>OX101754.1:43314582-43914582 GCA_944452675.1 Tachina lurida
TAAAACAAGCAGTAACGCCGCACTGTGGCGCCTTTTCCCAAAAACCGTGGCAAAAATACAAAATTTGATGACTAAATTTTGTAAAATGAATGAACACATCGTATAAAGACCATTTTACTGATCAGAATTCAAAAACGTTTTTCTTAATTGGATAAGAATTATAACTGATGGAGCTGCTTAAAGTCGACAGTTTTTTAGAAAGTCCAAAAAAATGTGATTTTGAGAAGAAAAAAAAACATTTTAGAATTGAAGTGTCAGAAATATTGCCATGTGATCACTACTTTTTTGGTATTGTTTTAAAGGTATATTTATTGTTTATTAAAAAAAAGTAAGAAAATGTCCACCAGATACCCTACTTTTTCGGCAGTTGCCGTTTTTCAGACCCCATATATTTAGGTACTTAGGCAAAAATGGTCACGCACATATTTTCTTAGCATATTTACTACACAGTACTTTAAATAATTAAGCTAAATTGGGCCAAAAAAAATGACAGGTTTTCTTGAAATTTGAAGAAAGATGTTACAATCTTATAGCCAGCGCTGCCACAGCCAAGATATTTTTTGCAACCAAAATTAAAAACAAAATGCCAAATAAGGAAAAAAGATACCAAAATTTTAATATTTTTTATATTTTATGTTATCTTACAGCACAAAAATGTAAATATAAGTGGAACTGATTGACATATTTTTGTTAATGTATGCATATGTGCCTACTTATAAATATGTATGTAGCCTTATTTCATTGAAATATATATAATCGTATAGAAAGATCAAATCTTAGTTTTCTTTTTTTACAAAAATAAGAGAAAAGTAATTTGTACTTTATGTTATAAAATGTATTTTATTACTAAAAGACAAAAAATTGTTTTATATATGTAACAAAGATGCGTTCCAAATATGAAAAGAAATTATTCTGTCTATAAAATTGTTTTCACTGCATCACTTGTTACTAATATTTATTGTTTCTCGTTAATACGAAATTTTCGCAGTCACTTTTTCCCTACATTTTTCTTTAATTCTCTTTTAAGTTGATAGCCTTTGTACGCCATTCGTCAATAAAGTCTTCAAAAGTCGGCATAAAAAGTCATAGTATGAATCCCATATAAATCATAAACAACATTTTGCTGTGTCAATCAGGTATGCATAATTATTACAATTTGTTTATTTATTTAAATTTACGAACACATTAAGAAAATAGGCAGGTAGTTTTAAAACTTGGTTTTTATACTAAGTAAAATAAAAACTGCAGTTGTATATAATCCAGTTAATTGTGGCCTAGATTTATGTTTACCCTTTTTATTTTTGGGTATAAATTAATCTGCAATTGTGTAATGCAATCATTTAAGGTTTTACTTTGCAAAATAGTGATCAGTACCAGAACTCATAATGTCATTTCAAAATTCGGAATTGTTCGAGTTATTTAGAAAATCACATAATGAAAATGTATTTAATTTGGCTATTGTGGAAAAATTGCACGGTTTACCAGTATACCACGAAAAGGATGTTAAAAACAAAATTCACTTCGTTTTCTTGGATATTCGTAGAAAATGGCTTGCCTCAAACCGTACGACAAAAAACCTTTATGGAAAAGTACTCAGACTGGCTAAATGGAGTAACAACTTTTGAAAACATCGAAGAACCGCATACATCCTCGGACAGCAGAAAAGGAAGGCCTGCTAAAACTATAACCGAGTGTTCGGAGTACACAAAAAAAACGTATACTTCAAAATGCTACAAAAGATATATCTACATCGAATCTGTCAGAAGCATTATGTCTTAAGTACGTAAAAGATAAAGATAAATCAAGGTCTGATATTACAAAAGCTGTGGAGCTTGCCAGCCCAGATCGACTACGAAGGATTAAAGAAAGTATTCCAACTCCTCCGAATGCATTACCCAAAAATATAGCATAGAAGAAGCCTTAGCGTTATTTATGGACTTGTGGGATTGTCAAAGGAGAAATATAATAATGTTAATGTTATTATTAATGTTATTTGTTCATTAATAATTATCACATGTAATTTGGCTTAAAAAGCGTTACGAACTTTAGCCTATTCAATTCATAAGAATATAGAAACAAATACAGTTCGAAAAATAATAATTAAATTAACTAATTAATAGTCATTGGCTTGTGGCAAAAATTAAAAATAAAAATATACTTAATAGTAACAAACCAAAAAAGTTTGTCTTAAGTAGAACAAAAATAAGCAAATTAACAAACATGTGTATAGTTAGTAAGGAACAAAACGACAATGGTAAGACTGTTGTAATATATATAGAAGATGGTAATATATATAGAAGATGGTATATATATATAGATGGTAACTTGCGTATACATTACGAAACACATTAGCAAATTGAAATGCAATGAATCAAACCAATTCACATATTCCATTTGCAATAAAGTTACGTATATAAGGCAGACATCTACATCAACTGACACCACACACAGTGGACCAAAACACAGAAGAACGCTGATGAGGAAGGTTTAGTGGCCTTCGAAAACGGCTGGCTGTTCCGTTCAACTATGTGTTGTTGTCAGAATATTTACAACTAACTTTGATGTTATTTGTTCATTAATAATTATCACATGTAATTTGGCTTAAAAAACGTTACGAACTTTAGCCTATTCAATTCATAAGAATATAGAAACAAATACAGTTCGAAAAATAATAATTAAATTAACTAATTAATAGTCATTGGCTTGTGGCAAAAATTAAAAATAAAAATATACTTAATAGTAACAAACCAAAAAAGTTTGTCTTAAGTAGAACAAAAATAAGCAAATTAACAAACATGTGTATAGTTAGTAAGGAACAAAACGACAATGGTAAGACTGTTGTAATATATATAGAAGATGGTAATATATATAGAAGATGGTATATATATATAGATGGTAACTTGCGTATACATTACGAAACACATTAGCAAATTGAAATGCAATGAATCAAACCAATTCACATATTCCATTTGCAATAAAGTTACGTATATAAGGCAGACATCTACATCAACTGACACCACACACAGTGGACCAAAACACAGAAGAACGCTGATGAGGAAGGTTTAGTGGCCTTCGAAAACGGCTGGCTGTTCCGTTCAACTATGTGTTGTTGTCAGAATATTTACAACTAACTTTAATGTTATTTGTTCATTAATAATTATCACATGTAATTTGGCTTAAAAAGCGTTACGAACTTTAGCCTATTCAATTCATAAGAATATAGAAACAAATACAGTTCGAAAAATAATAATTAAATTAACTAATTAATAGTCATTGGCTTGTGGCAAAAATTAAAAATAAAAATATACTTAATAGTAACAAACCAAAAAAGTTTGTCTTAAGTAGAACAAAAATAAGCAAATTAACAAACATGTGTATAGTTAGTAAGGAACAAAACGACAATGGTAAGACTGTTGTAATATATATAGAAGATGGTAATATATATAGAAGATGGTATATATATATAGATGGTAACTTGCGTATACATTACGAAACACATTAGCAAATTGAAATGCAATGAATCAAACCAATTCACATATTCCATTTGCAATAAAGTTACGTATATAAGGCAGACATCTACATCAACTGACACCACACACAGTGGACCAAAACACAGAAGAACGCTGATGATAAGAATATAGAGAAATATAATATTTTACGAAGCTCTTTAAAGAATCATAATGTGAATGTTCTTCCTGGATATAAAAAGGTTACCTCTGCCAAAAAAGAAGCAGTACCATCTAATGTAAAAGTTACTGGAGTATCAGCAAAAGTTGGAAAATAACTCAATATCATATTATAGTATATCATACTATAAAATAATATTATAAATTAACATTAGACATTTTTAGAATTAATTGAACTGTAGTGAATTTTAATCAGAAATAATTTCTTAATCAGGCTTGAGTTCAGTAATTTCAATTCTTATTGAATGAAATATTTTTATTAATTAATGTGAGTATCTAAAGAAGAGAAGAAAAATTAAACTAGACTTTTATAGCTGGGGGAAATACCGATATTTTTCTGTGCAGCCACGCACTTCATCAGCACGTGCGTGCCCATAAGCTAAACAGGCGTAGGATGTGCTTTAACATCCGATTTCACAAGAAAAAATGTGAAAACGATGTGAAAGCCAGAACACATACAAGTATGTTTTTTGTAAAAAAAATCAAGCAAAAGAACAAAATATATGCTCTGTGGTAGAAGTATTAAAAAATCAAAACTTAATCCGCACATTTTCCATGCAAACGAGAACTTAAATTTTGACTTTTAACATTATATGTACGTCTAGCCACCCCTTAAAATAACTTTGAACACAAACTTTTTTATGACGTCATTCTGCCGACGTTATTTCTTATGTTCAGAAATAAAAATTGCTCGTCTATTCGTACTGTAACCCTGTTTTATCGTTTTGGCATAACGTTGCCGCTTTTGTTTAGGTATGACATTTCAGCGTTAAAGCTCGACGGAAAAAAACGTTCCGCTTTCCGCCCTTGTTTAGGGATGGCTGTTACAAAGAAATTTCTTGTTCAAAATGCTCATGATTAAAGGTGCCAGATCGTTTCGAAACAGACCTATTTTAGCTAAAAATATCAAATGTATGGCATTTTTTCTCAAATTCCAAGGCTGAAACCAAAAAAAATTGTCATTTCACCTTAAGACATGATATGTTTTTAAATATTTCCTAAAATATTATTTGAGCCCGGCGAAAAATAAGAAAAATACATACCCAAAAATTAAATTTTTTGGGATTTTATGAAATCTTTTTGAGAATTGCCGGGAACTCAAAAGCAAATTCTATTTCTTTTTACTTTTGTGTATTAACTGCATCATTTTCCAGCTAAGAGAGAATTTTCAGTAGAAAATATTGAAAAATGCAAGTTTTATAGCATTCCTTTGTGTAAGACATCTGTCATCTTGGAAAACTTAGTAAAAAATTAGTACAAATTTATTTTTATAAGAAAACTAATACTAATTTATTTTTTTATTGTTGCTGGTAGCTATATTAATTGAATATATTTATAATATTTATGTATGTAATTATAGAGCTGCGCCTATTTTTGAAAAATATCTAAGAAAATACTCATATTTATACCTGTACATTACGATGCCCCCAAAAAAAAATTTTTTTAGGGCTCAAGCATAATTTAAAACCTTATAGGGTCAAGTATTTTTGAGATTTTTTCAACTTTTTCGGAAGAGATTTAGAGGTCGCACAAGTCGAATTATAGCCAAAAATCTTTATTTTTCAAAATCCCCACTGTGTGCCGACTACACACTATGGCATTGTGTGTGGCATTGCTTTCAATATAAAAAAAACATAATGGGAACGGCATTGCACACATTTTGACAATGACAAAGAAATGAGGGACGTATACTTTATCTTTCTGACCTTCTCCCAGCTGAAACTTAAACTTTTCAAAGTAAACTTTCCGTGTGTAAAAGGGGTGTATGTAAAGCAAATAACTGTAAAAAGCAAAACCAACATTGCTTCCCTTTTCGAAACGCAAAGTTTACTTTGCAAAGTCTTCATTCAGCTGGGGGAAGGACAAATAAAAATATTTCTACCTCTGTCTTTCACCTAACTGAATTAAAACTTTGCAAAGTAAAGTTTGTGTGTCCAAAAGGGTTCTTGGTTTCACAAGAATAAAGTGGTATTACAGAAGTATACAGAGGTATTTTTGACCGGCTGCAGTCAAGTTAATAACTGGTGCTTTTTAACCGACTTCAAAAAAAGAAGGAGGTTAACAATTCGTCACTATTTTTTTTTTTTTTTTTTTTTAGGTATGTAGGTCGATAACTCGGTGAATTTTAAACCGATTGTAAAAATTTTTATCTTGTCTAAGAGGGTATGGCTTCCCATTGGTCCCATTTAAAAAAAGTGGGCGGCGTCACGCCCACAATTTTTTCAATTTGATTTTGTGATCTTTTACTCATTTGATTGCTGCGAAACCTAGCAAACATCTTTGGTTCTTGTAATTACAAAATTTTTAAGTTGAAAAAATGGGCGGGGCTACGCCCATTTAAACGTATTATAGCAATACACGTGGTTCTACTTAACCGATTTTTACAAAACTTTGCACACACCTCGAACTTTCAAAAATACACAATATTATTTAAAAAAAAAAATGGGCGAGGTCACGCCCATTAAAATTTTATATTATATTTCACAGGGTTCTATTTCCCCGATTTTTACGAAACTTGGCACACACCCTAAACTTTAATCAAAGCACAAAATTGAGTTCAAAAAAGTGGGCGCGGCACGCCTATTAAATTTTAGTATAGTATTTCATGTGCTTGTACTTAACCAATATTTACGAAACTTTGCACACACTTTGGACTCTTAAAAGTACACAATCTTGTTTCAAAAAAAGGGGCGTAGCCACGCCCCATAAAATTTAATACTTAATTTCACGTGCTTTTCGATCTGTACGAAACTTGGCACACACATTGAACTCTTAAAAATACACAATATTGTTTTAAAAAAGTAGGCGTAGCCACGCCCCATAAAATTTAATACTATATTCCACGTGTTTTTACTTACTATGACCTCTCATATAAAAAAATAATTTGTGAAATCGGTCATTAGGTGACGGCTATTCGATGTCGGCTCAATCACCATTAATTTTGAAGTGTATTTAATAAGCTCATGAGTTTAATCATATTGAGTAAAAGAAGGGCTAATTATATATTGTGAAAAATACGCATGCATTTTTAACTCTTCGGTGTATATATTGCTTCAAGCCGATCTTTTCCAAAAAAAAATTTATAAAAATTAATATAATTAACTTTATTTTTATAAATATGGGTAGACCCACTAAAAACGCAGCTTATATGAGACAGCGCCGCTTAAATGAAACAAGTGAAGAAATGAGAAAACGCCTATCTCAAATGAGGAAAAACAAGTCAAAGGCCATTTCAAAAGAGACTAGTGAACAACGCAAAAAGAGGCTTTCACAGGAGCGAGCTCACATCAATAAAGTTTTAAAGAGGGAGAACATAGCAAAACGTGCACACCGCATTGGCTTGATTCACTATCGATTATCAAATGAGACAGCAGATCAACGTACCCATCGTCTCAGCTTGATTCACGATCGATTATTGAATGAGACAGAAGATCAACGCGCATATCGTCTCAGCTTGATTCACGATCGATTATCGAATGAGACAGAAGATCAACGCACATATCGTGTCAGCTTGATTCACGATCGATTATGGAATGAGACAGCAGATCAACGTGCCCATCGTCTCAGCTTGATTCACGATCGATTATCGAATGAGACAGAAGATCAACGCGCCCATCGTCTCGGCCTTATTCATGATCGGTTATCAAACGAAACACCTAACACTCGCTTAGTTCGACTTAATGCAATGCAAAAAGCTTACCATGTTTGTAGGGATATCACAAATGAGCAATCGTTCGAAAAGGCTATTAATATTTTTGCTGATGTATCATGTACCGTGTGCAAAAGAGCTATTTATCCACAGCAGCGTTTAAATTTACAACCAGATATGTATTCAACTCTATTACCTAAAGAATTGATTAACTTAGGTACAATTACTACATGTTCTCGTTGCAACAATACTATTAAGAAAAGAAAAGTTCCATCAACTGCATATTGGAATAAAATGATGCCTTCAGAAATACCTCCAGAATTAGCCAATTTAACAAGAGTTGAAGAACGGTTTTTATGTCGGATTGTACCTTTTCTAAAAATTGTAAAACTTAATAAACGGTTCAGTCAAAATTGGTGTAAGGGTCAAGTAATTTTATTTGCAAAGGACGTTCTGGAAATAGCTGAACAGTTACCATTGACACCACAACAAGCTGGTTTAATTTTAGTTGTAGAAAGTTTGGAGAAACTTTCATGTTCTAAGGAATTCATCGTGGATATCCAGAGACTTAATAGAGCATTAAAGTGGTTAATTTGCAATAATTATCTTTACAGAGATGTTAAAGTGCATTTTGAAACTACATTAAATATTACTCCTTTAGTCCAAATAGCTGAAATATCTATTTCGAACCGGGATGGTTGTGCTTCAGAAACTTTTTTGAATCATTATGTCACTTTAAATGAAAACACCGCAATATTACGTGGATCATTTCACCAAGGTGACTTGCGATTTAATTCATCTAGAGGTAAACAATGTACTGGGATATCGGCTGTTGCTTGTGCTGCGTTCAATATATTAGATCCGTGTAATTGGGTTAAAAGCGATGTCGACTACATTGTTATCATTGGTGATAAGTACTATAATGACTGCATATCCACTAGAGATAATCCTAGGTCCGGCGAAGTAAACTCTGAATTCCTTTCTATAACAGATCTAAGTCCAAGACTTCTCTATAATAGAAAAAACCTGGTAATCATAGTAATTGAAGAATCCAATTATAATGGTCATATAGAGAATGACAACACTAGCGATGGTTTCCCTAACTTAAAGAATGCATTATTAAGTTTTTTCGGAGAGTATTCATGTGGGATACTTACAGCAAACGCAATTTCAGTAGCAGTATATTGTAGAACTTGTGTTGAAAGTCAAACTTTTTTTTTGTTTGATTCCCATGCACGTGGACCTAAAGGTGCTTCAGCTCCTATAAATGGCACCGCTTCTTGCATGCGATTTAATACTTTGGACTATTTATATAAGACATTGTATCACAATTTATTTTTATCTCCACGTAAGCATGGTAAGCTTCAGGATAACCTCAATGTGTTCTCACTAACACCATTAATTATAGATGAAGATAACCAAGAACAAACTTTTACGTCTACATTGGTCCCATCACCAACAAAAAAACCAAAAGGGCAAGAAAATACATCAAAGAAAAGCTCCCTCCAACCAATAATACACGTCATCGAGTCTCCCCATACAACAGCTCAAGAAAAACCAATAAAGGAAACAGGAATACGGTTACCACTACCAGGCGAAAAGTCTATGGGTATCATTTATATCGAATCAACAAGTATGCTCAGAAACGTAGATGATAATATACCTTGTTTGGAAAGCGTTATAGGAATGAACTGCTCTTCAGCTAATGACGCAATTAGATTGGCCACAATAACAAGAAAAACTGCACCGCCTTTGAACTTGGAACGTGAACGCCGTATGGAGGAATTGTGTTGGTACTTTCTTTTTCCAGATGGAAAGAATGGTTTCGGTGAGGAAAGAGAAAACCCATGTACCCCACTGGACTACTTCCAGAATCGTGTAATGAATATTGACAACAGATTCAATAGAAACGATTATTTATTTTATGCTTTATCAATTGTTGAATATTTTCGTGCAAAATCAAGTGTATCTGTATCTTGCAGAATGCGACAAGGTTATGGTGAACAAAAACCTCAAGGACTTGTAGACAATATGCACCTCACAATGCAAAATATTAGAGGATCTGCCTCATACTGGCAGAAATGTTGCTCAGAACTAATTGCAATGGTTAGAACTTTAGGCCCACCAACATGGTTTTTAACATTTTCCTGCAATGATTTAAATTGGTTGGATATGATAAAAGCATTACTAATCGCTGATGGACGTGACATGGAAGATGTCGAAAAACTGTCATTTCCGGAACGCTTAGACTTAGTACAAAAGTACCCAGTAGTGGTGGCACGGCAGTTCACAGTGCGTGTTAATGCCCTCATGCGATTTTTAAAACACAATAAAGATTGCTTGGGTGGTCCTATTGAAGACTATTGGTACCGAGTTGAGTTCCAAAATCGTGGTAGCCCACATATTCACATGTTAGTTTGGTGCCGTAACGTACCTGAATTTTCTACTCCGGAAGGAATCGCTGTAATTGAAAGGGTAGTTTCATGTTCACTAGATGTTAACGATCCTGAGTTACGCAAGTTAGTCGAGGACTTGCAAATCCATAAGCACACTGTGACGTGTAAAAAAAATCGGAAGGACAACAGTTGTCGATTTGGTTTTCCAAGGACAGCAAGTAGTAACACCGTTTGTCTAGGCCCAGATGAAGCACTTGCTAAGAATGGCCGATTTTGCGTATTAAAAAGATCCTCAAATGAAACAATGGTAAACAATTACAACGCAGTTCTTTTAGGTATATGGAAGGGTAATATTGACGTCCAACCATGTGGTAGTTTCACTACTGTGGCCTACTATGTTGCAAAATATGCTAGTAAATGCGAACCACATGATACAGGTGATGTGATAAGAAACGCCATCTCCAAGGCTAAAAGACAAGGTGGTGATATTTGGAAACAATTATTTTCGGTATCAATGACTATTTTAAATCAAAGATTAGTCAGCGCGCCAGAATGCGCATACAGATTATGCCATTTGCCATTAAAAATGTCATCGCGAAAAACTGTTTTTATTAATAGCTGCAGGCCAAAAGAGCGTTTCAGACTTCTGAAGTTTGACCGAGATGAAACCGGTATTTACAATAACATTTTTGATCGTTACGTACTACGTCCAGACGAGCTACAAAATATAAGTCTTGCGGAATTTGCGGTCCGTTTTGAAAGCGTCTCTAATGCGACATGGTCAGAGGACAATGGTGATGCGGAGCTGAATTACGAAGATATTACCCCAGTGAAGTATATCAAATTACATGACAATACGAGAATGCGCGTAAGAAATAGGCCGGCAGTGTTACGTACCCGATATTATACAATTAATAGTGATAAAGAGGCCTACTATTACAGCTTAATAGTATGTCATATACCATTCCGTAATGAAAGCGAGTTACTGTTCGACAATGAAACAGCTGAACACTGTTTTATAAGGCGCCAAAAAAATCTGCGCCCATTACAAAATAACGTCAGCGCAGAAGAATTTGGCCATGCTGAACAAATAATTCAACAGGCTGTTGCCCAAGCTACAGCGCTTAATGCAGCGCGTGAAAATGATACCCGAAATGGTCCTATATTATGTGTTGGTGAGCAGATCGTAAATAACGATGATAACTTTTGTGAAGACTTAGGAGAACGAGCCATTATGCCAGATGAAATGTTTCTGGAGAGTATTCGAGGATTAAACATCCAGCAGAAGGATTTATTCCAGAAAGTTTCAACGGCAATCGAAAATGATTTGCATGGAAAAGAAAGTCAGCTCTTACTTTTTATTACGGGTGGTGCAGGTAGCGGAAAATCATTTCTTCTGAAATTAATTGTAGAGCACATTAAGCGTTGTTATGCACCAATGGTAGATATCCTACTCAAACCTAATTTCGTGGAAGTTGGGTCATTAACCGGTGTTGCCGCTCGTCAGATTTTTGGTAAAACAATACACAGTATTTTCCTGCTTCCTATTGAGAAAAGAAATACCATGACATACAAAAAAATTACGGGACAAAGACTCGAGAATGAAAGACGTAAATGGCGCTTTATAAATTGGCTAATCCTTGATGAAATTTCTATGGTTTCCTACGAGAACCTAAGAATAATTCACTTAAGACTTCAAGAATTTAAAAATAATGATAAATTATTTGGTGGAGTTAACATATTGGTTTTTGGTGACATATTTCAACTTCCTCCGGTAAAAGGTAATTGGTGTTTTATGCAGCCATCATGGTTGGCAGCGGAGGTCAATTTGTGGCATCAGTTTTCTTTTTGTGAATTGACTATAAACATGAGACAGCGAAATGACTCAGAGTTCATTGATTTATTGAATAGCTTACGGGTTGGTGAATTAACGACGGCTCAGCTGCAATTATTGTGCGAGCGACGACAAGTGCCCTTAAACGGTGAGTTTGCAGATGGGGTCGCAGTTCGAATTTTCCCCACGGTTAGACAAGTCGACGATTACAATGACAAAATAAGTAACCAAAATGCAAAATCAAACCACAACTATCAAATCAACGCAGTGGATGAGTCCCGTGAAACAGCGACATATGGTATAAGGCCACCAGAGAACGTTATTCCAAAGGATGTCAATAACTGTGGTGGGCTTCTGTCATCAATAAAAATTGGTACCAAGTCCCGAGTAATGCTGAGACGCAATATTTCCGTTTCTGAAGGACTAGTGAATGGAGCTATGGGTATAATAAAAAAATTCCAATGGCCAGCTCTAAGGAGGGATCAATTGGAGGATGGAGAGCTGCCAGAAGCCGTGTACGTAAAGTTTGATGATGAAAGTATTGGTCATAGATTAAAAGACAGCGATGGTTGCATACCTATACCTCCATTAAATACAACGTTTCAGGCTTTAAAAGGTTATGGTGATGTGGAGCGCCGTATGTTGCCTCTAATATTAAGCTGGGCTGTTACAGTCCACAAACTACAAGGTACAACACTAGAAAGAGCTGTCATCGACCTTGGTAAAAAAAACTTTGCAAAAGGGCAAATATACGTTGCTTTAAGTCGCGTCAGGAGCTTAGAAGGCATAGTTTTATCTGACTTAGATGCCAACAAACTATTAAAGCAACCACACGACGACAAGGCTTTGACGGAAATAACAAGACTGCGAAATCTACCATCCAGCAGTGAAAAGCATGTATAATAACTGTATTTCAAGAATTCATTCACAATCTTATCAAAATTGGCTTTTTAAAGTAAAGATAAACTGAATCATAAAAAATGTTCATATCTATAAATCATAGTATATAAGATGTATTGTAATGTATTATCTAATGTATATAAAATAAATAATATAAGATCCTCACATGTGTATTAAAACTTTGTAGGAGTTTGTTGGTAATAAGCAAACTTAAGGTGCAATCAGACGTGACATAACCATAGCCATAGAAAACAGCCGTTCGAACCAAAATAATGGGCAACATTGTATTTGATTATACGTAACTCACCATAACGCCATTGAAACCAATTGAATTTTTTTTTGGTTATGACTATGGCATTATGGCCATGTCACGTTTAATTGTGCCTTTAAAACTCTGCTCTAAAAAGATACTTACAAATAAAACTTTTTTGAATTGACCAGAGCTCAAAAGTATGCACTAAAAAGGTAAAAATAAAACTTTTTAAAAAAAAATTAAACCGACTTCAAAAATAAGCACTAAAAAGCAACAAATAATATAGATCTAGTTAAATAAAAGATTTTTATTATATATGTTACCTACAGTGCCGTTTGAAGTTGGTGCCAGCAACATTGGTAACTAAGCAGATACATATGTACATAAAAATTACTTGCAGTTTTTTTACCGGGCATGTTCCTATGTGCTTAGTACCAGTAATACTGGCACCAACTTCAAACGGCACTGTAGGTAACATATATAATAAAAATCTTTTATTTAACTAGATCTATATTATTTGTTGCTTTTTAGTGCTTATTTTTGAAGTCGGTTTAATTTTTTTTTAAAAAGTTTTATTTTAACATGGATTGGATTTCATAATATTTTGATTCTACAAAGTCGTAATACTTTGTATTACCGTGTAAAGACATCTTAAGACTTCATATTCACAGTGTATTGTTTAAATAAAGTTCTTAATATGAGCAAAGAATGGTAACCCTATCAAACTATTAAGTTTCACTGTTGGCAGTTCTGCTATGTCATATGGATTTTGTTTACATTTGGTATATTATTTCTTAAAAATTGATAAAACAGTGCTCGCTCGTCTAACTTTGCCGTGCAAGATATTAAATTAGTGCTGAAATTGGTTCGGGAAAACCAAAATATAAAAGAAATTAAATAAAAAGAATGTGTTTTACAGCTAAATACAAAATAGATGTTGGACAACGTAGGTGTGAAATGTGTCTAAAATTTTTCACAAAACAGCAATACTCATAAAGTTTACAATGAATCAGCTGTTGCGTCACGTGTGCGACATATAAACTTACCATCGCATTTTAATTTCTCCTCAACAAAGCCATTTACAAAAAAAATTATTATGCAGTTTAACACTGCTCCACTACGAACTTGAAGTGCCGAAGAAATTTTATTTTTATTTCACAAACAATAGTGAGAACCACGTAGCAAAATATGTTGTAAAAGTAAATTCAAAAGTCTACTTGTTCTGGGTCTAAGAAAATTAACGGTTTTTCGAAAAAAATTAATATATCCGTTATAATTTATATAAATTATTTTAGATGAGAACATAATCTTACTATTAATAGTTAATTAATATTTAAATAAATAACGTTAGTGAAATCGTTTAGACTTCCACTTTCTCATGGAATGCTCTATAATAAGGGTTTTCATGAGATCTCTTAAGATTAACATTTGTGCAATTGGGCAAACTTGCGAGGCTTATTTCATGAAGCCCCTCTTCAACTTTAGGGCAAAAAGCTAATGTCAATTTGAAAAAAATATATGAATAAAAAATTATTCATAACAATAGAAAATATATACACATATTTGAAATCTGTCAAGGCACATTTATCAGGTAGTAGAGAAGACGCAGATGAGCTGTTTTTTTTTTTCAAATTAATTGATCAAACAGAATTGCGGCATAAACACATTTTCCATACAAATTGACACAAAAAAGAAGCCCCAGAAAGCAGTCGAGAGACAGAATCTATTTTATTTTGACAACGTTTTTTCTTATGCTCTCATATATAAAGACTCATTCTCTCAACAATGCTACCATACCAAATCTTGGATCATCAAAAGCACTGTGAGCATATAAAAATGGGGTAAAAAAGTAAAAAATAACATCATCGTAGTCGTAGTCGAAATACGACACTAGTAATGAAGACCATTCTCTGTTATTTATATTTTTATAACTAAATATTCTCTGTTATTTATGTTTAATGTAAATAAGTCCTTATTTTTTCTTTGACTATGGCAATAAATCGCTATTCCGGGCAATTATTTTAACATTATATCAAATGCTAAGTGCCTCTAGCGCACCTTTTGCTGGTCTAAGCCACCATTTTAACGCTAAATAGTTCTTCCAAGCTTTTTCTTTATTGTTGTCTTTCCATCTTAAAGAAAGCCATAATAAGTTAATAAGATTTAACAAAAAATTAATGCAAAACTGCTAAGAAAAATGTTTAATTTCATAAAAACTAAGACCCTTTATTGTTATTTCTTAAATTTGCACAAATGACAAATCCACGTTGTTTAACCGTGTTCACGAATGCGAATTAAAATAGTAAAATCGTTGCTTAACAAACGAATAAAGAAATTTCTTATAAGGATCTAAAAAATGTATTGAGAAAACTTTGCTTTTTTGCTTGAAGTTGTACAAATTTTAGTTATTGGAAAAGCACTGCGAGAAATTGTAAAAAGCACTATTAACCCATTAAGGCCCAAGCATCGTTCCCGTTGATCTACATAAATGAAACTTTCAGAACATGTTAATTTTAGCCTCAATATGATAATAACAAAATTTGAAAAAAATTTAATCGGTGGGAACCGAGTTAATTCACGTTGCAAAAACGCAACGCTGGGCCTTAACGATATAAAGAATAAACTTTTTTTTAATTAAAATATTTTATTAAACTTCTTAAAATAAAAGTAGTTAACATAAACTTATTAAAAAACAATAACGTAAAATATCTTGAATTATGAGAAGTATCAGAGCACTTGGAATGCACTGATACATTGCATGTTGCACATTTATAAACTGTTTGACTGTTGCATTTTCGACAGTGCAATGTCCTAACTTTTCGAACAATTTTATGATCAACGTTGATGTTTTTGACTCTTACCCTCTCAACATTCTTACTGGCAAAATATGAGGTGTTTTTCTCTTTTCTCCAAAAGCAATGAAGTATCTAAGCATTTACAAAGCTGTATCTAGGATATTGGTAAGAAGTGGCCAGTATCATTTCTTACTTCTAACTTGAATGCAATAATTATTCATCGCGTTGTCAAAAACTTCAACTCCTCCCATTGTCTTATTATGATACGTGGAGTTGCTCTCAAACTTAAAAACTTTTCAAAGAATATATTTATAAATAATTAATAATTTAATTTAATTTATTATATGTGATTGTTGTCTTAAAATATTGTTAAACTGTACCAACTAAAATATATAGATAAGAAATCTAATAAACACGTCTTTGAAGCAAAAGATTTCTCATTAGTATTTGCTGTTTACGCTTTTTTGAGCAAATGTTTGTCAAGTGTGACCGTACCTTAACCAATATGGTAACAAGCAGCCTGAATTAGGGTTGAAATTATTATGCAAACATTCTTATACAAAAATGAAAAAGATCATGAAAAAAATTTTCTGTATTTCTATTTATAGAAACGAAATAACAAGACACATCAAAAGAAGATTTCCTTATTAAGAAAATCAATAAGATGCTTTACCATAATCATACAGGAACCTACTAAAATCAAGAAGAAACCCTTATTGAAAAAATCAATAAGATAGCCTAATAAAATCAAGAAGAAAACCTTTTTAAAAAAATTAATAAGGCAACCTAATAAAATCAATAAGAAATCCCTATAGTTTACAATTTATAAGAAAACCTAATAGAATCAAGAAGTTTTTCTCTATGGATTGTTTTTTGGTGCCGAAAATAGCGGGAATTGAGTAAAAAAAGTTGTGAATAATAAGATTTCTTCTTGATTTTATGTGGTTTTCTTCTTGATAAAATTAATAAGATTTACCACATAAAAACAATAAGGAATCTCTATGAAAAAATCTTCGCTTCCTTCTGCTGGGATACCCCTTAGCCTAAAAACGTTTCATAGAGAAAATCTTATTGATTCTTTTCTTTGTTCACTTAACATATTTTATATATTTTATAAGGAACTATGTATATTGGTATAAGGAACCAAAAAAATATAAAAGGATGATTCCATGGTTGGGAAAAGTACACTTTTTTTGATATATAAAAATAGTTAAATAAATCTAGTTTCTTTGGTAATTAAATATATTCTATATTTTAGAAAGAAATAAATTAGTACTCGTATTAAAACTAGAAAAACTTAAACTTGTTCGAGTGTTGGAAATTAAAAAAAAAAAAATTGGGTAAAAAAATAACCAAAAATATTTCTTTTTCGGTTAAACATATTTCATGTTTTAGGAATATCTTTACTCAAGCAAATTTTTATGTATGTGTCTGTATACTTATGTGTGTGTCTGTATACTAGGGAAGTAACGAATACCAGTTTAGCGAATGCGAAAGCGAATAATACATTTTAATTTTTGCGAAAGCAAATGCGAATGCGAAAGCGAATGCAAATATTACAATTCGTTAAAATATCACATGCAAATAAATTTATAAGAGTACGTATGGATAATAATTAATAATAAGTTTACAAAATATTAGGGAATCAACCCATTCCTACTTTGGCTCTAAAGCTTGGTACTCTATTCAACATTTCATGTGAAATGCTGTCAAAATACATTTTAAAAAAGCTTGGAATAAATTTTTCCAAAAAAAATCTTGCAAAAGTAGTTGTTTTTTTTTGACGTTTTTTAATCGCCAACTATTTTCATAAAAGAAATACAATTTTTTTTGTCGCCAGCATTCGCTTGAAATATTCGCATACATTTTATCGAATGCAAAAGCGAATGCAAATAGCAAAAGTAAGCGAATAATTTGCGAATGCGAAAGCGAATGCGAACATTCGTTACATCCCTACTGTATACTACATATACATACATACGTTGGTAAAGGGTACATAAGATTCGGCTCAGCCGAATATACCGCTGTATGAGTATGCATGAAAGCCCTTATGAGGCATCCCGCAATCTCCAGGAACATATTATTCAGCTGGAAATATGGCTGAACTTATGGAGACTTAAAGTAAATGAACAAAAGTGTGTTCATATAACGTTTACCCTAAGAAAAGATACTTGTTCCCCCATTCGAATCAACAATCAAAATATTCCGATTGAAGGCTTACATGGAAACACCATATTGACAATAAGCTAACTCAAAAAAAAAAAAATTAAACTTAAGTTAACTTAAATACATTGGTTAATTGGCAGAAATTCAACACTCAGCCTAGACTGAAAACTTTTACTATACAAGTCGCTTTTGAAACCAATATGGTGCTACGGAATTCAGTTATGGGGCACTGCTTCAAATGTTGTGAAAATCCAACGAAGGCAGAACAAAATTTTACGTTTGATAACATCCGCTCCATGGTATATAAAGAATTCAAATATACATCGTGATTTAAATATGTCACTAGTGATTGTGTTCGGCACTAAATTTGTGTTCGGCATTGGTTGGGCCCATTAATTATATGTATATAGTCTTAAGATTTGATGAATAAAATCACGGACATATGGTCTTAGTCACCCGTCCATTTTTGTGCAACCAGATTCTACAAATTTACTTTGTACAGTATGCAATATCCAATAAATAAATAAATAAACAAATAAATGTTTTGATTGAAGCTAATTCGCTTGTGAAAATTGAAAATTGTGGTTGAGAATACGTTTTCGTATGACTGCATTCTATCGGGCTGTGCTTGTTGAAAAGCAAGAGTTATGTTTTGTTGCTCGCATATCAAATATCAAAACCAATTAATTGAATTAACTAAAAAGGGTATTGTATTGAGTGTTTTAATTGAAAATATGTTTTCAAGACAATGTGGCATGCTCTGAAAAGCTGCACGATTTTCACTCATACAAACAAGAATTGTATTTTTTTACATACAATTAATATGTAATAGAGACCTGCGTAAATTGTCTTGAAATGTAAATACGTCTTGTTTTTTAAATGTATTCTCGTGGCTGTAGAATGCTAAACCAATAATAAATGCTGTCGCATTATAAGCAAAGCACGATAGATGCGTTGGTGTATGTGTATATGAGTGCTAACAAACAATGTCGTCAAGACTTCTTGTTATGAACAAACAGTCAACAAAGTAGTGTTGATACGTGTATGCTTGTTACTTTCCATATTGTACGTTTGAGTGTGTGTGTGTAAGATGTATATGGTAAGCTATTATGTGTTTAAGGGAGGTTTTTTTAAAGCAAGCGCACACAACTAATGTAAATGCATGTGTGCGTTTGTGTGTTCGCAGAAAAATAAAAGAGTATACACACAACTCGTGTGTGTATGTACATGCATAACGCTTGTATACGCGCCCATGCGTAGAAAGAAGCAAGCATCACAAATTTTTCAGTCACGAAGTATTTTCTTCTTTATTCCTATACCTGCAATAGCTGAAACAAATTATTGCAAACAGTCTTGTTTAGCGTTTGTTTTAGAAGATTTGTCTGTAGTAAAGCATTTGAAAACTCCCTCATGTCTTGAAAGTTCTTATAAATGGTCTTGTGCAGGACTTTAATATGTAATACATAATTATTTATCATTTCAAAGTATTTTGAGTTAAGCTCTGCTGAAAATGCTTCTTTGATAGGGCAGTAAATTCAATTAAAATAAACATAGATTTAATCAAAAATACTTGTACATATTAATTAAAAATGTTTTTTTTTTCTAAGAAATCACTTAATTTAAAAAATTAACGATAATGTTTTCTATGTGGTAGAGAAACCAAAATTTTTTAATGGTAATTGTAGTAAATAAGTATGTACATACATATGTATGTATGCACAATACATAAAAAATACATATGTATGTGTATTATGCATATGTATGTATGTAAAGAAACGCAAACTTGATCTTTTCTAAATTTGACATTGGAATAATTTGAAAAAATTGCCATTTTCAACCGACTGCCAATTCTATTACACGGTAATTATATACATACATATTTATTTATATTAAATAACGACGGCTTCGATATTAATTTTGAAAATTTTCTGCAAATGCCATATAGGTACATACATACAATAAAAGCTGAAAGTAAAGCTAATTTTATTTTTCTCTTTTGCAGTAAACAATTCTATTTTCTAATACATATGCAGATATGATTTCGAAACCAGCAGCATATGCGATGAATTTGAAATCGTTTAAATCCACGCGAAAATAAATATAAAGAAGGAAAAATATATTGAAAAGTATAGAAATACATTTTTAAATGTTCTAATGAGTATGTCGACATTAGATGACGATGCCTCCTTATGGTCGAATGTTTTACTCATGTTGTTGGTGTTGGATCATGATCGCTATGAAAAAGCGGGCAGTGAATGAGAATGAACAGCGAACAGGCCAACAACATCCATCTAAGGCAGATATTAAGATTTTTCTACAACAAAGATACTTCCCAACTTTTCATTTTTAGTTGCGTTTTGGATGTCAACGCGTATCGTTACCAAAAAACCAAAATTGTTCTAGATATTCTTCTTTCTTCTCAATAAAGACCGAAAATAAGAGAATTAAAAAAAGTGTATACATACACATACTTATAATATACGCATTTGCATGTATGTATGTAGCCATGTACATAAAAGTTAAAATAGATTTTCCAATTTACTTCTGAATCCGTGCTACAAGATTGTGAGAAAAAATGCGGTTGAGATACGTCGGTATAAAAAAAATATTTAGAAAATTAGAATAATTTATTAGAAAAAAATTTACCAAATAAGGTTACGTTCGGGTGATTCGAGCATACATATGCATGTTAGAAGGCCTCAAGTTTCAATAGATCCAATGGCACAATTATAATTATCTTATAATTTTACTCTGCTACAGGAAAAAACAAAATAAAAAATTGCGTGTTCATAAGAATCGAAATTTATTCTGCATATCGGGAGATTTCTTTAAAGGAAAATATCAACTAACTCATTATTTTTCACCCAACCACGGCAAGGCAAAAAGGAGGGTCTATGATTTTAACCGGTATGTATGTATGTATTTGGGCATATACCCTTGTTCCCTAACAACTTCTAAACTGTTAACATAATTTCAGAATTTATGCACATATGTATGTATGTATGTATGTATGTATGTACATATCGTAGGAGGCATGTGACGTCACATAAAATTTAATCTAGGGAACTTAAAGGCGTGGGTCCAGTTTCCACTTAAATTGCATTGATATACATACATACATATGCATATCGCACACTAAATCATAAAGAGTCACAACTCAAAATTATCAAAGGGGTTTTGCTTTTTTATAAACCAGTTAATTGAAGAAATCTACAACGACCTCAACAATTTCTTTTGCAATACAGTCTTCTTGAAGAATATAAAATACCGTTATGCTTGTTTTTATATCACACATTTGCGTCATTTGTACAGTAACTACAGTTATTTGCAAGTACTGAGCATCTGAAATTTTTTGAGTTGTGACTCTTTATGTTTTAGTGTGCGATATGTATGTATGGAGTCTCATTCAATATAAAATCCTGCAATATGCCCTCTGGTTCGTGCTTATAAAAAAACACAACTTGAATTAAAATTTTTTAGTTTTGACAATAAATATTTTTTAAATCAAAACTTTATTGAGAAATACTACGTGTGAACACACATAGTATACATTTACTATGTAGGTGTATATAAATTCTCTTAAGCGAGTGGCTCATTTCTTTTACGGCCTGTCACATGATGTCGACAGAAAACGTTCGATCGACAATTTGTATTGAAAACAAAAATAAAACAAGAAATTTTTTCCCCCTTTTCAATATAAGTTACCGTTCGAACGATTTTTGTCGACATCGTGGACTAGTCTGAAGGTAAAATAATCATTTTGGGTGAAGATACATTATTTACTCCATGCAAGCCATGAACTCAGATATTATGTAGTAATCAAATGAAAATCGTACGTACAGGTGTAGGTCTGACTTTATGTTTTTTTTAATGTCGAAATTTTCGCCAATATCTTTTATTTCTAATTTAATTGTCGGCAAAGAGTGTCCGATCTACAAAAAAAATTTGTTTTCATTTTCCGTTTATTTTGACCATTTTCTGTCAACATCATCGTAGTTGTAATTGTTGTAGGAACGGTCTTACCTTGTTTATTGTACCTTGAGTACTAGCTAATTGCAACTATAACGGTACCACAAACTTTTATAGAAACGAGAAGCTGTATTGTATAAAAAACAAACTCTTGTTTTGTTGTTTTACGTTTTGTAAAGCATGACCCATCGTTAGTAACAATTAAGGTACGGTCACACTTGACAAACATTTGCCCAAAAAAGCGTAACCAGCAAATACTAATGAGAAATCTTTTGATTCAGACGCGTGCTTATTAAGTTAAATAATTTCCAATAATATTGTATTATTTAACTTTGCCTATTTGTTAAAACACGAAACTAATTAACTTAATCTACACGTGTTTGAAGCAAAAGATTTCTCATTAGTATTTGCTGGTTACGTTTTTTTTAGCAAATGTTTGTCAAGTGTGACCGTACCTTTAGTTATGTGTATATATACATATCGTTACCTTTATATAAAAAGGCCCAAACTCAATATTTTGTTTGAAATTGAGTTTTTTTATATTTCGATAGCAGAACGAACATCTAATGTAATCTCGATTTCGAAAAATAATAATGACTTAATACCTTTCTATATTAAGGTAACGATATTTACATACATACATATATGTTCATATGTATATTTGTATAAGCTTATGTAAGTCATCATTTTATACCATAAATACTTTAATAATTATTTAACAATTATTTTTGTTTTTTTTTAGTTGATCATAGTATGCAAAATATTTCAAGTAACGATTTTCCAATACTGAGTGGAAGCGATGCTGGCTCTCATTCCAGAAATAGAGAAATATGTCCAACACTTATTTATAAGATTCAAAGTACATCTCGTTTAAGTCCGACAATCTCAAACTTTTCGAAACTTTCCAATAACGAGAATAACGAAATACCTCCAACTGTGCCTATAAAACTGGAAGACATCAACACTATTGAGTTATTTCCTTCTAACTCGTCTATTTGGCAACGCTACCAAATTAATGATTTAGCTGATTCCCGATCATTTCTAGATTCTAGCAATTCCTTCGACCACAACGGAACAAAATTATTGCTACAGGGATCAGATGATCCGTTAATAAGTCACGGAGCAAATAGTGTGCTATCTAATGACGATGATCATCCAGCTGATTTTGCCAGGGGTCTTATTACAGAAACAAACAATCTCTTTTCGAACGCTGAAAATAAGCAAGACTGTCCAAGAGAATCATCTGAGTTATTAAATCAGCAAAAAAGCTCTCAGCGTCTCGTAAAAAGTGGTTGCAGCAATTTGACAAGACAACAACTTAAAGTAAAAGCTAATCTTATGAGCGCTCGAAACCAACAACATCAGCAGAGTCAAGTTATTGCCACACCTCTAAATACATCTTCAAGTACTTCCGCATCAAGTCATAATAATCCAAAAACAAAATATAAAAAAGGAACTGCAGTTAAATTAAGATTTCATCATCAAGCATTGCCTGCTGAATACCTCAGCCATTATGAAGCTACACAAGGCCAGCAAAAAATTTGCAAAAGTCAGTCGAATCTTAAACTATCAAATCAGCGAAATACATCTAAGACTACAAATTGTTTTCAAAAACCATCTCAGCCCAGAAACTCCCACGAAAATGTACGAAGCTGGCTTCAAAAAATTGCCGAAATTCAAAGGACGGCTAATGCTTCAAAAGCATGTGTTGCAAGTGGGACAATGAAACCGGCAGAGGAACATCAATGTAAACCAAACACGGCCACAAACAAGTCGTGTGAGTCTCAGGAAACTTTAAATCTTGCATCATCAGCAGATGCTCATAATAACTACAAAGCACAAAAAAGACCGGTATCACTAAATATAAGCAATTCAGCACCCTCTGCTAATAACAATTGCCCAAATTCCAACCGATTACATTATTCAGACCTCCCATTCATGGGAGAAATTACGCTTGACAATTGCAAGCCACGCAGAGGTCGCAAGCCAAAAAAGGCTGATATATGTCATTTAATTTATAAGAACTATGGAACTATTTTGCCTAAAAAGACGAAACCAGAAAATCGCCCAAATTATATTTCTAGCATCATTAATATCAAAAGCCAGTGCCTGAAGAAAGCGGCACATGAACAACCCTTAAACTTATGCTTACGTGATCACCTAAATGATTCCTACTCTATTTCCAGTGGCGACGAATTATCAGAAACAAATTCCAGCTGCCCTACACCTGTTAGCAACCCTTTTGATTATGCGCGTGACGCCATGTTGGCCAACAATCTCAATAAATCTCTAAAGAACATCAGTGAACAAAATGATATCGAAAGGACTTTATCAGTACATGGAGACAAAATAATACATCCTGGCACTATATGTTATAAAAAATTATTAGAAAGCGAAACACTTCCACACAGTGCCAATGATCAGTATAAGACAATAAAAAAAGACAATCAATTTGCATTGAAAATTCCACTACCCAGCGATTTTTGTCTGTCAGAAAATGTAAAAAAATGTTTTTCTAATCCAACTGATGTAAATGGAGATAATACGGAACCTGTGATCACATCTTTATCTGCTCAATCAGAAAATTGCTTCGCAAATACTATAAATATTAATCCAGTTCAGCATCTTATAACCCCTCAGAAACGTAAGCGATCAGCTATTTTTATCCCACCAATGAACGTTGAGAACACGAACAATCATGCCACTGAAGTTAGTATATGCAAATTTAAATTCACTGGTGGCTCTAAGCCCACATTGCAAGAGAAGAAAATGATTTCAGTTGATGCAGGTGGAAATTATTGTTATTTCAGTGGCACCGGAGATAAGGCCAGTCGGGGATACGAATACTTTCCCAGAGAAAGTCTTCAACATACGGCTGGCTTACTGCCTGGTGTAAATTGCACCGGTCAAAAAATATCTATTGGTGAACCACCACCTTCCTCACATGGCCAAGGAAATGACTTGTTGCACATTTCGGAATCTTCCACATCTTCAGCGCCACTTTCGGACTCAGTGTTGCCACATTCAGCTGCACAACTTGAAGTGAGTAAAAATGAAGCTTGTACATTACACATTATGGAAAATTCACTATTTTCAAATTCTAGTCCAGCAACATTAACAACAAATCATTGTACGGAACAAACTAAAAAAATTTCAATACTTCCTCATATGAAAAAGTTGAGCCAAAAAGAAAAGCTTCGAAAGGCTTTTAGAGAGCAAGGTTTCCTTATACAAACACAACAACTAGAATCTGCAGAAGGTGCTACATATTGCAAATTCAGGCAACTGAAGAAATTTACACGTTACTTATTTCGTAATTGGAAAGATTATTTACCGAACGAAAAATCAAACCCTTCCGAATTCACGTCAACTAAGAACACTTCACTGATCACTGATAAGGATAAATATGAATAAAGGCTGGAATTTAGGGAATCCACCCACAAACGAACTGTGAAAAAAAGCTGAGATTTGTCTGCAATTGCAATTATTTACGTTTTAATAACAATGGACTGAAAAAAGTACCTACACACATACAATCTACTTAATGATTCGGCTGCTGTTTTATCATTATTATCCTTGAAAAATTAAATTGTAATACTCGTATAAGGAAAATATTCAAAATACATTCTCTTAACACGCATAGCACATGTACATGCGTAGTGTATACTGCCAAAGATAACAACAAAAAATTTATATTTCTGGAGAAAAAGTGTTTTCTTAATTATTCGAAATACAAATACTCGAACATACGAGTACATATCGATGGTCTCAAGTAGAAAGGCCCTAACTCAAATAGTTGTAGCTTTACAGGAGAAGGTAAAACATGATAGAAACTGTAATATTCACAATGCAAATTTTTTTGTAAAACTGATTGTAATAACGTTATTTTTTACACTATTGCAATATATTTTTGTGAGAAGGTGTATTTGTGTGAATTGTATGGGAATCACTGAAAAACTCAATTTCGTAAAAAACACGAGTTAGGGCCTTTCTACCTGAGACCATCGATATGTATGTATGTATGAACATATCGACACATTACCGCCAAAAAAAAGCTTAACCGACACTTTTTTATGTCTCGTTTTTTTTACGAATATCGATTATTTACGAGTATTCGATTACGTTTTTTCCACTTTGAGATTAGTGCATTCGATATCGAACCATTTTATCTGAAACTGGAAAAAGTGATCGAATCAGCTCGGTATCGAAAGCGACGATTAGACACCTGGTTATTCGAACAATATTTTATTTTATTAAACATATTACTATACAAATTATTTAACTACACACGTTTTCAAGAGACTATTTTCCTTTTTTTTTTGTACTGTCAAACGCAGTATAAAAAGTCTAACATAAATTAAGACCGAATTTGACGTTGATGAAAAACTGTTGACAATTATTGCAAGCACTGGCAATGAGCCGTCTCCATTGGTAATATCAATATTTTCACATTTGCTGCAATATATGTTAATCAATTTATTGGCAGTCTAGACGGGGATTTACGACGAAAAGTTTATAGTACGTTTCCATATAAGTGTTTTGAAGCAGAAAACTCGTTTTGCGCAAAACCAATGTTTTGCTACATGTTTTCCCATACATTTTTTATATCAGCAAAACACATAAAATAAGTTGTTTTCTTTCAAAACATGACAAAATTTGTCGGTGCAACACTGCGTTGCTGGCTGAAACTTCGAAAACAAGCCGCAATACGCTGATAAAAGATGGCACTAATACAGAATATTAATTTTTTTAAAGCAATTGCACAAACCACTTCAGTTGTATTTATATGTTGTTTGTATGTAAATGATTTAAAAATGTACTAATCTAAATAATAAAGTTTGCGGCCTTGATAACAAAACTAAATTTATTTCGAAAATTCATATAACCAAAACACACAAAAGCATAATGGAAACACTTCTGAGAAAAACAATTTGTTTTGCTCATAGTGGAAACGTACTATTAAACGTCTTGGAATAGTATTTCAAACATAGTAGATGGAAGTATTGCAATATTGTGCAATTTGCATTAATTACAGATTGATATTTCAACATGATTACAATAATATCTTTGGGTTTTAATTGGTGATTGCAAAATTGCAATAAAAAATCAACATTATTGGTATTGATTTAAAAAAATTTTCAATTAAAATTATTTATTGAAGTAAAAGAACGCAATATTTAATATATTGGAAATTTTTTTTCTTGCAATCAATTTTTTTTAACAGGAAATTTCGTCCACGTCGACGAATTCGTCGATAAAGCCGAAGGTCCACACCATCCGTTTAATGCGTAGTTGCGTTTTATGCATGTGTCAAAAAGTAGAATCAATGGAATTGTATGTGGCAAGTTACAGAACAAAACGCAAAGAACGTATAGACGCATAGGAAGGATAAAATAGGTTTACTTTCTACTTTTGTATCCGTCGCATGCATCGTGCTCTCTTTTGTAGCCAAATGTTCGTGTGGTGAATTTAAATTTTTTCTCTTTTTGCATTAAAACAACAAAAATAATTGCGCATAAGACGTATTGCATGTAACTTGAATTTAGAATCGGAGAGAATGTACAGAAACGCATATCACGCACATGCAAAGAACGGATGGTATGGACCTTCGGCTTAAGAGTTCGCTGCGTAAATTCGTCGTGTGAAGCACAACAACGACGAATTTACTCAGCGAATTCCTCTCTTAGATTTGATAAAGTTGGTTGTTGTGTGTACCAGTGATGCCAACTATTGGATCATCAAAAGCACTGTGAGCATATAAAAATAGGGTAAAAAAGGGTAAAAATTAACAGCATTTCGGATAAAAAAGCACTACGTTAAATATTCTATGTTATTTATGTTTTATATAAATAAGGGAAATTATTTTAAAATTAGTAAATTACATCAAATGCGTAGTGCTTATAACGCATCTTTTGCTGGTCTGAGCCACCTTTTGAACGCTCGATAGCTCTTTCAAGCTTTTTCTATATTTTTGTTTTTCCATCTTAAAGAAAACCATAATAAGTTAATAAGATTTAACAAAAATTTAATGCAAAACTTACTGTTAAGAAAAATCTTTAATTTCATAAGAACTAAGACACCTTTTTGTTATTTCTGAAATTTGCACAAATGGCAAATCCTTGTTGTTTAGCTGTGTTCACGCATGGGAACTAAAATAGTAAAATCGTTGCTTAACAAATAAAAAAGAAAAATTTCTTATAACACTACACACGTCCCCACACGTTCAATAAATCACTTTCAATTTCATTACACAAATTGTTAGTCAAAATTTCTTTAAATTGATAGCTGTGACACAAACTGACAGTCAATTTAATTTTCTGAATGCTACCGACGCGTCGAAGAAACAAACTCAAATTGATAGCTTCAATCAATGTGTGCTGTGACCAGCTGTTCAAATTAAAAATTAAATTGCCATATAAATTGTGTTATGCTCGTTATTTTTAGCCATAGATATCTATTAGTGTACATACATATATCTATCGTGTGAGTTAAATTTTATAAGGCAAACTCGTAGGTAAAAACCTTAGCTAAACTACTCGTTTGAAGAAGTAATGTGCATTAGTAAAAAACGTGTGAGTGTATTGCAAATTGAATGGAATTAAAAGGGAAAAATTTTATGTGTGGCCCCCAAAGTAAGGAATTAAAAAAAAATTATTGAGACATGTCGAAGCCTTTGCTTCTTTGCTTGTTTAAGTTGCAAAAATTTTGATTTTAAAATAAGTACTAAAAAGCAATGCGAGAAATTGTAAAAAGCACTGTAAATACCCGCAGTTTCTGAAACGGGTATACGACGGTGTTGTGTTCATTTTCATATGCACAAATTTCTTTTATTTTCTATGACGAAAGTTCGCACCGAAAAATTCGACGTTCGTCCCAGTTGTGTTCCTAACATTACGAGTATTTCTAAAAATTATTAAGGCTTTTTAAGAAAATTTTTGTATGAAAATTTGTTTTAAAAACACTTTATAAAGCCTTAATCAGTTTTATAAATAAGGCTGTTACAATTAAAATAACATTTTAAATAAATTTTAATTTTTTTATACTAAAGCTTGAAAGTAAAGCTGTTATTGCGCTAAAATTGTGCATTATAATAAAATTGTCCCAATAAAATACGTTGCAGTCACATGATTGCCCCATTTTATGAAAATTTTATTGCCGCCGATTGGCGAAGAATGAATTTGTGGCAATAATTGCCGCAGCCCACTCATACGATTGTTCTAACTTGAGGCAACACCATCAAACAGCTGTGGTTGCAGTTTTTAGTTTGTTTTGTTTTAGGTGCAAATAGTTTTTTTTTAAGAAATAATTTTTTTTAATTTTATTTTGTACGTGAAAATGGTTTATTCGTTTAAAAGAAATAAAACTGCCTCTGCTGTGCATATTTTTTATCATTAAATATACAAAGCAATGGCGATTTTCGGTATTTTAAACTAATAAAAAATAAATATATGGGTTAAAGATTGACTCACAGTTCCATGTTAGCGTTTCAAATAAGTTATAATTACATAGAAAGTAAGTAAACTTATGCATTAAACACATTCACCACAGCAGGCTACATGGCTACACGATTACAAGTGCCGCTGGCAACAAATGTTGCCTAGTAACTAGCTACTTAATTATTTTGAAGACGGCAACAGCACCATAAATTTATATTTCAGTGGTGCCGCTTTCAAATATTTCACATTTATAAAAATAAAATAGTTTATTCAAAAATATAAAAACAATTCAGTTTATTTCTTTATATTTTTTTTTTTGCGATTTTTACTATTTATAGGTTTTAGTAATTTCTTTAATAGTTTTAGCAATTTTTCTCTAACCTCCGATTTTTTCGCGTTTTTTCACTTGTTTCCAATCTTTTTATATTTTCAATGACTTTTGCGATTTCTAATAAATTTTAGGACTTGCTTTCGATTTTGCAATTTCTCGCAAATTTTTGCAAACTTCGCTATAAAACCGACTTCTTGCATGCTTTCAGCCTCCTAACAGTTTAGCCGATTTTTAAACCATATTAGACTTTGTTATTAACTCGCTGTTAGTACGAGTAAGTTTTTGCGAATTTTCGCCATTCAGCGATTTTTACTGATTTTTTTGCATTCCTTACAGTTTTAGCAATTTTTAATCCCTATTATGGCATTTTTAAAATTTTGTAAATTTTCGCAATTTTTTGCATAGTTCGTGAAAAAAGCGACTTTCCGCACGTTTTTAGTTTTCTACGAGTTTTGCTGATTTTTCAACAATATTAGACTTTGTTATCATCCCGCCGTTAGTACGTTTCTGCAGATTTTCGTAATTTTCGCGATTTTTGCCGAATTTTTCGAATTCCTTAAAGCTTTAGCAATTTTGAATCAATATTATGGCTGGTTTAAAATTTTGCAAATTTTCGCGATTTTTGCAAAGTTCGCAATAAAAGCCACCCTTTGTGTGTTTTTTAACTTCCTAAGAGTTTTGAAGATTTTTATACATTATTAGAGTTTGTTATCATCCCGCTGTTAGTAACGTTTTGCTTTTTTCTTAATTTTCGCAAATTTTTTGCATTCCTTTCATTTTTAGCGATTTTTAATGGCTTTTTTAAAATTTTGCAACTTTTCGCGAATTATAACTTTTTTCGCTTTGCAAAAATATATTAATTTTGTGATTAACATTAAAATTTTGTAACTTTGTTTTTTATTTTGCAATAAAAAATATTTCTTGGCACTAATTTGATTTGCATATGTATTTTGCTATATTGTCAACACTGTTTTTGGTTTGCAGCCATAAGAAATAGAAATTAGTTTAATTCGACTACAACGACAAATGTAGCACGGACAACAACCTGTAGCCCGTTGCCTTTTCGCCATCAAAATAATCATTCTCATATAAACATGTGTATTCTCCCTGCAGGAAATGAAACTGACACAAGACTAGCCGCGTGACCGATTCCCAAGTCATAGGGACCAGTCCGAGTTCTAACACTTCCCATAAAGTGGGCCAGTCACTTTTCCATGGGGATGGCCTAGGATGGGGTTAATTGATACTTTGTATGAACCTTGTGACTCATCACTGAACTATCTTATAGGGACCTATTCCGTGTAGAATATAAATTATATATAAATGTCATTCCGACATTTATGTAACTTTTTCTATTATTTTTATTTTTCAGTAAAAAAAATGTTACATTCAAACTATCAACCTATGGCATGGCAGGCTTGCACACTACCTACCCGATCATAGGGGCACCCGATCATACGTACCAGTTAAGCTTAGGTTAATATCTAAGCATAGTTACGAGACTTGTTCCAGAGTGACTTGGCAGTCTATTTATATTGATTCATTGTTTAACCTTCACAGTGAACAGATGTTCCAGCGAAGTCTATCTTATATACATAATACTCAAGCAAAAAAAAAAATTAAAATATTCGTAATACATAATTCATGCCCCAGCGGAGTGTTTCTTATATAGACATACTCAACCAAAAAAAAAAAAAAATTCGTAGTACATATAATATATAATATTCGTGATAGTGTCCTATTGAACTATGGATGAAGTTATGGAAGTGAACGAACAAAAGTGTGTTCAGGTAACATTTACCCTATGAAGAGAGATAGAGTAAGAGAGAGAGTTGTTCCTCAACATTCACAAGTGAAAAAATACCTTGGTATACACCTTCATCCACGGCTTACAATTCAAGTTTGTGCTTGTATAGATTTATAACCCTTGACACAAACTTTGAACTTAAACAGAGCTCTATTAGTGTCCTAATTCATTTCGAAAAGACTTTTGCAGTAAATGAGGCAACCGAAACGGAAAAAGTAATGCAAATTTATTGACAAGGTGCTCCTCCTCCTCTTTTATTATTGCCCATGAACCTATTTCTCAATTTGAACTAGATATTCGACCCTGTTCTGTAAACCGATCGATTTGAAACCGCACGATTTTAGAAAACTAACTTTGACAATAGAAATATTTTATTAGATTTTTTTTAATTTTTTTATTATATAGATTCCCAAATATCATATTGGAAAGAAAATTATTTTGTGTATGAATTTAAACACGTCTGCAGGACCATTATTAATTTTTTGAAAACGAGAAATTTACTCGGATTCGGTTTACAGAACAGGGCCGATTGCCAAGTTTTTAACTTGGCATTGTCTGAGTCAATGTTGGCGGATAATATTGGTCATTGATTCATGTCCAAGTGGTCCTCTAAAAACGTGCATATTCAGAATTTCTTGAAGTTCGAGTTTTCAGGAGTTCTTCAAAAAACTTTAAACTTACCCTACCTACATGTATTAACATTTTCTCATGTTAGAAACTGTGAAAACTGTGTATCTTAAGTACATACCGCTTTTTCATATTTATTTTTAAATCCCGCTTTTTGAGGATATATTCCTCAAAATCCCGCTTTTTGCCACATCTGGCCACGTAAGCTATGGGGCACTGCTTCAGCTTCCAATGTAGAGAAAATCCAATGAAATAAATATATATTTATACTATTTGATAGGTCCTGGATTCAGCCACATCAAACATGTTCAGTGCCGTTTACTACAATTCCCAATTCAAGAAAAAGATGAATACGCTTGGTTCAATTATCACCGAATTTTCTGCAGGGCTATTTTTGACATTTTGTAGTCGGTAGCTTGCTGTGGTGAATGTGTTTAATGCTTTACTTACGAAAACACTTGTGGCACATGGAAAAATTATTTAATTTAAGAAATTGTCGCATATTGTCTACTTTATATTGGTGCATTTTTAACATTTTTATTGGGGCATGGTTGTCTATCAACCGTTTACACGATTGCCGACCAGAGATGCATTTGATTGCGGTAAATCAGCACAATATTGCTCTCGATTGTCGTATGGGCCAATAAATTGTGAAATCACATGATTGACATATAAATTGGACCAATAATTGGTGCATTGCGGCAATCGTGTGATGCTACCTTAATACTTCATAAAAAATAATAGCAAACTAATGAATAATAATTTTATTTAAAAGATAAATAAAAACTAAAAAAAATGATAAAGAGAGCAATGTGAAAATTTATATAGTAACATCTGTGTGCCATGTGCCACACAAGCGTAAAAGAAGCGTAACCACTAATTACTAATGAAGTACTGTTAGATTAAGACATGTATTTCTTAAGTTAAATAGTTCCACACATAACTAATAGAAAATTTTATAAAATCCAACATGATAATAAATTTCTTCAATATTTTTTTGTTGTAATATATGTAATTGAAAAAATTAGACTGAGTAGTGCCACAAACTGGAAAAAATGTAATTGTATCCACCCGAAAATAGACGGCTATCATTGTTGGAGTTAAATATCGACACATAAACAATAAATAACGTTATAACAAAAGACTGTTCAAAGCCTTTTTCCGTATATAGTATGAAAATAGTCTGCGAGACAATACAAACTTAAAAATGGAATATTTCTTGATTTTGACCTAATCGTTTAAAATGGAGTATACCACTGTATTCTACGCCCAAACATTAAGTTGGGGAGTCTCGGCGTTTTTCTGTGTCATTTTGACGTACTTACAGTGTTATCATCTTGAAAAGCTATGAAATGTATTGTAATCAGATTAAATTGAATATATGTGGCTATGGATATAAAAAATATTATTGCAAAAATATGAGTGTAGCATTTTTTAAGTTGCCTGCATTACCTGGTCTTTGTCAATAATTGCAAAGAGCCTACAAAATCTTTGAACTATACTTGCCATTTTTACAAAACTATACTCGTTTTAAAATCAACAACACACGATTTATGTAGAATAAATAAATGCAGTACCTAATCAATACTTGTTAAACTTAATGAAAATTTATTGTCAACTAATCAAATCATCAATCAGTTTGGTTTATCAACGCACAATTTAGATAAAAAAATATAGTTAAACGATTTCTTTAAAACTCAAAAAAGTCGAAAAAAAATTATCATATAACCACACTTCAAAGTTCACATATGTGAAGTTATATATATCACTGCATTTATTCTCAAATCTTTGTTTGCTTGTAAATAAATTTCCAGGGGAAGAGTTAAATATTTTAATATACATATATGATCAAACAGAATTGGGGCATAAACACATTTTCCATACAAAATGACACAAAAAACTAGCCTCAGAAAGCAGTCGATAGATAATGATCAAACAGAATTGGGGCATAAACACATTTTCCATACAAAATGACACAAAAACTTGCCTCAGAAAGCAGTCGATAGATAGAATCTATTTTATTTTGAGAACGTTTTTTCTTATGCTATCACATATAAATAAATATTCTCTTAAACATGTTACCATACTTTCAATAAATTTCATACATTTTGTGAACAAAACTACAATGAAAAATAAGCACAAAAGAAAATAAAAGAAAAATTAGAGAGCATTTGAAGTTACTGCCTTAGATTTTATTATGGGCTTTGTTAATTTGACAGCGATTTTTCCTGAAGTTGCGGACTTATTCTGTTTGATCATATAGAATCTATTTTATTTTGACAACGTTTTTTCTTATGCTCTCATATATAAATACTCATTCTCTCAAGAATGCTACCATATTTTCAATAAATTTCATACAAAACTACAAAGAAAAATAAGCACAAAGAAAATAAAACTAAAATTATAGAGCATTTGAAGTTACTGCCGTAGATTTTATTATAGGCTTTGTTAATTTGACAACGATTTTTCCTGAAGATGCGGACATATTCTGTTTGATCATTATATGTTAAAATTTTTTTTATTTCTCTCAAAAAAAATTTTAAAAATCCTTATTTTTCAAAACAAAGAGAGAATGGAAGTATGTATTAGAGACCTGCGTAAATAGTCTTGAAATGTAAATACGTCTTGTTTTTTAAATGTATTCTCGTGGCTGTAGAATGCTAAACCAATAATAAATGCTGTCGGATTATAAGCAAAGCACGATAGATGCATTGGTGTATATGTATATGAGTGCTAACAAGCAATGTCGTGAAGACTTCTTGTTACGAACAAACAATCAACAGAAGTAGTGTTGATACGTGTATGCTTGTTATTTTCCATATTGTATGCTTGAGTGTGGGTGTGTGATGTAGATGCTAAGTTATTGTGTGTTTAAGGGAGGTTTTTTTAAACCAAGCGCACACAACTAATGTCAATGCATGTGTGCGTTTGTATAAAAGAGCATACACACAACGCGTGTGTGTATGTACATGCATGACGCTTGTATACGCTTCCATGCGTAGATAGAAGCAAACATCACAAATTTTTCAGTCACGAATTATTTTCTTCTTTATTCCTATACCTGCAATAGCTGAAACAAATTATTGCAAACAGTGTTGTTTTAGAAGATTTCTCTGTAGTAAAGCATTTGAAAACTCCCTCATGTCTTGAAAGTTCTTATAAATGGTCTTGTGCAGGACTTTAGTATGTATGTACCTTCTATTTTTATACCATCCGTATGAGTAATACTGATGAAGAATAATGTATTTATTACTCATACGTACTCAGCTGCAAAAGGGTAAATGGTGAATATATTAGACAATACCCTGAAGGAAATGTCTATATGTAGCAGCTACGTCCAAGCACACACACAGTTATTTGCATTTGAGGTAAACAGCTTTAAAAGCTCTTAAATTTGTTATTTCTTAAGTAAGAGCAACCATTGTTGTCTGATGTGTTGTTGTTGTTGTTGTTGTTGTGGATGTTGTACTCTCGTCGGCAGGCTTGCTATTTTAGCATTTTTAGTGCTAGATTTAGCACTTTATTTCTTCGTTTAGCACTAAAGATTTTGAAAATAATGCTAAGTGCTAGTTTAGCACTTTCTTAAAACTATTTGGCATTTTTTGCATATTTTTATTTCATTAAATTTATAAATTTTCAGTAGACAATTCTTTAATACAAATTGTGAGCCAATTCAAATTTATTTATCTTCATTAGGAGTTTAGTATGACAGTAGTCATATAACTGAAGCGCTTTGAGATACACACACCTCCACTCGGAGATCCAATTGGGTCCATTGTGATTCTGTAAAACTATACAACGTGTGAAATTGGTATATCTGGTTATTAAATCGGTTCATCTGATTTAACTATGTAGAAAATAGCTATTCTTGAATAGTTTGCTGTTTTTTAATTTAACTTTCTTTACATACTTCTTACAACTACAATTCGAGCTGAAAAAAATCAGCCAATGTTGCAATGGTAAAGTAAAAAAAAAACATGTTGATTATTAAGTTCTTGTTTCAACTTTGATATTTATTGAACTTCTCATTTGTTTAAATGAAAGTTTAACATAATAACTCTAGTTTTTTATAGAAACTTTTGGGTAAAGGTTCCCTGATGATCTGCAATAGCAACAGTGAAATACATAGGATCCAGCTAAACCTCTCAATAATCAATTTCAATGTGTTTTTAATAAAAAATATTTTACTTTATAAGTAAAATATTAATTTGGGATTATTAGTGCGTTAACAAATGTTAAAATTTACTTAGCTAGTCTATTTAACACTCTTTGTTCTTTCGTGGTATTCCATTCGCAGCTGAATTCAAAATTTATGAATTAAATATTTCAAGCGGTCTATACATACAATATTATTAAATATGTTATTTTTCACATCGTTGGGGTTACGTAAAAAGGTCAAAACTCACACAATTTGCTTTAGAATAATTGATACAAATCTTTCCAAAAATAGGACGACATTTTTCTCGCAGTAAAAAACTTAAGAAATAATACTATATAATTTTGCCCACACTTTACATAATATTATATTATTCTTCCTTTAATCTAGCAATCATTTACTTTGCTACTTTACCAATTTAAACAAGAAGAATAATATAGAACAGTGATAACCAAGCCCCGAACGCACGCACACAAAGATATTATTATTATGTGTTTGTGTGTGGTCGCAAACAGAAGCTGCGGTCGCTGCCGAATTGTACACTGTGTAACAATCTATATACATATATAAAATTATATTATTTTATATAAATTTTTTAATCAATTATTTTTTTGGGTTTTCAATATTTTTTTTTGGTTTTTGTATTTTTAACCGACTTCAAAAAAAGAAGGAGGTTAACAATTCGTCACTATTTTTTTTTTTTTTTTTTTTAGGTATGTAGGTCGATAACTCGGTGAATTTTAAACCGATTGTAAAAATTTTTATCTTGTCTAAGAGGGTATGGCTTCCCATTGGTCCCATTTAAAAAAAGTGGGCGGCGTCACGCCCACAATTTTTTCAATTTGATTTTGTGATCTTTTACTCATTTGATTGCTGCGAAACCTAGCAAACATCTTTGGTTCTTGTAATTACAAAATTTTTAAGTTGAAAAAATGGGCGGGGCTACGCCCATTTAAACGTATTATAGCAATACACGTGGTTCTACTTAACCGATTTTTACAAAACTTAGCACACACCTCGAACTTTCAAAAATACACAATATTATTTAAAAAAAAAAATGGGCGAGGTCACGCCCATTAAAATTTTATATTATATTTCACAGGGTTCTATTTCCCCGATTTTTACGAAACTTGGCACACACCCTAAACTTTAATCAAAGCACAAAATTGAGTTCAAAAAAGTGGGCGCGGCACGCCTATTAAATTTTAGTATAGTATTTCATGTGCTTGTACTTAACCAATATTTACGAAACTTTGCACACACTTTGGACTCTTAAAAGTACACAATCTTGTTTCAAAAAAAGGGGCGTAGCCACGCCCCATAAAATTTAATACTTAATTTCACGTGCTTTTCGATCTGTACGAAACTTGGCACACACATTGAACTCTTAAAAATACACAATATTGTTTTAAAAAAGTAGGCGTAGCCACGCCCCATAAAATTTAATACTATATTCCACGTGTTTTTACTTACTATGACCTCTCATATAAAAAAATAATTTGTGAAATCGGTCATTAGGTGACGGCTATTCGATGTCGGCTCAATCACCATTAATTTTGAAGTGTATTTAATAAGCTCATGAGTTTAATCATATTGAGTAAAAGAAGGGCTAATTATATATTGTGAAAAATACGCATGCATTTTTAACTCTTCGGTGTATATATTGCTTCAAGCCGATCTTTTCCAAAAAAAAATTTATAAAAATTAATATAATTAACTTTATTTTTATAAATATGGGTAGACCCACTAAAAACGCAGCTTATATGAGACAGCGCCGCTTAAATGAAACAAGTGAAGAAATGAGAAAACGCCTATCTCAAATGAGGAAAAACAAGTCAAAGGCCATTTCAAAAGAGACTAGTGAACAACGCAAAAAGAGGCTTTCACAGGAGCGAGCTCACATCAATAAAGTTTTAAAGAGGGAGAACATAGCAAAACGTGCACACCGCATTGGCTTGATTCACTATCGATTATCAAATGAGACAGCAGATCAACGTACCCATCGTCTCAGCTTGATTCACGATCGATTATTGAATGAGACAGAAGATCAACGCGCATATCGTCTCAGCTTGATTCACGATCGATTATCGAATGAGACAGAAGATCAACGCACATATCGTGTCAGCTTGATTCACGATCGATTATGGAATGAGACAGCAGATCAACGTGCCCATCGTCTCAGCTTGATTCACGATCGATTATCGAATGAGACAGAAGATCAACGCGCCCATCGTCTCGGCCTTATTCATGATCGGTTATCAAACGAAACACCTAACACTCGCTTAGTTCGACTTAATGCAATGCAAAAAGCTTACCATGTTTGTAGGGATATCACAAATGAGCAATCGTTCGAAAAGGCTATTAATATTTTTGCTGATGTATCATGTACCGTGTGCAAAAGAGCTATTTATCCACAGCAGCGTTTAAATTTACAACCAGATATGTATTCAACTCTATTACCTAAAGAATTGATTAACTTAGGTACAATTACTACATGTTCTCGTTGCAACAATACTATTAAGAAAAGAAAAGTTCCATCAACTGCATATTGGAATAAAATGATGCCTTCAGAAATACCTCCAGAATTAGCCAATTTAACAAGAGTTGAAGAACGGTTTTTATGTCGGATTGTACCTTTTCTAAAAATTGTAAAACTTAATAAACGGTTCAGTCAAAATTGGTGTAAGGGTCAAGTAATTTTATTTGCAAAGGACGTTCTGGAAATAGCTGAACAGTTACCATTGACACCACAACAAGCTGGTTTAATTTTAGTTGTAGAAAGTTTGGAGAAACTTTCATGTTCTAAGGAATTCATCGTGGATATCCAGAGACTTAATAGAGCATTAAAGTGGTTAATTTGCAATAATTATCTTTACAGAGATGTTAAAGTGCATTTTGAAACTACATTAAATATTACTCCTTTAGTCCAAATAGCTGAAATATCTATTTCGAACCGGGATGGTTGTGCTTCAGAAACTTTTTTGAATCATTATGTCACTTTAAATGAAAACACCGCAATATTACGTGGATCATTTCACCAAGGTGACTTGCGATTTAATTCATCTAGAGGTAAACAATGTACTGGGATATCGGCTGTTGCTTGTGCTGCGTTCAATATATTAGATCCGTGTAATTGGGTTAAAAGCGATGTCGACTACATTGTTATCATTGGTGATAAGTACTATAATGACTGCATATCCACTAGAGATAATCCTAGGTCCGGCGAAGTAAACTCTGAATTCCTTTCTATAACAGATCTAAGTCCAAGACTTCTCTATAATAGAAAAAACCTGGTAATCATAGTAATTGAAGAATCCAATTATAATGGTCATATAGAGAATGACAACACTAGCGATGGTTTCCCTAACTTAAAGAATGCATTATTAAGTTTTTTCGGAGAGTATTCATGTGGGATACTTACAGCAAACGCAATTTCAGTAGCAGTATATTGTAGAACTTGTGTTGAAAGTCAAACTTTTTTTTTGTTTGATTCCCATGCACGTGGACCTAAAGGTGCTTCAGCTCCTATAAATGGCACCGCTTCTTGCATGCGATTTAATACTTTGGACTATTTATATAAGACATTGTATCACAATTTATTTTTATCTCCACGTAAGCATGGTAAGCTTCAGGATAACCTCAATGTGTTCTCACTAACACCATTAATTATAGATGAAGATAACCAAGAACAAACTTTTACGTCTACATTGGTCCCATCACCAACAAAAAAACCAAAAGGGCAAGAAAATACATCAAAGAAAAGCTCCCTCCAACCAATAATACACGTCATCGAGTCTCCCCATACAACAGCTCAAGAAAAACCAATAAAGGAAACAGGAATACGGTTACCACTACCAGGCGAAAAGTCTATGGGTATCATTTATATCGAATCAACAAGTATGCTCAGAAACGTAGATGATAATATACCTTGTTTGGAAAGCGTTATAGGAATGAACTGCTCTTCAGCTAATGACGCAATTAGATTGGCCACAATAACAAGAAAAACTGCACCGCCTTTGAACTTGGAACGTGAACGCCGTATGGAGGAATTGTGTTGGTACTTTCTTTTTCCAGATGGAAAGAATGGTTTCGGTGAGGAAAGAGAAAACCCATGTACCCCACTGGACTACTTCCAGAATCGTGTAATGAATATTGACAACAGATTCAATAGAAACGATTATTTATTTTATGCTTTATCAATTGTTGAATATTTTCGTGCAAAATCAAGTGTATCTGTATCTTGCAGAATGCGACAAGGTTATGGTGAACAAAAACCTCAAGGACTTGTAGACAATATGCACCTCACAATGCAAAATATTAGAGGATCTGCCTCATACTGGCAGAAATGTTGCTCAGAACTAATTGCAATGGTTAGAACTTTAGGCCCACCAACATGGTTTTTAACATTTTCCTGCAATGATTTAAATTGGTTGGATATGATAAAAGCATTACTAATCGCTGATGGACGTGACATGGAAGATGTCGAAAAACTGTCATTTCCGGAACGCTTAGACTTAGTACAAAAGTACCCAGTAGTGGTGGCACGGCAGTTCACAGTGCGTGTTAATGCCCTCATGCGATTTTTAAAACACAATAAAGATTGCTTGGGTGGTCCTATTGAAGACTATTGGTACCGAGTTGAGTTCCAAAATCGTGGTAGCCCACATATTCACATGTTAGTTTGGTGCCGTAACGTACCTGAATTTTCTACTCCGGAAGGAATCGCTGTAATTGAAAGGGTAGTTTCATGTTCACTAGATGTTAACGATCCTGAGTTACGCAAGTTAGTCGAGGACTTGCAAATCCATAAGCACACTGTGACGTGTAAAAAAAATCGGAAGGACAACAGTTGTCGATTTGGTTTTCCAAGGACAGCAAGTAGTAACACCGTTTGTCTAGGCCCAGATGAAGCACTTGCTAAGAATGGCCGATTTTGCGTATTAAAAAGATCCTCAAATGAAACAATGGTAAACAATTACAACGCAGTTCTTTTAGGTATATGGAAGGGTAATATTGACGTCCAACCATGTGGTAGTTTCACTACTGTGGCCTACTATGTTGCAAAATATGCTAGTAAATGCGAACCACATGATACAGGTGATGTGATAAGAAACGCCATCTCCAAGGCTAAAAGACAAGGTGGTGATATTTGGAAACAATTATTTTCGGTATCAATGACTATTTTAAATCAAAGATTAGTCAGCGCGCCAGAATGCGCATACAGATTATGCCATTTGCCATTAAAAATGTCATCGCGAAAAACTGTTTTTATTAATAGCTGCAGGCCAAAAGAGCGTTTCAGACTTCTGAAGTTTGACCGAGATGAAACCGGTATTTACAATAACATTTTTGATCGTTACGTACTACGTCCAGACGAGCTACAAAATATAAGTCTTGCGGAATTTGCGGTCCGTTTTGAAAGCGTCTCTAATGCGACATGGTCAGAGGACAATGGTGATGCGGAGCTGAATTACGAAGATATTACCCCAGTGAAGTATATCAAATTACATGACAATACGAGAATGCGCGTAAGAAATAGGCCGGCAGTGTTACGTACCCGATATTATACAATTAATAGTGATAAAGAGGCCTACTATTACAGCTTAATAGTATGTCATATACCATTCCGTAATGAAAGCGAGTTACTGTTCGACAATGAAACAGCTGAACACTGTTTTATAAGGCGCCAAAAAAATCTGCGCCCATTACAAAATAACGTCAGCGCAGAAGAATTTGGCCATGCTGAACAAATAATTCAACAGGCTGTTGCCCAAGCTACAGCGCTTAATGCAGCGCGTGAAAATGATACCCGAAATGGTCCTATATTATGTGTTGGTGAGCAGATCGTAAATAACGATGATAACTTTTGTGAAGACTTAGGAGAACGAGCCATTATGCCAGATGAAATGTTTCTGGAGAGTATTCGAGGATTAAACATCCAGCAGAAGGATTTATTCCAGAAAGTTTCAACGGCAATCGAAAATGATTTGCATGGAAAAGAAAGTCAGCTCTTACTTTTTATTACGGGTGGTGCAGGTAGCGGAAAATCATTTCTTCTGAAATTAATTGTAGAGCACATTAAGCGTTGTTATGCACCAATGGTAGATATCCTACTCAAACCTAATTTCGTGGAAGTTGGGTCATTAACCGGTGTTGCCGCTCGTCAGATTTTTGGTAAAACAATACACAGTATTTTCCTGCTTCCTATTGAGAAAAGAAATACCATGACATACAAAAAAATTACGGGACAAAGACTCGAGAATGAAAGACGTAAATGGCGCTTTATAAATTGGCTAATCCTTGATGAAATTTCTATGGTTTCCTACGAGAACCTAAGAATAATTCACTTAAGACTTCAAGAATTTAAAAATAATGATAAATTATTTGGTGGAGTTAACATATTGGTTTTTGGTGACATATTTCAACTTCCTCCGGTAAAAGGTAATTGGTGTTTTATGCAGCCATCATGGTTGGCAGCGGAGGTCAATTTGTGGCATCAGTTTTCTTTTTGTGAATTGACTATAAACATGAGACAGCGAAATGACTCAGAGTTCATTGATTTATTGAATAGCTTACGGGTTGGTGAATTAACGACGGCTCAGCTGCAATTATTGTGCGAGCGACGACAAGTGCCCTTAAACGGTGAGTTTGCAGATGGGGTCGCAGTTCGAATTTTCCCCACGGTTAGACAAGTCGACGATTACAATGACAAAATAAGTAACCAAAATGCAAAATCAAACCACAACTATCAAATCAACGCAGTGGATGAGTCCCGTGAAACAGCGACATATGGTATAAGGCCACCAGAGAACGTTATTCCAAAGGATGTCAATAACTGTGGTGGGCTTCTGTCATCAATAAAAATTGGTACCGAGTCCCGAGTAATGCTGAGACGCAATATTTCCGTTTCTGAAGGACTAGTGAATGGAGCTATGGGTATAATAAAAAAATTCCAATGGCCAGCTCTAAGGAGGGATCAATTGGAGGATGGAGAGCTGCCAGAAGCCGTGTACGTAAAGTTTGATGATGAAAGTATTGGTCATAGATTAAAAGACAGCGATGGTTGCATACCTATACCTCCATTAAATACAACGTTTCAGGCTTTAAAAGGTTATGGTGATGTGGAGCGCCGTATGTTGCCTCTAATATTAAGCTGGGCTGTTACAGTCCACAAACTACAAGGTACAACACTAGAAAGAGCTGTCATCGACCTTGGTAAAAAAAACTTTGCAAAAGGGCAAATATACGTTGCTTTAAGTCGCGTCAGGAGCTTAGAAGGCATAGTTTTATCTGACTTAGATGCCAACAAACTATTAAAGCAACCACACGACGACAAGGCTTTGACGGAAATAACAAGACTGCGAAATCTACCATCCAGCAGTGAAAAGCATGTATAATAACTGTATTTCAAGAATTCATTCACAATCTTATCAAAATTGGCTTTTTAAAGTAAAGATAAACTGAATCATAAAAAATGTTCATATCTATAAATCATAGTATATAAGATGTATTGTAATGTATTATCTAATGTATATAAAATAAATAATATAAGATCCTCACATGTGTATTAAAACTTTGTAGGAGTTTGTTGGTAATAAGCAAACTTAAGGTGCAATCAGACGTGACATAACCATAGCCATAGAAAACAGCCGTTCGAACCAAAATAATGGGCAACATTGTATTTGATTATACGTAACTCACCATAACGCCATTGAAACCAATTGAATTTTTTTTTGGTTATGACTATGGCATTATGGCCATGTCACGTTTAATTGTGCCTTTAAAACTCTGCTCTAAAAAGATACTTACAAATAAAACTTTTTTGAATTGACCAGAGCTCAAAAGTATGCACTAAAAAGGTAAAAATAAAACTTTTTAAAAAAAAATTAAACCGACTTCAAAAATAAGCACTAAAAAGCAACAAATAATATAGATCTAGTTAAATAAAAGATTTTTATTATATATGTTACCTACAGTGCCGTTTGAAGTTGGTGCCAGCAACATTGGTAACTAAGCAGATACATATGTACATAAAAATTACTTGCAGTTTTTTTACCGGGCATGTTCCTATGTGCTTAGTACCAGTAATACTGGCACCAACTTCAAACGGCACTGTAGGTAACATATATAATAAAAATCTTTTATTTAACTAGATCTATATTATTTGTTGCTTTTTAGTGCTTATTTTTGAAGTCGGTTTAATTTTTTTTTAAAAAGTTTTATTTTATAATTTTCGTTTTTACAAATTTGTTTTTTTTATAATTTTTTTTTATTGAAATCATTAGATCCCTTGCAACGCCGGGTACCCGGGCCAGATAGTATTAAATATTCCTTTTTAAACTTTCGAAAAAAAATACAATTCTGTGTTATAATAAAAAAAAATCAAATTCAAAATTCTGTGTTGTTTTGTCAAGGGTTATATATTTGTTTCACAGGATTCAGACGATGAAATTTATAATGTCTGTCTATTTTTCGTGATTCCCTTAAGAAGTTTTTAAAATTTCATCTATATTTATTTCGGTTTTATGAAGTTTAATTCTCAGCAAGTCTTCTAAGTTTGTGTCTGTTAATCTATTCCTATGTTTGCTTTTAACGATTTTTAATATAGAAAAAGCGTTTTCGCAATTATATGTGGATGAAAACATTGAATAAAGCTTATATATTTCAGTTGTGCTATTCGGGTATTGTTTTATGGAAATTTGCTTCCAAAATTCTCTGCCCGTCGCAAAAGGTAATGTATTATCTTCTAGCATTTCTTTTATTTCTTTTGAATTGCAGGGCTTTGTTTTTCTGCATCGCAAACTATGGTGTTGTTGTGCAAGTCAATAATCGGTGATATTTTATTAAAATCTTCAAATCTATTGCTCATGTTGTTTAATATTGTTTCATTTGTTGTGAGAAATTCTTCAAATAAGGAATCTGAAATAGGTAAATTTATTGATGCAGTTTTCGGCAGTGATGTTATGTCTTTATTTGTTAATTTTGTATTTAAAATTTGTAATTTTATTTTAAAATGATTTATCATTGGGAATAGGTCAAAAATGTGTTTATTTTCGCCCTGCAATAAAAGATTCAGTTCGTTAAGTTTATTAGAAAAGTCACTAAGAAATGCTAGTCTTATCACAAAATCGTTATCGCTTAAATGTGACACAAATTTTTTACAATCTGGAGACTCATCCAGTTTTAAGAACTCTAAAATTTCCTCGCGAAGTTCAAAAAACCTGTCCAGACTCCTTCCTTGCCTAAGCCACCTAATTTCTGTATACAACAATATATCAGCGTAGTCGGCTTCAACCTCCTCAAGAAATGCAAATGCATATTTTTGCCTCATATTTTGGTATAATTACATGGTTTTATATCATATTTTGTCAAAAATTTATATTTGATAAAAAATTATTGTTGACAAATTATTAATGCAAGACAATTTTTCTGGCAAAATTTATTCGCTTGCATTGGATTGTAGAATTGTACAAGCACACACATCTACCACATTTAATGAAAATCGTAATTTTGACGATTTCAAAAAGAAATTGTCTGCTTTAAAGCCGAAAGTAAACTTGATATTGTTTTTAAAATGACAACAGACTTAAAAAACAAATCTAATAGCCAGTATTCAATGCATTGTAATGGTTGAGTTAACTAAATATACAGCATCATATAAAAATAATTATACAAATTTGACTCGATTACATCCACAGGCCTTTTTCAATTCACTAAAGCAGTCTAAGAATAAATTGATAGAACTTCACATTTGAAAATATAAAAAATAATAAAAATTTTAAATGAAAATAAATAAATAAGAAGACAAATTCGTGTTTGGAGTTAATAATGCAGAAAAAATCTTTATATCATATTTAATCTTGTGTAAAAATTTAATGTAAAAAAGGCTTTTACACTCACCTCTGGAGAAAAGAAAATATTTTTATAATTTTATTTATGGCCTGTTTCACAGTAACGAAATGAAACTTTCGACTGAAAACTTATATTGAAAACAAAAACAAATACAAATTTTCATATTTTATTGTTGTTTTCAATATAAATTTTCAGTCGAAAGTTTCGTGTCGTTATTGTGAAATTTCAACAAAAAATTATTAAAATATGTGCATATTTTATTATTTTTAGTGCATATTTTGCATTTTTAATGCCATATTTTAGACGCCTAAAATACCTCTTTTAAACGCATGAAGTCCTTGTCCCTGCTCATAAGTAACCAAATTTTCATGTACTGTTTTTAAATAAACTATTAATTGACTAGTATCACTTATGTCAGTACTCTCATCTAAGCTAATAGAAAAAAACAATGACTCTTTAAGGCGTTTCTCCACAGCCATAAATAAAAAACTACTTATTTTTATAGTACGGCGCATAATAGTTCTGCCAGATAATGGAATCGCTTCGACAAGCCCAGCCGTATCTTTCCCAACTTTGGAAAAGCATTTTAAAACGTCTTGCAAAACATGTTTTATAAAAATGCCATCTTCATACGGGCGACATTGCTTTGCCACCGCAAGTGCAACAACGTAAGAGGCTTTTACAAATTTACTGGGGACTTTGACTTTCATTTCATCAAGCAATTTTTGCCTGGCATCATCTTTGTATTTTTCATAATTAATATGGCATTTGTCGCCTCGTAGCCAGCTACTTAATTATTTTGGAGACGGCAGCAGCACCATCTGCAGCTGATATTCAAGTACAAATACATAGTTCAGTATTGCCACTTTCATATATTTTGCATTTATAAAAATTAATTTTTCTTTTAAAATGTACTTATTTCACATAAAAGTACGATAATGAATCAATTTATTCTTTACATCAATTTTTGGATATTGTTTCTAGTAAATAGTATGAAATAATTGTACGATATCATTCATTCACCATTTTGTATTATACTGGTAACACTGCATTTGCTCATTGTAGCCAGAGAAATAGAAATTAGTTTAAAGTTGGCGACAGCTACAACGGTGGTCGTGCAGTCGTGTAGCCTGCTGTCGTTAAAATACTTGTTACCATAAGAATGTAGCCTGCTGTGTCGAATGTGTTTAATGCATGATGATAGACCATTGATGTCAGTTTCATAGCACAATTGTTTTAGCTGAAATCACACACATTCTTATTCTCTTTCATTTATGCATTAAACACATTCACCACAGCAGGCTACACGAACACACGACTTCAAATGCCGCTAGCAGCATTTGTCGCCTCGTAGCCAGCTACTTAATTATTTTGGAGACGGCAGCAGCACCATCTGCAGCTGATATTCAAGTACAAATACATAGTTCAGTATTGCCACTTTCATATATTTTGCATTTATAAAAATTAATTTTTCTTTTAAAATGTACTTATTTCACATAAAAGTGCAATAATGAATCAATTTATTCTTTACATCAATTTTTGGATATTGTTTCTAGTAAATAGTATGAAATAATTGTACGATATCATTCATTCACCATTTTGTATTATACTGGCAACACTGCATTTGCTCATTGTAGCCAGAGAAATAGAAATTAGTTTAAAGTTGGCGACAGCTACAACGGTGGTCGTGCAATCGTGTAGCCTGCTGTCGTTAAAATAATTGTTACCATAAGAATGTGTGTATTCTATTTTTGACAGATTGTAGCTCGTAGCCTGCTGTGTCGAATGTGTTTAATGCATTTGTCGTCAATGAAACAGCGACGAAAACACATGCGTAGCGGGTATATTAAATTCTTTGTGGATACAGTGAAAGAAAAGAAGGGGTATGCGAAAAACATTCTATGATCACCAATGCTTTCCGCGATATTCGATGTGTTTTATGTTACAAAACTTTAAAGGAAAGAAATAAATATGTATTTGAAAGACATTTTGACTTTTTTTTTGGAGCCCTGCACTTTCTATTTAAACTTTAAAGACTAATAACTCGGGAAATATGGACTGCAGCCAATTTTTTTATTAAGTTTTTTTTCTTATTTTTTACATTTCTATCCGATAAACTTTTTAAAAATATCTTTTTAGTGATTTTTCACAGTTTCCTATGAAAAGTTCAGAGCCCTATAACTCGGAAAATATGGGTCGCCCCCAACTTTTTTATTTAATATTTCCTTCTTATTTTTTAATTTCCTATCACATATGCTCCTTTTGATTTATTTTTAGCTGCTTTATTAAACTGCATTCGTTCCAAATATTTATTTTTTTCCTATGTACTTCAGAGACGAATGAGACAACTTTTCTCACACATACAACTATAGTTTTATTTTTGACATCACTGTGAAATTCACGGTTGCCAGAAATGCAGATTTATCTGGATTTTGCAGAATTTTACCCTCTAAAAACACGAAATCCAGATTTGAAGATTTTTGGGCAAAACACGCAGATTTTCCAACTCCAATTATAGTGCAATTTTTTTACATATTTCCTAATACTGCAACTACTTCTTGTTTCTTTTATGTGTGAACGACTCATAGTTTAGAGAGTTAAAGTTTTTGAATTTAGGAGACATCATTAAAGACAACGAAGAAGTAATTTTGGCAAGCTTCTGGAAACGAATATCTGGTAAAAACCGAGCTTATTCTGATTACGATTTTGCAGCTCTAAGTTTATTCATTGCCACATTCATTTGCAAATGTCGATCGAATTTTCGAAATCCTCTGGACTTATGCAACAAATTATGCAACAAATGACTTTGTATAATTTTTTTAAATATCCGATTTCTTTTCCCAATTATTTTATATTATTTGCACATTTTCTTATTTGTTTGTTTGTTATAGCATTTCAATTCTCCTTGAGAAAGACGGGTTTTCCACACGCAAAGTTTACTTTGTCAAATCTTGAGTTTGTTGGAGAGAATGGAAAACAGATATATTCTATCATATTTTCTCTTCAGCAAACTTAAGACTTTGCAAAGTAAGCTTTTCGTTTGCAAAAGACGCCAAACTCATCAGTAGACTTCAACCAATGTGGCAGCCAATTGTAAAAAAATAATGACAAATTAAAAATTTATTCAAAATCGAAGATGTTAAAGATTTTAGCTTGAAGCTTTTAAGCTTATTCTGCCGTATTCATAAAAAATAGTTTTAGTTTACCTATTTCGCTTGTGTACGTAATTCTTAATTATATATTTTTATATTCACTAGTGTTCGCCCAGTGGTTGAAAATCAACCATTAACGCACAGAGGTGGAGAAGAGAATGAAAATATTTAAAGTTTGATGAATTTAAACCACAATTTAAAAACTATATTCAAATATACATATGTATAGACTCCAGGGTAAACCACTCTCTTAAACCACTTTCTTAACTACTAAATACGAATTTAAAATTTCATTTATCGGCATAAATAAGAATAGATTTTAAGCAAACTATTTAAAAAAAGTTGTTCACTTTTTGAACTAAATGTAATTAGATATTTGCTCCTAGTGCTTTCACTTCATATTCATTATTATTGCCCAAAACAAAAATATTCATTTATTTTTTCATTGAACGCTTTTTCTCTAAAGTTTTAGACTCCCCATTAAAACGTTTGTTACAAAAAAAGTTTCTATTCCCTATTCTCTGAGAAAGACCCCATATTTATGTACGAATATGCTAGCCTAATAATATAAACATTCCATCATATTCCAACGTCCCATCATATTCCAACATTCCAGTATGTTCAGTAATTTAAAGCACAGAAAAATAATGAAAACAATGAACAAAAACAAAACGCACACAAAATAAACCAAAAATAAAAAAAAACTTACTTTGTGCTGTAGGTGAATTTAACTTTAATCAAAGTTATTAATAATTAAAAAAATATATTATTTTTAAGCATCTAAAGAAAAATAATACAGTACCACTCGTTATTTAAATATCCAAATTTTATTAGTTTCAGCAATAATCGTTTAAGTACATAAAAGATGGAAATAAGAATAGAATGAACAAATAAAATACGTTTTTCCTTCTGAGTGTTTATGGAGTTGCCAAGCCAAATTGTTGTAATTTTTTTTAGCAAATTAAGAGAGAAAGAGAAATCATGGCTTTATGATTGGCTAATATTCTTAACTGTTTTTAACTATCTTAGACACAAAAATGTAGAAGAAAAAATACATTCTGCACTGCTCCTATTGTCAATCTATCTAACAAAAAAAAAAAAATCAAGCGAATACGTTGAGTTTAAGTCACTTAAAATGGTTCTTAACTTTTTTCACTTGCCTATTTATATATAGATTATATAAACATATGAAGTTGTTTACCTTATTTCAAGCATTTTTTGTTGAAGTATACTGATGAGTTTCTTAAGCAGAAACGAAATGCACATTCCTCATTATATTTGTAAAAAAAAATAAAATGTGCTTGAAAGTGATTGAAAATTTAAATAAAATATATTTTAAACTGAGTTTAAATTTTATGAATATGGGTTAATGAAAATTATATATTTACACATGTACATCCATATTTATGTAAATTTTTTGAATAAAATATAAAAAAAATTGTTAAAAAATTCATTTGAAGATTTTTTGAAGATTTTAAAAATAAAATGCAGATTTTGCAGATTTTTTCGTGAAAAATTGTTGAATTTTGCAGATTTTATCCTTAGAAATTCTGTCAACACTGACTGTGATAGACCCTCATACCTAAATAAAAGCGGCAAGCGTCTCGTTAGCAGGGTACGTATTTTCAGTACAATCAAGTAATATTTTCAAATTTAAATGTACTGAAAATGCGTACCCTGCTGCTAACGCGACGCTTGCCGCTCTTATTTAGGTATGAGAGAGACTAATGTTTTGAAACGAAGAAAGTTGTTATATACATGTGAATTGCCGACCTTGTCTGTGTGAAAAATACGATTATTGACTGCCTCGCGAGGCTATGGAGTGGTTATGACTGATATAGAATAATCGTTTATTTCTTCGAATTTTTTGTGCTTTGAAAGATATTCAGTATAGCCTAAAAACAGGATAATGTATTGAAAGAGAAAGACATTGAAATTTTATTTAATAACGACAAATTTTAAATGTATCATCGATGGCTTAAAGTAAAAAGGGCGTATCTCAATTTTCTTCGCAATCGCATTTTTAACGTTTTCTGGGAGATAACATATAATTGCATACTCCTTGAAGATCTTAGTACGTTAGAGTTAAAAATCAAGGATTTATGGCCGCTTAAAAAATTATTCCTGCATGTAAATGCTTTAGTTTTTCTTCAGTTTTTTGCTTCTCCTACAAAATATTGAAAATTTGAGTTCCGCCTTTCTTATATTAAGCCATCGGTATGTACTTACATATGTAAACATAGATACATATGTACATATGCATATATATACTTCTATTATGTATATATGTAGGTACTCTATTTATATGTACCTTATTAAAATCTAATATCTCGAGCTGATGTACTTATGTATGTGTTGATCTTATGATAGTCACATATTTAGTTTGTAAGAAATTACTTAACAAAAATGTTTGATGTTTTGATTTAAAACATAAAACGGAAACATTTTAAAACTAGCCCCTTTTTACGCTTATTCAAAAAAATTTACTTTATTTTGCGCTAAACGTATATTTTTTCCAGTTAGCCCTTTATTCAAAAAATTTTTACGCGCTTTGAGTATCAAAAGTTGGCATCACTGTTACATGCATACATCCATACATACGTGAAAAGTTGATACGCGTTTTATATTCTGTGTTATTTGCTTTTTTACAGTAGATAAACAAATTAAGCAAAAATAATTAATAAAATGTGTTCTAATATTCTTAATTCATACTGGCAATCATTTTTTGTGTGTTTTTTTTTTTTGTTTAAAAATGTGTATGTGTATGTATGTACTCATTTCGTTTTGATAGCTAGTTCAGATAAGTTATCGATAATTTGTTATCAAAACTAGCGATGATAGCAATTTCTTCATGGTTCGCAGCTAGGTTCAAAATGAACCAAGTTGGTTCGCTCTCAAAAATTTGTATGGCGAACCATGTTGATTCAATCAAGATTCGGCCGCGAACCGTGAATGGGAGAGCGAACCTCAATAATTGCTGTCCGTGTGAACATGCTAGTAGATTATGTTATAACAGGGCGTTCAAAAAATAAAAAAAAATCTTAGTTCCTCTTCTACTTTATTTACATATGTCATATGTATTTGGACAAGCTCAGAAGATATACGTATAGATTCTGGGTTCTGAATCATATTCACACATGCGAGACTTGCTTCAGTTGAAATTTAGAAATTACAAATTAATAGTATGTGTCCTAGCATCCAAATAAAAAAAATTTGGAAAGGGTCTATTTAAAGTTTTTGATTTGTCGGTTTCACTTTTAAACAACAAAACGAAAGAAGAAAATAAAAAAAATTCCAATCGTCCATTACAAATTTCTGTTTTTCTAAATTTGGATGCTAGAACATATAATCGCCTCTATCGGGGTTGGCGTATTTCGACTCTTACTACAACGTTTCAGTAATAGATTAAGGAATACGGCAACATTTTTTCTTTAATCTAGGACGAAACTATCGTAGTCGAAGTTGAAATACGCCAACCACGATAAGGCCCAATAATAATTTTTATTTTCTAAATTTCAACTCAAAAAGTTGTAGTACGTGAAAACGATTCGGAAGCCAGAATATATACGATATATTTAACACTACTTTTCTTAACTTCGCAACCACTGTGTAATATGTGATTAGATTCTTCAAAGTATTCCATTGCTTAAAAAAAGTGATAAAATACGAAATATCGCTGGATGGCACCAGTTTCGATGGATAGCCAAAACAATTTGTTCTACAAAAATGTTTCTGCTAAAAATTGAACTCGGAATAGCAGAATCTGTGGAGTTTTACTGATACTCACAGCTCGCAAAACTTTAGTCCATTGCATGTAGTGTTGTCAGTTGATGTAGCTTTCTGCTTTATATACTCAGCCTTTATGGGAAATGTGAATTGTTTTGATTCATCGTGTTCAATTTGCTGAAAGCATTTTTGTTATGAAAGCTCAATTTTATCATCTCTTAATTTACAACAGTGTTACAATTGTCGATTTGTTCTTTACTAATTATGCACATGTTAGTTAATTTGCCAATTTTTTGTTCTACTTAAGACAAACTTTTTTAGTTTGTTACTATTAATTACATTTATTTAATTTTTGCCACAAGCCTATGGCTATTAATTTTTATTAATATTAATTAAAATAGTTTGTGTTTAAGATAAGCACGAGGAATAGTTTCATAAAAAAGAGCTATACAAGTCCCATAGATCACAAAATATTGCTGGAATTTTGCTGGAATATTATTAAGTTGCAGGTAATCGGTAATATTGCATGAATATTGCCGGAATAGTTTTTGGTCATATTATCTTTTCAACATACTACCAATATTATTATAATATTACAAAAAATTATTAGGTGATATTCTATATAGCAAAACTATTTTTTTTTAATTAATATATCGCTTTACAGATGCCATAAGGCATATACTGGCAAAAGTGTAAGGGAGTATAATAAAAATTTAATTTTTTTCTAATGAGCAGTACTTTTTTCGCACGGAATTTTAACAATGTTGCATACTTTCAAACAATAAAAGCGAGAAATTTATTTAAAAAACCGCGAGTTGGGCTACATTTAGTACATGTCAAATTTTTCACGCGAAATAACGAATGGCACTGAAAATTTTTCACAAATTCCAACAGAGTACCATGCTTAAGTCCAAAAAAAATTTTTAACTTGGGAAATTTTTTTAGTTTTTTACGTTTCAGATAAATTTAAGTCGATTCCAATAGAAATAATTTTTTTTAATTCAATTATTTATTTTACGTTAAAAGAAATAATTGAAGACTTAAAAGTTTTAAGTCTAAAAATATATAAAATTTTTGGATTTTTTTTTTGTAATTCTGGACGTTTCAGGTGAAAGTATGTTAATTCCAAAAAAATATATTTATATGCCCGTATGGCTCCCGCGTGACATAAGCGCATATAAAGAAATAGAAGTAGCTGTCGGACTTTGGCTTTCGCAGGCAAGTACAAGAGTAAAATGTGCTGCCTCCAAAAATTAGTTTTATTATTAGATTTGATTTTATTAGATACTCTATGTACGTCTCAAATAATAACTAGTTTAAGTTTTATGTACTTAAATTTATGAATAAAATCTAAATCATATTTCACATAAATTTTATCGTGAATTTATCTATGATTGTATATTAGGGCGGGTCGATTTAAAAATCGCTCGAATTACAAGGAAATTCGTATTCTAGGGATCAAAATAAGAAACTTTGCCGAAGGAACTATGTCTCTAAAATGTATTTTGATGTCCCGACTTTTGATCGGAAGGGTCAAATGTTTAAAAGTCTCACTTTGACCCATTTAGAGTTCCTCAATCGAGTCAAAATGTATGACCGACCCCCACTAATTTTGGAGGGCCGACCCACGTATTCCAGTAGCACACCCCCTGGAACCACCCCTGGGAGTTCACCATACAAACATTTCAAAAGATCACCATTTTAGTGCGTATGAGTGATACTGATGTAGAATAATATATTACTCATACGTATACCCTTTACCAAAAAATTTTCGACGACAATTCTAATTGCTGTTTATCAATGTTGTTTGATGCTATAGCAAAGAAAAGCGAGACTGTGCTATTAAGTAAATTCTAATTTTCTAAATTTCACTCGATTGAGTGAGATTTTTCAAAATTTGACCCTTCGGATCAAAAGTCGGGACATCAAAATATATTTTATAGGTATGGTTCCTTTGGTATTTCTTGTGTCATTTTAAATATGTGTTTTTTATATGGAATGCAATGGAATGCCACACAACGAAGAGTTCAGGAAATTACAAACGTTGCCCCTAATACACACTTTGCGATGTCACAAAATGCCATAGTGAATACTCAACATACGAATATATAAAGCTATAGTCTGTTTTCTACAATATAAGAAATAAAATTCTGTAAAAATTCTGCAATATTCACAAAATGTACATTTATTTGTTTTTTTTTGTTGTTAAAAATAATACATTTTCAGAGTAGGGAAAATATTTTTGGTTGAAGGGAAAAAGGGGATTTTTTTTCAAATGTGTAGGGACTTTCCAAAATATTTACTGGCATCAGTGAGATCTTGAGGCCGGTCTGAGGCAGTCACTAAAAATAACAACACCTTTGTCCTTTGTCAGTTGTTGTGGGAAAAATTCTAGTGATTATTTATTTATTATTTATGGACCCTGGGTGTTTTCCGCAGACACGCTAATCACTTCGCGGGTTGTGTTTGTTTATAAAAAAAACACATTCTAAAGTTTTTTCTCTGGCTTATGAATACCACTTTCATCTATTATTTTTTGTTCTCGTTATAAACATCTTTGAACAATTTTCTCAAGAGCTTGATAATATAAAATAAAATGTAAAATAATAAGAAAGAAAAATCGAAAATCGAAAGTTTTCTTGTCTGTTTTCGGTTTCGAATATTTGACCTAAGAAACCGCTGTTTCATTTCGGTTAAAATCAAAAAGCGAACCCTAGATACACGTGTATAAGTGCATTTCTTTTCATTTGCTTTACCAAAATCGGTCGTTAGAACCTTATAGTTTTGGAGAAAGCTTCGCAATTATACAAGAAATTCTATTATAAGTGAAATTTATTTGCTGGTGGTTAAACATTGTCTAACTATATGCTTCAACCACATATTTTGAACAGTCACAAACTTCTTATCCTTTGCACAGACTTTCAAAAACCATTCGAGAATTCACAAACAATTATATTTTTGAAAATCACAAAAAAAAAATAAGCATAGTAGGTTTAGAAAATGTAACAAAACCCAGCAAATAATTTCTATTCGATACGAATCCATTTTCCATTTTTAGTCCACATTCAAGAAATGTATTATTAAGACAACAATGAAATGCATATAGGGTCTATATTATAGTCAACGCTTAACCACCAGTAAATAAATTTCATTCAGTAATTATATATGAGTATTATAACAAAACATAAATAAGTAAAATAAAATGTTTGTTATTACTAACCGTCCACACGAGCAATAATCTTGGCAATTATTGCCGTGGCAACTGTCAAATTCGATTGCCGATAAAAGATATTATTGTGTGGACCGCAAGAATATGTGTTCAAATATATCGAGCCTTGAGCGCGACATTATCGTAAGCGACATCCGGTAAAAATTTTTTTATTTGAGAAATTAAGATTTCGTGACATAGCTCAAAATTCGAAATTGTCAAAATATCAGAATTGCTTACAGTTTCAAAAATACGGCGCTTGAGATTTTATTGTAAGTAGATGTTTACATTTAAAAAAAATAAAAATTATCGTAAGCGACACATATTTATTGAGATATTTTATTTTTAATTATGAAACATATAAACTATTGGAAAAATTTAATGAAAGTTTATTTCACCGATTCTTACGAAACTTGTCACACACCTTAAGCTTTAATAAAGGCACAAAATTGCGTTCAAAAGAGTGGGGGCACGCCTATTAAATTTTAGCATAATATTTCATCTGCTTGTACTTAACCTTTATTTTCGAAACTTGGCACACACCTTGAACTCTTAAAAATACACAATCTTGTTTTAAAAAAGTAGGCGTAGCCACGCCCCATAAAATTTAATACTATCGGGTATGTCCTGTATTCCACGTGAAATTAAAAGGTGTGGAATTGCCACAGAATTGTTGTTATAAATACATATTTCCAGCAACAATTCTATAGCAATTCCACACCTTTTAATTTCACGTGGAATACAGAACATACCCGTATATTTCACGTGTTTTTACATAATCGATTTTTACGAAACTGGGCCATATTTCTAAATAAAAAAAAGATAATTACAAATAAAACTTTTTTGAATTGACCAGAGCTCAAAAGTATGCACTAAAAAGGTAAAAATAAAACTTTTTAAACACATAGGAACATGCCCGGTAAAAAAACTGCAAGTAATTGTTAAGTACATATGTATGTGCTTCATTACCAATGTTGCTGGCACCAACTTCAAACGGCACTGTAGGTAACATATCGCTCATTTACTTCAATAGTGGCATAACTCAAAAAATGGGTTTTTTGAGTTAATAATGCAGAAAGATTCGGCATTTTGTATTTTGTCTTGTGTAAAAATTTCATACAAATAGCTTGTACCATCACCTCCTGAGAGAAGATTTTTTTTTCATATCTCCATTGAGTTGTATGCAAATTGAAAACTTAAAACGCGTTTTCTGCAAAACTAGTTTTTTCGAGTTGTGCCACTATTGAAGCAAATGAGCGATATATAAAAATCTTTTATTTAACTAGATCTATATTATTTGTAGCTTTTTAGTGCTTATATTTGAAGGCGGTTTAATTTTTTTTTAGTTTTATTAACAGTAATTCCCTACTTTTTGAAAACGTCTAAGTGCTTGCAATCTGTAAAAGTAACTTTTTTGTTACCAGGATACACAATGATACCTGTAGACTCCGTTCCCGCCACAATTGAGAATTTTATAAAAAATAGAAGTATTTGGGCACCTTTTGAATGGGCATCACAAATTTCTAATTCACATTGTACTAAATTATACTGATTTTCAAAATTGGAAGACATACTCCAACGTATTTTTGCCACATAACATTAAAATAAAATTTAATAATTTACGATCAGTTAACTTTGACAAAAATAAGTTTCGCGCACAATTAAAGTATAGATATAATGATGATAAAATCGAAGAGTTAAACCTTAATTTAATAAAGCGCTCAAGAAAAAATACAGAGCTCCTTGAAAATGGACCGCAATTTCTTTATTCACAAAAATTAGAAATAGCACAAAAATTTAAAGATTTGTGGACATTATGTGACAACGGAATAATCCCTGAAAGATATCATCAAGAATACATTAATATGAAAAGTAATGATAAAATTGAAGATGTACTAGCAGAGAGTGACGATGATGATAATTAAAAAAAATTTAAAGCCATTTCCATAAGTATTACTACTAAATACCTAACATAATTATATTAATAAAACACTTTATAATATTTAAATAATATTGTTTATAATACATAATACCTATTTTTTACCAAAATAATATTGTTTTGACAACCTAATTGTAATCAGATTGAAAAAAACCCAAATGTACCAATTTATTTTTCTATTAAATAAAAAAAAATATCGTAAGCGACAAAATTTTCTTAATTCCTCCATTAATATGAAAAAGAAATATCGTAAGCGCCATAAGTAGTGCCAAATATGAAAATACAAAATTCTTTTTGCTCCCAATCACTGGCCAGGACAAAATTATCACAAACTGCATAAAAACATTTTCAATTTTATCCATACATTTGGAAATAATCAATAAAAAGGCTCTCCTGTAAAGTTTGGTTATTGTCGCTTACGATAATGTTGCGCTCAAGGCTCGATATATTCAGCAACTAATGTTAAAATACATTGCTGAGCAATAATATCTTAACACATGCTGTCAAAATAAAAATTTTTTTTTTTTTTTTCATATACATATTTATTTATTGTATCTTCAAAAATGAACTAACAATAAGTAATCAAATCTTAAATCTAAATATAATTATTAGGCCCGACCAATATCGGACATAAGCTTAGTGATAGTTATAAATAATACATAAGTAGTGATAATCAAAAAGAAGTATTTTTAAGCAGTCCCATCTGGAGTGTTGGGTATAAGAGCCCTTGTGTCCCTCTTTTTTAAGCGGATGTGTCCAGTAAAGCTCAAAATATTACGGGCAAGCGGATTAGGATGTGACTCGAGTTTAGTTAAATATTTGCCTGCGTATTTTGCAATTTCTTCACTCACTAGTGGCATATTTAAATCACGATGAATATTTGAGTTTTTAACGTACCATGGAGCAGATGTTATCAAACGTAAAATTTTGTTTTGCCTTCGTTGGATTCTCTCGACATTTGAAGCTGAAGCAGTGCCCCACAGCTGAATTCCATAGCACCATATTGGCTTCAAAAGCGACTTGTATATCAAGAGTTTGCAGTCTAGGCTGAGTGTTGAATTTCTGCCAATTAACCAATATATTTGAGTCAATTTAGGTTTCATTTGGGTTAACTTAGAGTCAATATGATATTTCCATGTAAGCCTTCGATCAAGGTGTATGCCAAGGTATTTGACTTGAGAATGTTGACGAATATTTTGATTGTTGATTCGAATGGGGGAACAGGTATCTTTTCTTAGGGTAAACGTTATATGAACACACTTTTGTTCATTGACTTTAATTCTCCATAAGTTCAACCATATTTCAAGCTGGATAATGTGTGCTTGGAGATTGCGGGATGCCTCATCAGGATTTTTGTGAATACTCAACCAGACTGTATCATCGGCAAATGTAGAAGTGTGGATGTTAATGCTCACAGGCATATCACAAGTATATATTAGATACAAGACTGGCCCCAGAATACTACCCCGTGGCACACCAGAAGATATAGATTCGGGTACACTCATGAAGTCTCCTTCCACAACGGTAAATGTCCTATCAACAATATAACTTTTCAAAATAAAATAATATTAATATTTTTTCAACAAAAAAGTTTAAAAAAAATGTTTTAACTACCAAAATGAAAATAAACCTAAAATACAGAAAAAAATCGCCAAAATGAAAAAAAACGCCAAAATGAAAAAAAACGCCAAAATAAAAAAAATCGCCAAAATGCAAAAACAAACCAGAAACAGAAAACAAATCGCCAAAATGAAAAAAAAAACCAAAAAAAAGAAAAAAATCGCCCAAATACAAAAACCCAAAAACAGAAATAATCGCTTAAATGAAAAAAAATCGTCAAAATGAGAAAAATCGCCAAAATGAAGAAAAGCCCATAAACAGAAAAAAAATCGCCAAAATGAAAAAAAACCTAAAAAACAGAGAAAAAACGCCAAAACGAGAAAAAAGCGACAAAACTGAAAAAATCGATTTAACTGAAAAAAACTTCAAAAAAGCAAAAAACCTTCCTTTCGTGCGCGATTCAAAGTCGCACTTTACTGAATTTTTTAACATTAAAGGAACTAAATGAAACTAAGTTTTTCCTTATTTCGTTTTTGCTTTGTTCACTTAACATATTTTATGCATTTTTTAAAGAACTAGATTGGTATCAATAATCAGAAAAATCCAAAATTATGACTCCAGGGTTGGAAAACTCACACTTTTTGTGTTATGTAAAATTAAATAGGTCTAAATAATTAATTTTTCCGTTATAAATTAAATATATTTTATGCTTCTGAAAGAAAAGTTTGGCGTATGAAATTTGAAAAATGAAAATTACAGCTCCAAAGATGGAAACTTTAAAAAAATGATAAATTTTTTCACAAAACAAATATGTATGTATGTGTCTGTATACTATATATATGTACGTACGTTGGTAAAGGGTATATAAGATTCGGCACAGCCGAATATAGCACTCTTACTTGTTTTTTTTCATTTTAGCAATTCTTCCGTTTTATGCGATTTATTTTAGCTTTAGAAATTTTTTTTAATTTGGTGCTTTTTTCGTTTTGGCGATTTTTTTCGTTTTGGCGATTTTATAATTTTTTGATTTTTTAGTTTTACCGTTTTTGAAAATTTCAAGAGTTTTGCTCTTACGGTTTCCAAGATACAACAAGTTGTCAAAATTGCATAGTCAAAATTGCATTAACTGATGGAACACCCTTTAATTTAAATTTTTGGAAATTTTAGTGTTAATTTTTGTAGTCTGTATAAAAATACACTAACCTTACAAATTTCAAGTGTATATATATATACATACATACATACAATTGTATGTATATTACATGGGATTTTAACATTTTTCGTTGCTCGTTTTGGAAAACCCTTTAATTTCCAATTCTCATGTATTTGTTGTTATAGTGGCCAAAGGTCTACACACTGTGTCCAAATTTCAGGTCTGTAGCTCTTACGGTTCTCGAGAAAATACTAATATAGTTTTAGACATAGTTAATTTTACATAACACAAAAAGTTAAAGTTTTCCAACCCTGGAAACGTCTCTTTAATTTTTTTCATATTTTTTTAATTTAATGCCCTAATTCTGTTCGACGAATGTATCGTCTTGTCTACGGACGAAAAAAAGAAGCAGTTTTGATTCTTTAAAACGATTATTATTTATTGTCTATGCTAGAAGGTTCGTGTATTTGCTTTATGATTTTGTTCTAAACATTATATCCAACACATATTTTTTGATATATTTTTCAAACTATTGTATAATAATTTAATTGAATTTTTATGTTTTAAAAACATGGCAATAATATTTAAATTTTTCATTATCAAAGACAACAACCATTTTTGAAGAAAATAATTTAGAGACTTCAAAGACAAGAACTCAGAAGCATTTTCAAACAAAAACGTCCTAAATCTTCTTACTGAATTAGGGCATAAAATTCCAATTTTAGTCGTACTGATGTGTAAAATAAGTTCATTTATAAAAAAAAAATAAAAATTTGTTTTCGTTAGTTACTTTTATATGGCAAAATAAAGTTTAAGTTTTCCAGCTCTGCAATCGTCTGCTCGATTTTGCTGAGTTTCAATACCAATCTAATTTGTATTTTCTCACACACCAGTCCAAGAACGAAGTCTCTAGCTTTTCTGGGAGCTTCGGAAAACCGATTTCACGTACAGACAGACGGACAGACGGACATCGCTTATTCGTCTTCCCTATGCATAAGGATCCAGAATATACATATGTATATATTTTATGTGTCGCTTATTGATATTATAGAAATTACAAACGGAATGACAAACCTATATACATATACCCTTTTACCATTTTTGTTGGTAAAGGGTTAAAAAAAAATGTTTTAACTACATAAAACAAATAAAAGTTCAATTTACCCTACGTCTCCACTAGCCATCGACTTGGGCATGACATGAACATGACGGCGGCAGAGGAACTGTGAAAAAAATCATCAACTTCTTTGCTGTGGTGAATACGTGCGATGTTCATGTTCAGGCATATCAAAGTATTTTGCGCTAGTGCAATACAGATGGAATATTTACTACTTTTGTTCTGTCTCTTTTCTTTCTATTGCAAATGGTTGCCAATTGAGAATCTCATGGCGAACATTGTTGCTCAGACATATGCTGCGGCATTGATGTCAGAGCATGAACAAAACATGGACATGAGCGGTATCCATTAGCAATTTTCTATGTTCGACATGATACCCATACCAAGTTCACGGCTAGTGGAGACCCCCAGTTACAATTAGAAAAATATCTAAAAACCAAATATATTTGAATATACTTACGTGTTCACCACCTCTAAATACATTGTTGAACACAAGCAATTTGACGTCATCGCTCTGCCGGCGTTATTGCTTGTGTTAAGATACAACAAATTGCTCGTGTGGTCGTAGTGTTGTAATTCATTTTTTAATCGGAGAAATATAATATGTTTTAGCACAACTTCTTTCTAGTTATGCAAACCATACTTTGCTTACCTATTTCAGGAAAAATATTCAAGTTGCAAATAAAAATTACGACCTAAACTTCTAAAGCGCAACGTATATATAGGACAAATAACAAACAATGCAAGTTTTTGTTTTTAAAAGAATTTATATTCTTTATAGCAGCTACAAACATAAATAAAAGAGTTTTTATGATTAATGGAATTACCATATATCGACGGCTCCATTCTAAAACATGCTAAGTCAAAAAAGCCAGTTTTGACACAAACGCCTTCAAAGTTTATTGATGATATTTCGGGAATGTTATGAGATAGAGACTTGAGACTTTTGGTAATCATATAATAATTGCAATATGTTTTTTTTTTAGTTTATTTGAACTTTATAAATTTGTTGTAGATCATAGTAAAAGTGATTTAAAATACTTAAAAAGATTGTCCTCTAAGTAGACTTAGCATCTATCTGGTGGTCCTTTCTCACCTACAATGGTCATATAAGTATATATGTATGTATATCATGTTCTAGTTTCGAGAAAAATTTAAATTACTTTTTGTTGACTACTTAATTCTAAACTAAATCATGCTAAGTGTACTTAAAACATTTAAAAAGTGAGATTTTTTAAACTTGGCCAATTATGCTAAGTACATTTTTGCTCATAACTTTTCTTTCGATAGAATAGTCCGATTAAGTTAATAAGCTATGAATTCAGAAATGCTATTCCCAGCATAATATGTTATGTCGACTTATGTAGCATGTTTTGCAATGGGACCGTCGATATGTACACACATATGTATGTATGTACTAGTGATGCACGAATATTCGTATTCGAATTGTCGAATATTCTGCCATTTTTAGATATTCATATTCGCCAAATTCAGGCAAATACGAATATTTTTCTAAGCAAATTAAATAAATAAATACATAAATCCTAAACGAAATTTAAATAAATGGCTAAAAATATTAATTTGTAGAAATCCATGAAATTTTTTATAGAAATTTGTGCTTTGTATCATTTTCAAATATGGCGACCATTAAAAATTTGGGTACTTTTTATTAACTTTAAAGTATGAAGTCCTTTTTTCATAACAATTTTTTAATATTTCATATTGCAGAACTCCAATTTAATGTCCAATTTAATGAAATTTATAGACATTAAATTGGGGTTCTATTTACGCCTGCAATTTGAAATAATAAAAAAATTTATGAAAACGGAATTCATACTCCTGTTGGTGTACTTTAAAGTTAATAAAAAGTACCTAACATTTTAATGATCGTCATTAAAATAATATTTGAAAATAATACAAAGCAAAGATTTCTATAAAAAATTTAATGGATTTGTACAAACTAATATTTTTAGCCATTTATTTAAATTTCGTTTAGGATTTATGCATTTATTTATTTAATTTGTTTGGAAAAATTCGCCAAATTCAGGCGAATACGAATACGAATACGGATACAAATATTTTAAAATGGCCGAATATTCGACAATTCGAATACGAATACGAATATTCGTGCATCACTAGTATGTACACATCGCTCTTTTTCTCAAATAACGCCATAACTTAAAAAATGGAATTTTCGAGTTAATGATGAAAAATTAATATTCATATCGCTCTTCATTTTGTGTAAGAATTTCATATAAATATCTTGTTTACCTAACTTTTGAAAGCAAAATAAAATTTTCTTGTTCCATTGTGTTGTCTGTGAATTGAAAACTTTAAACTCGTTTTCGGCAAACTATGTAGTTCATTTGAGTTACGACGTTGTTTGAGTAAATGAGCGATATGTATAAAAGCTAATTTTAAAAAATTTCGATATTTGTGTTCATTGATCATTGAACATGTATTTATGATTAACAACTACTCCGCTGCGTTTGAGAAATTTATGCCTTTATTTTATTTTATTTTATTCATTAAGTTTTTATTTATTTAATTATTTTTATTGAATTCTCGAATGCAAATTTACTGGTACAACAAACTGCTTAAAGTTTTTTTTTCACATTTTTATTTAATACATATAATAATTTATACTAACATTGGATGTACATCCAAAAAAACACTGAAATTTTTATTCATACTTCGTTTCAATATTTTAATAGCAGAGTTGCATTTCATTACAAAAATGTTGTAAAGGGTCTCAAAATAATATATTAAAATACATATTTTTATACAAATTATGTTATTTATGTATGTATAGTACATTGTATATAAAAGTCATAAAAATTTGGTGTAAAAATATAAATAGAGGATCTAGATTAGCTAGGAATCTACATACATATATGTACATATGTATGCAAATACGTACATAAATAGGATAGATACAATTATTTTAATTTAATTTAAAAAATATTATGTCATTTAAAAAATACTATAATCGTAAATGATTATATATCAAAACGTCAAAAAAAAATTTCTAGTTTTAGAGATATTATTTAGGTTTATGTTTGATTTTTGCTTAAACTTTTATTTTCTAAATTATTACAACTTATAAATTATTATGCAAAAGAATTATTACAGCAAATTAATATGCATAATTTTATTAAAATTAACTAGATTTTGCTACATATACATACATATATTTATAAATGTATGTAAAATAATGCGTATATGTACATGCAAGTACATAAAGTAATTATCATACATAAATAGTTATATCTGCGTTTCATTGGAAAAAGCCTTTTATTTTGAGTAACAATAAAACAAGCCATCACAAGTTTTAATATATTGCTTAAATTTTGAAATTAAGTTCCAGTTTTCGAAAATATTTTATAAAAGTAAGTTAAACTTTTCGTATTTGCAGAAATAATGTGAAGCTTAAATTACAAAATTTGCTTAAGAAATTACAGTCAAGTTTTAAAAAATAATAAATTTCCCCCACATTTGTCGCGAATAAAAAGATTTTTTCCGCGGCGTTGCCCGCTCGAAATTAATTTTTGACTAACTACGTGTAAGAGAGCAATAGCAAAGTGGAAAACATTATTTACTGTCTTTAAGAAATCCGTATTTATATTCGTGCATATAGGGTTCCGTTCCACTGTCCAATTTTTCAAATTGCAATTCTACTTCCAAATCGCTTCAAAGAAGCTTTATAACCTGTTTCCACAAGTCAAGCAGGCGACTCGTCCAGAAAATTTTTATGAAAATCACTCAAAGAAATGAGTAATTTTCATATAAATTTTCTACCCAAGTCAACCGTTCGTGTTGTGGAAACAGATGTTAATACATAAAAATTGTCAAATTGAAAGAACGCAAAATGGCCAAAAACCGCGAAAACCTATGCGGCTCTGTGCCTTAAAATATCAAACTTGTATTGCCTTTAAGATCTATATCTTTATATATTTCAAGATTCATCAAATCGTTTAATGAATTGTTCTGTTGTTGTTTTCCATATGTGACGCGCAAAATAGAAAAATTCACCAAAGGGTAAAAACCGGTTTTGTTCAGGAGAGCCATTTTAAAGATTTAAATACGTGTATCTTTGGTGTACCATCAATTTCATACCACGCGCATATCTCTGGGAGGGTACACTTTTGGGTCATGGGATCGGTCTCGTTCGATGCTCAGATGTTGTCCACATCAAAAAAAAAAGTGAAAATTGATTTTTTACCCTTAGGTCCCTTTCTATTTGCGCTGTCACATATAAGTATTCGATCGAACGATTTCTGGTGACATCGTGTGACAGGCTGTTAGTTTTGTTGACATTTTGCTTCATATTTTATGTAGAGGTAGATATCCACCTTGTCCATACATGCATATGTATATATATTATATATATGTATGTACTATACATATCGTCACCTTAAATGCAAACGGACGTAACTACACTTTTATATTTGTACAAGATAAACAAAAAACGTTTCAAAGTCAATAATAATAAAGTGTTCTTGGAAATGTTCTTCGAAATTTACTTGTAGTATGGATACATATATGTTTTTAATCATTTATTTCCTTTTTAGATATATTTAAGCTTTTATGTTAGTTACGTTCCTTGCAATAAAAAAATAGAAGCATTCGTAATTACGTCTTTTTAAATTTCTTTGATAAAGTCGTCATTTTTTATCGCAGAGGTCTAAGTATTTGCGTGAACATGTAATTTGATAGAATAAACAATAATCAATCAAAAACTAGATTTCGAATTTTTGTGTAGTTACGTCCGTTTGCATTTAAGGTGACGATATGTAAGTATATGAAGTTAATTTTTATGTTTTTCCTTTCATTTTTGTATTGTTTTATAACATTTACTAATGAACTGTTGACTCTTTCTTTATATCAATAAAGCAATTCAAAATCAAAACTTTTGTATAATAATTTTCTTACTTAAAAAAACGGTTGACCGGTTTTTCCTGAATTGTAAAAACCAAAACCGGGTTTTTCATAATTTCCAATATTCGAACTATTCGAAACCCGGTTTCTGGAAAAAGTCGAATAATCGATCACGGTAGGTGTGAATAATATACACATGAATTAGAGATACCCTATCTAAGGCTCAATATGCCCACACAAAGGAGCAATCTGCTGAAACTACCTTAGTAAAAAACGACACTCCACCGAAGTCATGACAGTGTAGAGTTTGTGATCCGGAAGTAGTGAAAATTTTGACAGTTTTTTATGATTTTTACATAGGCTTGTCATTGCAAGAAGTTCTCTTTTTCGATTCCTAATCACCGAATTGGAAGCGATGCTAAGAAAATTTTCCTTTTTGGCGCTCTGTAATAATATTTTTCCCTAGGAAAAAGGGTAAAAAGTTAACCATTTTCGCAAATTGTTTCATTTTATACGAACTTAAACGCAAAATATTGCTTTCGTGTAAATTTAAGTAAATAACTATTAACTTCTACATCAAAATTAGTTTAAAAATTTCTTTAAAAAATCGATTGTTTTAAAAGCATGTTGAGTATTTTATGAAACTATAGAGGAATTAAAAATTTTTATATATTTCAAAAGAATTTTTACTTTCGATATCGATTTTCCTTTGCATAGGCTGTCAATACTTAAGATATAAAAGAGGTAATCTGACATGTTGGAGTCCCACTCAAAGGAAGAAAGAAGACAATATTCCAAAAACATACAAAAAAAAAATTTTGTCTTCTGCAGCAACTGTTATAATGAAATTCTCTTAGTATCGTTTTAAGTACTCTTAATCATTAAGTTAAAATTGATTGCATCAATAAACCACAAATGACTATGTTTAGCACATTCCTTAAATTACGCATCACAAACGTTTATAAATAAAATTTATAGACTGTATCAGCTGAAATCATACGTAAGTATAAAAATAGTTTGAGTAATCATTCGGCTACACATAAGTATATAGAGGGCTATTCTATTTCCACACTTTGCAAGAATCATTGCTGCTAGAAAACAGAATCAGTAATCAACTGACTAGGATGATACGCGATTTAATAATGCTTCATTCTGTTAAAAATTTTCTAACTAAAAATTTTATATAATTATATCAGTTCAGTAAGGAATTTTGTTTGAAAATTTGAACAAAAAAAATGTATGCATACTATCAGTCGCTTAAAGTTTATATTTATTGTAAATTTCACCTCCTAAATAACTGACTAATGTTTTCAAAGAGCCAAGGTACATTTTCCATTCCATTTCATACACACAAATGCATACGGCGCGTTATAAATAAATACTCTGATCATCATGCGTACATATATTTTGTCAGAATAAATATCCATACCCTAAATATATGTATGACAGACACTCAATACGCGCAGTACGCATATGTTTTTTTTTTTAGTTCCAGAGTATTTAAGTTTTACACATAAATGTGTTGGAATATTCTATAGTCATAGTTGTTTGAAATCAAATATGTGAGCGTACGAATTTTTTGTACTACAATTATTAGCATACACAATTGAAACACAGCCGTGAATAACGTTGTAAAATACAGTTCTTAAAAAAACAGTTTTTTCACAGATTACCATTAATATAAATCTCTTGCGTTGTTCAAACGTCAAACCATCCAAAATTATGCATCCTATCGCCGTCAAAATACAATTACAATCAGTCAGTCAGTGGGAAACCTTGTAAGTAACTAATAAAATCATGCAAACGAAATTGTCGAAAATAATTGATAAATGTAGCAGAGATACAAAAAGAAAAGTTAATGCTAGTTATCATTATTTTCGATAAGCTAAAAAAAATTAAACGAAAAAACCAATATTGCTTTAAAATAAGTATTTTGGCTCTCCTGAAAAAGTATTATTTTGTCACTTAAAACGTTATTCGCGGCTAACCTTCAATTACTTAAATTAAAAGTTGATATTTAAGCATATTTTTTGGAGTGCTTACTGTCTGTCGTTCTCTGGTATTGATTATGAAACTATGAATTTCAATTATGTAGCTATTCAACATTACTTAACAGAATGCTAAACTACTTTACTTTTTTTTAGATTTTGTACACGGCCGAGTTTTTTAAATTTATGTTTTTCCAATTTCAAAGTCGAAGGCGAAATCTGCTATGCCCAAGTTCAAATAATAGCATCGACTTCCATAAATTTGGCTCACAAAAGTTTTAGGCAATTCGATTTTCTAGATTTAGTAGCTTTTTTGGACTTTAAAAAGCTGCATTTTAAAACTTTTTTAATGGAAAGTTCCAGGGATGATATGCAAGGTCAACGGTTTCTCATATATTTTACAAGAATCTAATAAACTAATTTATTTGATTCCTTTTAAAACTTTTACCTAATGCAATAAGTTTTTATAAAATCAGTTTTTTTTTCTGAAAAAAGTTGAATTGCAGTTACCATATACAAATACTCCTGCTTGAGTGTACAACAAAAAAAAGTTTACGTACCATTATTATTGTATGATAAAAATAAGCTACTAAATCTTATAAAATACATGAAGTACATACAACTTATGTATTTCTTGCAAAAAATAATGAAATTTTATGCAACATATAGAATAGAAGCGTACGTAAACTTTTTTGCATTACTATATATAAATTATTTTGCTTGATTTTGGCTAATATAATATATTATGTGCTTTATTATCTCATTTAATTAAAATAAAAATTTTTATTTATTGCAATCTTAAATCTAAACATTTTTTGAAATCTTTGTCTCCAGGTTACTTCGTTTTATTTTCTTGTGTAGCAAATCATCAAACACACAACATCACGACATTATCTAATTATAATTTAGAATATTTATCTAATATATATATATATACCTATATATACCTATTTATATACTTATGTATGTACTTTGTATATTGAAGACCTTATTTAAGAAGACGAATAAAGAGGAGTGAAGTTTCTACATTGTACTAAAGCATTTACATGCAGAAATAATATTTTCATTTGCCATAAGTCCTTGATTTTCAACTGTAACGCACTTAGATCTGCAAGGAAGATACCATTATTTGTTGTCTCCCAGAAAACGTTAAAAACGCGATTTCGAAAAAAAATTGATATACGCCCTTGTTATATTAAGACATCGAAATGCACATGCTTCAAATTATTACAAAATTACAAAATTGTTCATGAAACTAAATTCCGCGTAAGCGAAATTAGTTGCATCATATATCCAAATATTTACATACTCGTATGTATGCAAATTTTATGCGAAACTAAACAAAATCCTATGATTAAGCAAAAATATGCATACTACAAATTGTCGACAGTTCGACTACAAGTTTAAGGTTGATTGACTATACTTGGAAATATACCTATATAAGAATGCAAGTGAAAATGATTTCCTGTGTGTAATTCACAGATCTTTTGATAAGAAAATTGTTCTATAGAATACGTAATAAACTGTATGTCCTTGAAAACCTTTAACTCGTTTTCTGTCAAACTATTTTTTTTTGAGTTATAACGTTTTTTGAGTAAATGAGCGATATGTACATATCACTTTAAATTTATTTTATGCGAAACAATTTTTTGTATCCGTGAGTATGTTGCAATAATTTCAAAAAGGAATCATGTAGCGGACAACCGAGTAAACCAACCAATTAAAGTAGCGATAATTATCTTTAATTATAAGAACTTATAAGTTAAAGAAAACACATGTGGATCCATCCTCACCAAGTGTGACTTTAAAATGGAATAATATTCAGAAAATATATAAATATGTCATAACTCTTAATTTAGACTATTCAATAGGATATTTTATGAAAAAAATAACTTATCCACGTTTGTACGTTTTACAATAATAACAAAAAATTTTATTATTTTTCAAAAATTAATATTACGGTCTGAATATTTTACTTCATCCACATTCCAATACTTTAAGATTTTTGTTGTACACCTCAGACGCATGCTCCGTTAAAACAGAACTTTATACTATGTCTCTCTTTTAAACATTTTACTAAATTTTTGTTAAAGGTGTGAGTGTAAAGCGGGCCGCACCACCTAGACTACGTCCTCATATTTCATTGTTTTCCCAGTTTGAGTTTTATGAGTATAAGGGCCTATAGTACTCTTTGTTAATACATTAGATAGAAGCGATTGTTTTTGGGTTTTACGACTAGATTATCCTTTTTCTTTAGGCACTCCAATTTTGATAATCCTTGCAGAATTTAAAAGAGTTTCCACATTATTTTATAACATCGCTGTCTTCATTCACTTATTGACTCATTTATTTAATAGGGCCAGCACTATGATCCTGTTCATGTAATGCATTGTACTAGAACTAGGAAAATAGGCTGTGGGGAAGAGGATAGAGGGAATATTGTCTTCATTCATTCGATGTGAAATGTTCCATATTGAAAGTAACAAGAGAGAACTCTGCAGGTAATTTGTTTCACATTCGAACAGTATGGCTAAGAAACGAGTTTTCGCAATTCACTAAACAATCGACCACAAATGGTTACGCACGTATTATACGTAAGAATGCGCCAGTTTCACGAAGAAGAATCCAGATTTTATTGCACACATTTGATTGGAGTAACGAAAGAATAAGGAAATGCACCAAAGTATTGCCTCGGTGGTCCAGTGAATCAATAGAGTTGGATATCCTATTGTGCCAAAATATCATATGAAGCGCCAGCCTATACATGAGAGTTGAATTTTATTTTCGGTCGGATAAAAATAGATGGTTTAAATAATAAGGACTGAAGTACCTCTTACATCGTTTCAAAAAAGTCTAGCCACTTGAATACTTCTTTTGAGACTTTAAAAATATGATTAGTCCTCCGAACATCAAGAGCTTCTGATTCTTTGATACTTGCACCATCCACACTTTCACATTAATTTTCGATCATTTGTCTATAGCTGATTACACAATCTTGGTTAAAATTCACCCTATTCACATGACTTGATTCACAGGTTGTTATTAAATCGTAATTTAAACTATTATTCATATTTTGCGCCATAGCCTCAACTTGCGGCAAGTTTGCTTGAATTGGAATAAATGACAAGTATTGCTGTCATCCACGAAATAGTAGATATGATTGGAAGTTTGGGAAAGAAGGTTATTTAGAAGAAGAAAATGGATACAGAACGGAGCTTTATGTCTAAATTTACCTTGATCTCGTTTGATGAGATCCCATCGACAAGATATGAGTCGAGGTAAGTTATCACCGTCCACAAGGAGTCTTGTTTATTTTGAGTTTTTGATAAAGTACTTGCAAATATTTCCGTCAGGAGGTTAGTTTTATCAGCCGGGTATGTGAATGTAAGGTCATCCTTTAAAAGAATCGCAATTGAAAAACCAGCATTATCCTTTGCTCTTTTAACGAAAAAGAGCTAGTAAAGAGCTTTTTCACACCTTAGTATTTTGGCACATAAGGACATTGGCTTTTTGCGCAGAGAGTCAGTATCGGCATTTAAATTATTTCTCCAAATGCTGAATGTTTCATTTCTAGATATGACTGGGTTATTTACACGTCTTATTAAACCTGTATTTTAATTTGGGCTTAATCGTAATTTGGTTTGCTGAGTCGTTGAGCTCAGGCCAACGGGCTGTAAACATATGTATTTAAAGTAGAATAGGGGAAAGATTTGATCCAAAGACTGGCAGTTTGACACCTGATGGATATTTTATGCTATACTCATACGTATTTAAGTCGTAGCTGCAGATGAAACGCTATGAAGTGCTGAGAACGAAAAGGAATTACCGAGAGGTGCATTAACATTCATTATCATATTTGTTAGTGTATAAAGTGTGGTCGAGAGTATTATCTGGATGACCTTCAACACACTAAATGTGTATTGGTTCATTCACAAGTTGCTCTAGGTGTTTATGCCCTGCGAACAACTCAAAATATTCACCTTCCGTAGCTTTGAGGCACGGTGCGAATTGTGGCATTCGATATACTTAGGTCGAAATTTCTATACAAACTCAATGAAAATTGCATGAAACCTTGTTCAATATCGAATGCCATCATTTTCCCGCAGCCCAGCAAAAAAAAAAAATCCGATTTGGAAGCACTAACAGCTGAGGGAAGCAATGCATTGTATACTTGATAGCAAAAGCTTCGAAAACTTCTTCTGAAAAGCACTAACGTAAGGCGGGCTCTCTAACAAGTATGAAATTTTTCAAACCCGTAACATCCATCTGAGTATTACTTCTGTAAAGTACTTTAGTAGGGAAAACAATTCATGGCTTTTTGGAAGCTGAATGTATTGCTTCTAGCTGGCTCATCTCGAACAAAAAAAAATGCCTTATTCATGCGCAACAGCAAGTGGTTCTCTAACATTGTCTCCATTACAAATACGCTTCTGGGAAGCAGTAATTTTTGCTGAGAGGTTAAATTGTGAACATTGAAATTATTATGAATAACAACTTCACTCATCGGACAACTCTGCAGGATCTTCGACATGAAGTTCGATGGGAGTTTTTAATAATACGCTCAATAACCATGGTATGCACCTACATACATACATATGTATATTCTTCAGTCAGTCAAGTTCTTGCTTCTTGCGCGTTTATATATATACACAGCCATACATATGTATGTAATTATGTATACATCTTTACTTTTTGACATATCAATTGTTTGTTTTGTATTAAATTTTGTTTTTTTATCGTTATGTAGCAAAATCATCGGCGAAGTAAAATAATCAATGAAATGGCTACAAAAACACAGCTTCAAAAAATTAATACGCCTCATTTAACATCAGAGAGGCGCTGCAACACTGCATTATTAAAAACGTGCGAAAAAGCAAAGTTGTAAAAGAATGAAGATTTCCTCTCTCACTTTCTTCACCACCTGTCTTCTCTCTCACTATCCCTTTCCTAAAGAAGGTAACACCTAGTAATAGGTGTTTCTTTTCAAAAAAAAAAAAAAAAGCATTGTAGGAAGAAATTATGCTCGCAAATATGTAAAAAATAATTTTGTATTAACTTCTTTGTTTTATTTGTTCTCCTTGCAAACGAACAAATAAACAAAAAGTAAAGGAAAGAATTAAAATAACAATAACAAAAATTAAAAATTTTAAAAACCCCCGTGTTATCTAGAAAAGATGTGATATCCTCTAAACGGCTGGACCGTTTTTCTTCAAACATGGTCAAAAACCATCTCGATCAAGTCATTAAAATCGGTCCAGCCGTTTGGTCTGTACGCGGACTCGTACATATACACAGACACACACTACAAACTTATAACACCCCTTTTTTTGGTAGGGGCTTAATAAGAAAGGATAAAAAACCTACATGTCCTTTCTTGGCATGCATGAACCTAATTTATGGTTTCATATTTCCGATGACCTGATTTATACATACATACATATGTGTATCGTTACCTTAATATAGAAATGTCCTACCTCATTATTTTTATTATGTTCTTCTATCGAAATATACAAAAACTTCGATTTTAGAAAAATAATGGGTTAGGGCATTTCTATATTATGGTAACGATATGTATGTATATTAAAAAAAAAATTCTTACAATAAAATTTGCAAAGAAAAATCATATACCCACATATGGATATGTATGTACATGTTCCTTTTTAATTTATTTGCGAATTCAATGAATTTTTTTATTAAAAGATGGTTCCTTGGTTTAATGATATTGAAAAATAACTCTAATAACGGCAACTAATTCCATTGTTTTTCAATATCTAATTTAGGCTACCAAATTGCATTAAGTGAAACGTATACATACGTAAAAATATTGATTTTTTGCATAAAACTGCCTAAAGTTTGCGTAAAATTTTTAATAAATTTTAGATTGGTTTCTTGTAATGGGTGTTTTTTATTGAGGTATAGAACTTTAAGTTGGCATCACTTTTTTAACTGGCGGCCATTTTGTCAGCTGTCAAGTGATTAATATTTAGTTTGGTTTGCCATTTCATCATGAACAGGTTGACAAAAGAACAACGCTTGCAAATCGTTCAAATTTATTTCGAAAATAATGGTTCAGTTCGCGAAGTTTACCGCAAGCTCCGTCCATTTTATGGTCGATATAATCGTCCATCAGAGCAATTAATTCGGTTAACCATGGATCGTTTTCGCACTACGTTTACTCTATGTGATAATACGCATCCGCAGAGACGTCGAACAGTGCGCACCGAAGAAACAATTGCCGCTGTAGAGCAAAGTGTTGAAGATGACCCGAATGAATCGATTCGTCACCGTGCACAGCAATTGGAGCTGATAACCGACTATTTTGTTCCCGAATTGGATGGCGTGAATGTGGATGAGTTGTGGTTCCAACAAGACGGCGCTACATGCCACACAGCGCACGTCACAATCGATTTATTGAAGGAAACATTCGATGAGCGCATAATTTCGCGGAATGGACCTGTCAATTGGCCACCAAGATCGTGTGATTTGACACCATTGGACTATTTTCTTTGGGGATATGTGAAGTCGCTCGTCTACGCCAACAAACCAGAAACGTTAGGGGACTTGGAAGCCAACATTCGTGGCGTTATTGCCAACATACGGCCCCATATGCTCGAAAAAGTGGTTGAAAATTGGACCTGTAGAATTGGCTTTATTCGAGCCAGCCGCGGCGGCCACATGCCCGAAATCATATTTAAACATTAATGGCATAAAATTATCCTTCCAATAAAGCCAAATTGATGGACATTAAAACGATTTTCTTGTGTTTTATTTCAATTCGAAGTTCTATACCTCTAAAAAAACACCCTGTACTACTATTTAATTGAAGATTTTGAGCTTATTTTTTTATATTTTTTAAAAAACACAAGAAAAACCCGTGGAAAACACCCAGGGTATATGGCGGGAATTGAACCCAGAACCTCTGGACTGAGATGCTAGCATCGCTACCACTCAGCCACAGAGGCATACCGAACCAAAAAGAAAAACCACCACATAAGTCCAATTGATTTTATGAGTTGCCATGATATAAAAAGTGGAAGCAGGTAATATTTCAATGAAGCATAGGTGTTACAGGAGCGTACATACACTTTTTGCCCTTTGCACACCTCATCTGCACCAGGGAATAATTAAAAAATAAAAGGCGCGATGCAAAAAGAGTAAAACGGCTAAGCACGGCGTGAAAGAGCCATGATTTATAAGTAAGTTTTATAAAAGTTATATTTTCCTCAATAAAAATAAAAACAATTTCATGGGTCCTGTTGTTTTCTTTTTACTATAGGATTGTGCTGAGCCCTATATGGTTCATCGGAGAAGTAAGGTGTTAAGACACACTTGGTAAGGATATATCATCTGTACATATCGTCCCTACCACGTCAAACTATACAATATGCAAAATTCGTTTTTTAGATTCGTTACCTTGGTACCGTAATTTCTAGGATATGACTTATTTCAAAATGCTGAAATTTTCATAGACGATAGATAACTCAATAAGAAATATTTAAATCCTGAAATTTTTAGGAATACGCCGACTTTAAATTCACAATTGACGACTCTTTGAGTACAAATTTGCATATTGGATAGTTTGAAGTGGTAGAGACGATATGTAGTATGTATGTATGTGTTAAATTTTTTACTTTCAACTGCAGTTCATATAATTCTGTGGTTTTCATTCATAACAACGTTGTTTATTTCTCATTTCGAGTTTATGATATCAAATTGTTATATTTTGAATGCTTTTTAGAAAATTTTAAGAAATTTTTGAAAACCATGGACGCATGTACATTAAAGTCCTGCACAAGACCATTTATAAGAACTTTCAAGACATGAGGGATTTTTCAAATGTTTTACTACAGCGAAGTCTTCTAAAACAAACGCTAAGCAACACTGTTTGCAAGAATTTGTTTCAGTTATTGCAAGTATAGGAGTAAAGAAGAAAATACTTCGTGACTGAAAAATTTGTGATGCTTGCTTCTTTCTACGCATGGGCGCGTATACAAGCATCATGCATGTACATACACGCACACGTTGTGTGTATGCTCTTCTATTTTTCTGCACACAAACAAACGTTCACATGCATTTAAATTAGTTGTGTGCGCTTGCTTAAAAAAACCCTCCCTTAAACACCCCTACAGTCAGACTGGGGCCAAATGTCTCTATGTCAACACTAAATTTCTAGTAGTAGGTACATTGTCTACAATTTCTCTTCTATTCGTCAGTACAAAAGAAAGAGAGAAAACAGATGTGGTGTATTTCTGGTGGGTTTTGCAAAAACTTGTCAATATCTATATAATTAATAGGCGAACACGTTTTTTGTAATCCCTTTTACGCCGGAACTATTGCACCGATTTTGGAAAGATTTATGTCATTTTAAAGGAATTTCTGCACAGATGTGCAGAATCTATATTTTATTGAAATCGGTTTAGTATTTTGGGAGCTATAAGCGTTTTAAGTTGCTACTACTACATGCAAACATAGTACACACTCATTTGTTAGTTTACACTGTGTATGTGTGTGTGTGTATTTGTGTACTATTTTTCATGTTATTCCATTTTTTTTTCTCTTATTTGTTATTGTATGAAAGCCATAAAACCAGGGTGGCCGATGACATTTTTCAAAAAGTTGTACCAAATAGGGGATTTATCAAAAAAAAAGGGGGAAAATTAAAAAAAGACGTGAAAACTACACAAAATTTTTTATTTTTAATGTATTATTATATAATTCACTCTAAAAAGGGGAAAAAAAGTGGCAAGGCAGTCGAAAAAGTGGCAATTTGCCACTTTAGTCGGTCAAACGGTCACGCTGCATAAAACTTATAGGTCGAGAGTTCAATAAATTGCATTATGTTTAATAAAGAGATTTTGTTTCTGTTTAGAATGCGGACGATTGTGTCGTCCGTTTGGTATATCTAGTTCATATAATTGTATGTACGTAAGGTATAGAAATGTACCACTAAATGTCTGCTTGGTATGTCTCCATGTTCCCATAAGAACTATGTAGTCACTACCTAGTCAATTGTCTTAGTGTTACTAGTAGATTTTCAATGACAAGCACATGCTAAATGTCTATATCACAAAGTATTGTATGGGGATTAATTAGAGAGTAGTACTGGTGACAAAGTCAAAAGCGACTCAGTATATTTTCACCATCGACATTTCCTTCAGGGACATAATAGCTTACCATCTACATCTTACACACACACTCAAACGTACAATATGGAAAATAACAAGCATACACGTATCAACACTACTTTGTTGACTGTTTGTTCATAACAAGAAGTCTTCACGACATTGCTTGTAAGCACTCATATACACGCACACAAATGCATCTATCGTGCTTTGCGTATAATACGACAGCATTTATTATTGGTTTAGTATAATGCAGCCACGAGAATACATTTAAAAAACAAGACGTATTTACATTTCAAGACTATTTACGCAGGTCTTTAATGTACATCATATTTTTCTAAAACAATACAACTTCTACATTTTTTTTAAATACACTTCAAAAAGAACTTTTTTTGGATCTACTGAAAAAATTTGATTTTTGTGCATGTATGTACTCGTATGTATGTATGTATGTATGTATGTATGCACATATCTGTGGATATTTGACAAAATGTATTTTTTATTTCTCCTTTTTTCAGTAGAGCGAAAAAGGTGTTAAGGTGACAGAAAAAAAGTTAACAAAAGTTATTGTTTAAAAAATTAAAGAAATTTTATACTTGGATTTTGTGATAATTTTTTCCTTCTAAAACTACAACAACAAAAATTAAGATTTTTTTCAAATGGATTTTAAACAACAAAAAAAAATAGCTGCTCCCATAGAAGTCGTTCTGTCAAAAAATTTTATGATTAAATAAGCAAATGATCTTGTCACTGGAGTCAAGACAAGTTGTAAATTTTTCAAACTTTGCTTTTGACGAAACGACTTCTTTTGAAAGAAGCTGTTTTATCAAAAGGAAATTGGCAAAAACGTGCTAGAATTAGATGGATACAAGCTGTTTGGTCAACTGGCAGTTATCAGTTAATTAGGTTGCATATCTTGCTTTCTAAAGGTCGTAGAATTTACTATAAAAATCTTGGAAAATTGTCTTATCTCGAGAGAAGCCATTTTATCAAATGTCCACAGATATGCATATTGTTTTAACATTTATTATTATTTTACACTAAAATTTTATAAATTTCATGACATATTGCTAAAAAAAAAGTCTTTATAATTTATTTTACTACTTTCTGACGGTCTGGTCGAATTCATTGCAAGCAATTGACAATTGTTTAAGTTCAGAAATATTTTAAGTGCAATAAAACTTTTAATACGTTTATATGCAAGACTTATTTGCAAATACAACGATTTGTAAGTACTGAACTCACTTGTTATAGTTGGTAACATTTTAAACCTCATTTGCAAATAGTGCTCTAATCACAAATTTGTTTTCGTTAGTAACTTGAAATAAAAATTTTATACGGCAACATTTTCCTCTTTTACTTGCAAATAATTCGTGCGTATAAACGTAGTAATTAATTCACGATTAATTACTGTATTTACTAAGCTTTAATAGTGGAAACCTTTTGATAGTGCAATCGAAAAGTAAAGTTTAATTTTTTTTATTTTCACTTTGTTTAAATGACATTCTTACAAATGTTTGTATGTATGTATGTATGTATGTAACTTCTAGTGAAAAGTTTTTCATTAATATTGCTATTGCATTTTAAAAAAATTATTGTTATATACTCGCACATACATAAGTATGTATGTATGTAATTTGATATCTATTGCAATTCTATTGTTTCTTGTACTTCATTTGTGTTATCAGCTTTTACCTTGTCATTCTTTTTACCACTGTTGCTACTCTTCTTAGATTTTTCCTCCTTTTTCTCCGCCTTACCATTATTTTCCGTTGCATCGGTGCCTGTTGAGGTCCTTTTACCGCTGCGAAATTTAAAACGTGACACTGGCACAGCTGCTGCATTGTTGGCACAATTGCAAATGGATTCAAAGAGTTTTACCACAAATCCTCTAGCTCGATTCACAACTTTGCCGTTTTTGAAATCTGGTATAGCAAAACCTTATTTTTAGTAGTATATCAAAAATCATTATGGGGAGGAGGCGTTAAGCGGGTATCGTTACAAGGTTTCAAATATTTGGGAAAAAAAAGTTGAATAAGCAAAAGTTAAAAGATTAATTGGAAAAAGAAATATGGTACAAGAACAACATGCTTATAAAATATTTAAATTATCTCGTACACATTTAGAACAGTTCCCGCTTTTCAATTAATAGATCTGCTGTTCATTTACTTTCCTAGCGGAAATTAGCAACCAATGCCTATTTATCAGGTCAATGCAATCGTCCTGGTGATATTCTCTGTTTTCGTTTTTAAGCTGTCAAAAGTTGTTTGCACCATATTATTTAGTTCATGTTTGTGTGTGTTTCCGACAACTTAAACATAAAGTTGTTCTTTGTATTGCTGTTTTTTTGTAGAGTTGCATAGACCTAATAAATAGGTCTGGCTAGCAACGATAGAGTAATGCAGAAATTTATGAAATTTGCTATCCCAGAAAAAGTGAATGAACGCTTTACTTACAAAAACTTGCAAGTAAATTTTATTAATACATATCTGAAGCACGGATGGACTTGATCATACAATTGTACTTACCTTTTTTTATAACTAGGATCACGAGCCCGATAGGGGAATTTCTGCCCCTCCGAAACGTCGAACCGAGATTAATGAAATTTAGAACATATATAGATCTGGGTCTAAAAGTTTACATAGCCTATGTGCATTTTGAAAACTAGGTCCAGGAGGGCTAAAGGAGGGAAATTTCAGCTCCTTCGAAACGTTCGAACCGATTTTAATGAAACTTATAACACAGATAGATCTGCGACTAAAAAGTTACATAGGCTAGGTACATTTTTAAAAGTGTAACCAGGAGGGCAACAGGGGGAATTTCTGCTCCGAAACAATCGAACCGATTTTAATGAAATTTAGAACACAAATAGATCTGCATTTAAAAATCCACATTTTCAAAACAAGAATCAGAAAGGTGGTAGGGCGGAAATTTCTGCCTCGCCGAAACATTTAAACCGACCATAGACATTTGAAAAAATTATTGAAAGTGATTAAAAAAGTTATTGGAAAATTATTTTGAAAAAAACAATTTATTGAAAAAATATCAATCGGGGTTTAGAAAAAACTTTTCTCGTGAAACAACTGTCAATTATGTAATTAATAGATGGAAATATATAGAAATAAAATTATGGCATTGTTCTGAGACTTTAAAAGGGCCTTTCAGACTATTGATAGAGACATTTCAATTCAAATATTTTATACATGTGCCCTTAATTATGTAAGTGGTCTAAGTCATATGTTATATTTCTTTAGTCGAGATATTTAGTAGATTACATTTGAACAAATCAAAAAATATTTCTATATTATGCAACATTTTAATTAAGGGTTATACTAGTATCGATTAATATAAATTTATTTAACATTTATTAAACATTATTTGTTGGAGATATTTTAAGATTTATTTGATATTTTGAAGCAAAAATGCACATGACTTACATATACCACTTTCATAATTAAGGGCACACATATGGAATATGTACAAGGAAATTAGTTAAAATAGTTTGAATCATATTTATCGGGAAAAAAACAAATTGTGAAAGTAAATAATGTGAAATCTGAATGTACATATAAATAATGAATATGGAGTGCCGCAAGGATTCATTTTAGGGCCATTGCTCTTTATTATATATATGTATATGTATATAAACGATATTCCGAATGTGTTACAAAAATGTGAAATGATATTATAAGCTGATAATACACTGATTTTTACAGAAGGACATAAAGATCAACAATGTCAAGATAATATGTCAAATGATATAAATAACGTGAAAAATGGTAAAAAAAAATGAATAAATTAAAAGTAAATGAAAGTAAAACAAAAATAATGCAAATAAATATGAACAATGAGCCACATTTTGAAATTAATAATCAAATAATTGAAAAAGTAAATAAAATTAAGTACGAGTATCTTGGCTTTATAATAGACGATAAATTGAAATTAAAAAAAAAAATGTAGAATACAGATGCAAAAAAATTGGTAAGAAAATCGGTTTCTTCAAACTAATGCTAGGAACACAACTGGGAAGAACGACGAATTTTTCGGTGCGAATTTTCGTCATAAGAAATAAAACACATGTGTGCATATGAAAATGAACACAACACCGCCGTACAACGAAATTCGTCGTGCGTGACGAATTCTGAGATAAGTTTATTTCTAATTTGTACGCCGACGAACGACGAAAAAACAATTTTCTCTCTCTCACTCTCTGTCTTTGTACACACAACAACCAACTTTAACAAATATAAGAGAGGAAGTCGCTGCGTAAATTCGTCGTGTGAAGCACAATAACTCATATCGACGAATTCGTCGAGGTGGACGAAATTCGTCGTTCGTCCTAATTGTGTTCCTAGCATAATACGAAATAAAATATCAACTATAACGGCAATAAATATACATACATATATATTACAATCATAAAACCACATTTTAAATTTGGGCCAACACTAATATACACGTGCTGTACCCCAATGCAAATAGAGAGATTACAAAAATTACAAAACAAAGCCATGAGAGCAATACTAAAATTCAACATATATGCTTAATGCATTTAAATGGTTAAACATAACACAAAGACTAGAAATGAACACTCTCATATTTATTTAAAAAATGAAAACTGGCAATGCGCTAGAATATTTTTCAAATCAACTAAATTATGTTGGGCAAGTACAGCCATATCACCTAAGAAATTGCGAACAACTTCAGGCTTCCAAGAACAACAACTACTGCAATGCAACAATCACTGTTTCATAAGGACTTAAAATTGAAGACATACCTACCAAAAAAACATACAAAAGCTTTTGGAAAATTATATTATTGATAGGAAGTTTACTGTTGTAGAAGGAGAGCTCACGAGCTACACAGGGTAGTATTCTGGGGCCAGTTTTGTATTTAATATATACTTGTGTTATGCCTGTGAGCAATAACATCCACACTTCTACATTTGCCGATGATACAGCCTGCATGAGTATGCACAAAACCCTGATGAGGCATCCCGCCATCTCCAAGAACACATTACCCAGCTTGAAATATGGTTGAACTTATGGAGAATTAAAGTAATTGAGCAAAAGTGTGTCTATATAACGTTTACGTTGAGAACAGATACTTGTTCTCCCATTCGAATCAACAATCAAAATATTCCTCAACATTCTCAAGTGAAATACCTTGGTATACACCTTGATCGAAGGCTTACATGCACTCAAAATATTTCATAAGTGAAATAAACGAAAAATGTGGTTCATTTTACGAAAATATTCGTTGTTTTTACGGTACGAAATGCTGCGTACATAGTACAAATTCTATTACAATTATATTACAAAATTATTTTTCATATGTAAGAAAATATATTTTTTTGCAGATTTTAATTTCTTTACAGATTTTAGGTTTATACAAAATTCCGTATATTACACCAAATTGCTTTTCATGATTCACGAATCTCTTTTGTAATATAAACATTGTTTTTTGTAAATTTACGAAAAATAATTTGTAAAAATACAAAATTTTGTTATTTACAGACAAAAAGTATTTCGTAAAATAAAGAAATATTATTTCCAGTATTTACGAAGCATTTCGTACCGTAAAAACAACGAATATTTTCGTAAAATGAACCACATTTTTCGTTTATTTTACCTATGAAATATTTTGAGTGTGGGATTCCTTTTCACCTTTGGTGTACGGATCCCTAATTAAGCGACTTATTATGTAAAACACAACGCTTAGCGGTGACCCCTTCACCTACTCCTTCGTTTAGAAGTAGACATACTATATGTACCTTCTCAAAAGTAAGACAAGCAAGAGGCAGGGGATGAGTCTTTCTCCTCCGAAACTTTGAAATCGATGTTAATGAAATTTAAAGAATAGGTATCCCTTCATTTAGTAGAAGACATAATCTATGTACCAAATGTACCTTATTTCTGCCTCTCCGACACTTTCAATCGATGTAAATGAAATTTTAAAGACGATGGGTATCGATGGGGGTAGCGAAGCACATTGGGCGTAGCTAGAATTTACTCGTAATAAAAAACGCTAAAACTATAATTAACGCAAAACATTCGGTAAAAATCGCGAAAATTCCAGGAAACTGAAAACATGTAAAAGACACTTTTAAAGTGAAATTTTCAAAAACTCGCGAAAAGATACAAAATCAGACGCAAGTTTTAAAAAATTGATTACAAATCGCCAAAGCCATTACAAAAAAAGTTTGGAAAAAACGTGGAAAAATCGCAAGTTAGCAAGAAACTGCTATATAAGTTAACGACACAAAAGTTGTTAACCTCTTTTTAATTATATTTTTTTTCTTTTATTAATTTTTATTGCAAATATTGTATCAGCATTAATTGAAAGGTTGACGACACAAAAGTTGTTTTACCTTTTCTTTTCATTCTTTTTACTTTTTATGTTTTGCGAAATTGGATCATGTGTCGCAATATTTTAATAAAATAAAATTGATGACTGCTGCTTAGTTTTAAAGTAAGCAAATAGTTTAAATTAAGAAAATAAAATAAAGAAAAGACACTTGTAAATTTGTACTTGAACTGAACATTGGTTTTTATTCTTACAAATAAAATAATAAATAAATGAATACAAAAAAAATAAAGTAAAAACTAATTAATTGGCGCCCGAGCAAAAAAAACGGATACCTTTAGCTAAGAAATTGTTCCAAGCACGACCTTAAGTAGCTCAACATTGGACACACGATTAAAAGCTATTCCAGCCCGACCTAAAGTAGCTCACCGCTGGACACATCACCGTTGAATTTCTCAAGACAGCGATTACTACAACGGGTATAGTGAAGGACCACAAGTAGTCAACAAGGACAAAAGGGAATAATCTGGATCTATCGGTAGTAAAGATGTGGGGTATCATAATACTAATGTAAGTCATTTAAGAATATAAATATAAGGTTTAAAAATTAAACAAGTGATTTATCTAAAAAACAAGTTTCATTTTTGAGAATAATTTACAAAGATAAAGTAAATCTGAAAACGAATTTAATTGCATCAAGCTGAAGTATAGAAACATATAATTATAAATTGAAAATATTTAAGGAAAAAAAAGGAAAATAAGAATCAAGTGATTTATCTAAAAAACAAGTTTCATAATTTACAAGAACTGAATAAATCTAAAAAACGAACTGCATCGAGCTGTAGTAATAATAGTATTATAAATTGAAAATAGCTTCAAAAAGAAAAATAAGAATCAAGTGATCTTCATAACTAAATTGCATCGAGCTGTAGTAATAACAATATAAATTGGAAAAAGAGAAGAAAAATAAAAATCATACTTAAATTATAAAAAATTTTTTCAGAACTTTGTGCTATCTATTTTCTATAATATTTTTTCTTCGGTTATATTTCGGTCCACAATATTGCAAGGCTTTGTTAATACTACAGAACACTAAATCCCGTAATCATGTCAAATCCTTCAAACCTAATAAGACCAGCCGTCCTTAATTCCGACCAAAGTCCCCAACAACCCAATCCACAAAGCCAATTTCAAATGAATTCTTCACTACAACAGCAAATAGCAACTTTAGTCTCAGAGCAGGTTAGAGCAACAATTCAATTGTTGCATAATTCAGACGATAACATAACTAACGGATCAGACATAGTAATAGAAGAAGAGCATAGGAATAATCTTAGTGAACTAGATAAAATCCCGGACATTGTCCGAAGTCTAAGAGAATTCTCAGGAAATCCTGCAGAATTCAACTCCTGGCGTAAAAGCGTAGAAAGAGTCTTAGAAATTTATGATAACACTAGAGGATCTGCAAAATATTTCGGCATATTGAGTGTAATCCGTAACAAAATTATAGGTAGTGCAGACGCTGCACTAGAGTCATACAATACTCCGCTCAATTGGAAAAGCATTGTAAAATGTTTGACACTTCATTATGGTGACAAACGTGATTTGGGTACCTTAGAGTACCAAATGACATCGTTAATTCAGGGTAGAAATACAATACAATATTTTTATCAGGAAGTTTATTCTCAGCTTTCATTGATATTAAACAAAATAGGATGCATGGATATAGGCAGAGAATCAACAACACTTCTTACGCAAACTTACCGTGACAGAGCCCTTGACACCTTTATAAGAGGTCTCAACGGAGACTTACCTAAACTTTTAGCAATCCGCGAACCATCAGACTTACCGCAAGCATTGCACTTGTGTCTAAAATTACAAAACCAAAATTATAGAACAGAATATGCTCATAACTACCATAATATAAGACCACGAAAAGAAATGCCACCATTTACACAAAAAAATATTTATAATTCAAGCAGACTACCCTTTTATCCGGAACTTACCATACAACAGCCTAGGAACACATTACAATATCAGAATAACCAAAGATCATATCAGCAACCTACTTTCAATCAAAATTTCCAATTACACAATCAGCCTCGACAACACTCCCAGTCACAAAACCCGTATTTTCAACAAAACATACCACCAAGACCTATTGCCCCAAAACCACAAAGGCCTGAGCCAATGGACATTGATACTTCTATTCAAACCAAAAATATTAATTACCAAAACAGACCTCGTCAAACTAATCAATTTTATGGGAAAAGGCCTATACCTCAATCACTACATACTCCAATGCCACATTCCAAGTTACAGAGAAATTTTCACATTAGAATCGACGAAGGACTTCCTTCTGATAATAATTATCATGACCAGACTGATCATCCTAATAGTTACGAAAATAATTACAAACAAGCCATTCAAAACGAAAGTTTTCAGGATTACATGCAAAGTTACGTGCAACAAGAGGATGAGGAAAGCAGTATACAAACGGAAGATTTATCAGATATCCATTTTTTTAGAATAGCGCATTCTTCGCTGCCATATTTCAAATGTAGGGCGGAGAATGGTCAAATATTGAAAATATTAATCGACACAGGCTCTAATAAAAATTATATCCAGCCTTCTCTTATAACTAAACCTATTCAAAATGAAAAAACTTTTTTCGCGAACTCTATATCAGGAAACATAAAAATTACTCACCACACTTTAGTGAATCTTTTCAATTTACCAGATCATGAAATAAAATTCTATATTTTACCATCTTTAAGATCTTTTCATGGTATCCTTGGCCATGATAGCTTAGAAAAACTCAATGCAGTAATTCATATAAAAGAGAAATACATGCTAATAAATCATACAAGAAAAATTAAAATTTATCAACACATATCCCAATCTGTAAATAAAATTGAACTTCGAACAAACCATCTGAGCAAAACCCAAATATCAAAATTAGAAGAAATAATTCATGCACATCCAAATTTGTTCTCGGAACCAAATCACAGACTAACATACACTTCTCGTGTTGAAGGAGAAATTAGGACAATCACTGATTCCCCAGTGTATTCAAAATCATATCCCTACCCTATGGCACTAAAAAATGAAATAGAAAAACAAATAAGCGATCTTTTGAACGATGGTATAATTCGACCCTCAAAGTCTCCATATAATGCTCCGGTTTGGATTGTTCCTAAAAAAATGGATGCATCTGGAGAAAAGAAATTTAGAATGGTCATAGACTACAGAAAATTAAACTCTGTCACTGTACCAGATCGCTACCCTATCCCAGAAATAAACGAAGTCTTATCAAATCTTGGAGAAAATAAATATTTTTCTGTCGTAGATCTGAAAAGCGGTTTCCATCAGATTCCTCTTAAGGAATGTAACATTGAGAAAACTGCATTTTCAGTCAATAATGGAAAATTTGAATTCATGAGGCTTCCATTTGGACTCAAGAATTCTCCCTCAATTTTCCAACGCACTCTAGATGACGTTTTGAGACACCATATAGGCAAAATATGTTATGTCTATATTGACGACATTATTATATTTGGAAAAAACGAGAACGATCACTTTCAAAATTTAAATAAAGTTTTCCAAACATTAGAGTCCGCAAATTTTAAAGTTCAGCTTGACAAATGTGAATTCGCAAAACGAGAAATAGAATTTTTGGGCTTTATCGTGGGCGTTAATGGTATTAAAGCCAATCCTGATAAAGTAAAAGCAATAGATAATATACCCCCACCCAAGACCTTGAAAAATTTAAGAAGTTTTCTAGGTATGTCAGGATATTACCGTCGTTTCATACCAGACTATGCGAAACTAGCTAAACCCCTGACAACACTTTTAAGAGGGGAGGATGGACGCGTTTCGAAAAACGCATCCAAAAATAAAAGTATATTTCTAAGTCAAGATGCAATAGATTCCTTCCAGAAGATACAAAATTCACTTACTTCAAAAGATATTATTCTTTCACATCCAGACTTTGAGAAAGACTTTGATTTGACCACAGACGCCTCCGAATATGCAATTGGTGCAGTCTTATCACAAAAGGGCAAACCAATAACATTTCTTTCAAGAACGCTAAATAAATCAGAAGAACATTATGCCACCAATGAGAAGGAGATGTTGGCCATAATTTGGGCACTTACAACATTACGAAACTATTTGTATGGATCTAGAAAAGTGAATATTTTTACAGATCATCAACCCCTAACTTTTGCTCTTAGTAATAAAAATACGAATAGTAAAATGAAAAGATGGAAGGCCATCTTAGAAGAATACGATTATGAGCTTAAGTATCAACCAGGAAAGACCAATATAGTCGCAGATGCACTGTCTAGACCCTCACAAATAAACTCCATGACAGCAACACAACATAGTTCTGAAAGTTCCTCGCATAACCTAATACCAGCCATAGAATGCCCCATAAACGTTTTTAAAAATCAACTTTACATACTTATAGATGACAAAGAAAGCTATAAATTCGAAATACCCTTTCCTACGTACCATAGGCATATTATTAAACAAACTCATTACACGAAAAACTCTTTACTTTTAATTCTAAAGAAATATCTGAATCCAAGCGTAATAAACGGACTTTTCACAAGTGAACCAATTATGGGAATCATACAAGAATTTTATGCTGAACACTTGAAAAATTTTAAAGTTAGATTTACCCAAAGCCAAGTGAAAGATATAACAGATGAAAGTGAACAAGAAGAGATAATTATTACAGAGCATAAACGAGCACACCGAAATGGAAGAGAAAATAGAGAACAAATCCAACAAAAGTTTTACTTCCCTAAAATGGCAGAAAAAACCAATAGAATAGCAAAAGCTTGTAAAATTTGCAAGGAACAAAAATATGACCGCCATCCAAATAAACCTAATTTAGAAAATACACCAATACCAAAAAATCCAGGAGAAATTATTCATATTGACATTTACTCGACTGAGAAAAATTTAGTCCTTACAGCTATTGATAAATTCTCAAAATATGCGCAAGCTAAAATTTTAAAATCTAGAGCAATAGAACACATAAAAGAACCTCTTAAGGAATTAATCTTAGCATTCGGCGTCCCTAACTCAATTGTCATGGATAACGAAAAATCCCTAAATTCTGCTACAATAACTTTTATGCTAAAAAATCAATTTGGAATAAATATTTATACTATACCCCCATATTCCAGTTCTGTTAATGGACAAGTGGAAAGATTTCACTCCACTCTCTCCGAAATTATGAGATGTTTAAAAACAGAAAAACTTCACAATTCATTTCATGACCTGCTTACAAAGTCCATTTACGAATATAATTCTTCAATTCATTCTACTACCGGAAGAAGACCAATAGAAATATTTTTTGATAGAAAATTCAGCGATCCCAAAGAGATAAAACACGAAAGGAAAAAAATTAGTGATAAGTTAAAAGAAAAACAGCAAAAAGACATAGAATACCATAACAAAGACAGAGAGAAAAATTAAAAACTATTCATTAGGAGAAAAGGTCTATGTAAAAATTAACAAAAGATTAGGATCAAAATTGTCTCCCTGTTATAGAGAAGAAGTAGTAAAAGAAAACAGAAACACCACCATACTAACCACTTCAGGAAAGATAGTTCACAAAAACAATATTAAAAAGTAAGTACTTTTACAGGATTCAGCTGTGTTGTATTCATGCAGATATCGACATAATCAACTATTCATCTTCCCATATTATCACTATTGACAAAGGCACAGCAAAAATAGAACAAGGAACATTTACCATAGTACACGTTATTAAAATTAAGGAGTATGAAGAATTCATAAACAATGTACAAGCTTTCATTGAAAATAACATCCCAAGAACCCACAACAAATATCCCCTCCTGATCCATGAATTAAAGCAAACCATTAATATCCTACAAGACATTACACCTACTCCTGATAACCGTCAAAGAAGATCAATTGATGCTATAGGAACTGTATGGAAGTACATAGCAGGAACTCCTGATCATAATGACTTCCAGGTATTAGCCAGCAATATTGCCGACTTAAATAATAACAATAATAAACAAGTTTTTATAAATGAAGCCTTTAATAAAAGATTAAATAATTTAACTGAAATGTTTAATGCAATGGCAAATAATATACGAAAAGATGTTTATATCGAAAAAGAAATTGTAATTAATTTACAGAATAAAATAAGATTAGTTAAGGAAGAATTAGTAAATATTGAACGAGCAATTTTATGGGCAAGGTTAAATATTGTAAATCCATTATTACTAAATCGAAAAGAAATTAAAATTGTTATGAAAACACTAGTAGACGAAGATATTAATTTTTTAAGCCCAGAAGAGGCACTAGAATTTTCAAAGATATCGGTAATGAATAACAATAAAAAAGAAATATTTTATTTACTTAAAATTCCTCTGACAAAAAAGGAAACATATAAAAATCTGATAATAAGACCAGTAAAGAAAAACAAAAAAATAATACATTTAGATTTTAAGGAAATTATGTTTAATCAAAAGGAAATATTTTCTATTAAAGAGAAATGTAAAAGTTATAATAATATCACTATTTGTAATGAAAAAAATTTAGTCAATATTACAGGAAGCGATTGTATCCCTAATTTAATTAATAATCTTAACTCATCGTGCACTTTAAGCAATAGTCATCAAGTTCCGTTAATAGAAGAAATAGAGTCGGGAATAGTACTTTTAAACGATTATAATGGTCCGATATTTGCAAATGATGAAATACATAATATTTCAGGAACATTCCTTATAAAATTCCATAATTCAACTATCACAATTCATAATAGGACTTTTAGCAACTGGCACGCTTCACCTCTGCAAACCATGCCAGCCCTAATGCAACCTACTCCGTTTGAAAAAGGTCGAATTAACCTTTTATCTTTGGAGACACTAAACGAGCTCCAAATCAATAACACAGATGTTATCACAACAGTGAAAAAGCGCCTAATAATAGGAGAATGGACCATTTGTGGAGCACTTTTACTAATCATAATTTTTATAATTTTTCTCAAACTCTTTACCAAAACTGTAGAGAAAATTACAGTATGGGAACCCCAGATACCCAAAGTTGATAAAGCTTTTGAACTGGAAAATCTACCACAAATTGCTAATATTACTTGGGTCGCTCCAGATAAACCACCGAGGTTACATAACATTCCATTTTTCTAAAACAGAAAAAAACAACGACTGAGGACAGTCGATTTAAAGGGGGAAGAGTTAACGACACAAAAGTTGTTAACCTCTTTTTAATTATATTTTTTTTCTTTTATTAATTTTTATTGCAAATATTGTATCAGCATTAATTGAAAGGTTGACGACACAAAAGTTGTTTTACCTTTTCTTTTCATTCTTTTTACTTTTTATGTTTTGCGAAATTGGATCATGTGTCGCAATATTTTAATAAAATAAAATTGATGACTGCTGCTTAGTTTTAAAGCAAGCAAATAGTTTAAATTAAGAAAATAAAATAAAGAAAAGACACTTGTAAATTTGTACTTGAACTGAACATTGGTTTTTATTCTTACAAATAAAATAATAAATAAATGAATACAAAAAAAATAAAGTAAAAACTAATTAATTTATATATTAAAGAAATTACTAAACCTGTAAATACTAAAATTCGCAAAAAAAAAAATTAATTGATTCATTTTCATATTGGTACGTGATATAAGTAAATTTTTAAATAAGACATTTCATTTCTATAAATGTGAAATATTTGAAAGTGGCCCCATTGAAATACATATGTGCATGTATAATTATACTGCATCATCAGAATTTGATTATGCTGCTGCCGTCTGCAAAAAAAAAGTTAAGTAGCTGACTACAAAGCGACAAATGCTGCCAGCGGCATTTGAAGTAGTGTGTTCGTGTAGCCTGCTGCGATGAATGGGTTTAATGTAAATCATTAAAATATTGCTGATAGTTCTTATATAAAATATAAGATATTTCTTATATAAAATATAAAATATATATATATATATATATATATATATATATATATATATATATATATATATATATATATATATATATATATATATATGACTTTGTTATGCCGAGTACGCACTATTGCTTTTTGTGACATCGCAATAGTGTATACCGGTGGCAACGTTTGCCATTTCCAATATATTTCGTTGTGTGGCATTGCTTTCCATATAAAAAAAAAACATAATAAATGTCAGATATGTACTCGGCACTCGCTTTCTTCAAATATGTAAACTTTGTGGCAGCAGCACCCTGCTTCCTCGATATTTTTAGCAATTATCGGCGAAGTCAAATAACTAATAAAATGGCTATATAGCTTATAGTAATACGTGTATTTAATACCAGTAGCGCTGCAACGATACTATAAAATTAACAAAACGCACAATAGCAGAGTTGTAAAAACAAACAAAAATTATAATAGTATGTTTCCGCCGACTTTAAATCAAGTAGGTTTAAGTAAATCAGTTCGGTGTTTCCACCGTTTGTGGATATCGAGCCTTATTTTCGATTTAATCGCAAGCGACAAAAATGTAATTTTTCAGAAGGATTTTTTTAAATATTAAAATATGTTTTACGTACATACGTAAATTGTCGCTTACGATAAAATTTTACAGCCTGTTGTAGCATTAAACACATTCACCACAGCAAGCGCGAACTTTGCAAAAATCGCGCGAAAATTTGCAAAATTTTAAACCAGCCATAACATTGATTCAAAATTGCTAGGGCTTTAAGGAATTCGAAAAATTCGGCAAAAATCGCGAAAATTACGAAAATCTGCAGAAACGTACTAAAGGCGGGATGATAACAAAGTCTAATATTGTTGAAAAATCGGCAAAACTCGTAGGAAACTAAAAACATGCAAAAAGTTGATTTTTTCGCGAACAATGCAAAAAATTGCGAAAATTTACAAAATTTTAAACATGCCATAATAAGGATTAAAAATTGCTAAAACTGTAAGGAAAAAAACAGTAAAAATCGCTGAATGGCGAAAATTCGCAAAATCTTACTCGGACTAACAGCGAGGTAATAACAAAGTCTAATATGGTTTAAAAATCGGCTAAACTGTTAGGAGGCTGAAAGCATGCAACAAGTCGCTTTTATCGCGAAGTTTGCAAAAATTGGCGAGAAATTGCAAAATCGGAAGCAAGTCCTAAAATTTATTAGAAATCGCAAAAGTCAGTGAAAGTACAAAAAGATTGGAAAAAAAAGCGAAAAAATCGCAGGTTAGCGAAAAATTGCTAAAACTATTGAAGAAATTACTAAACCTATAAATAGTAACAATCGCAAAAAAAATATAAAGAAATATACTGAATTGTTTTTATATTTTATAATAAACTATTTTATTTTTATAAATGTGAAAAATTTGAAAGCTGCACCACTGAAATATAAATTTATGCAGTTGCTGCCGTCTTGAAAATAATTAAGTAGCTGGCTACTAGGCAACATTTTTTGCCAGCGGCACTTGTAGTCGTGTAGCCATGTAGCCTGCTGTGGTGAATGTGTTTAATGCATTTTGATAATTCTATAAAATTTTAATTTCAACAAAAACCGCAATGCCAAGCGTTGATAAATTTTGTATGGAAAAAAGGTGAAAAGGAACCCTATTGTTTTCGATACGCTGACCATCGGTCCGTCACAAGCTGTTTTCTCGAGAACCGTAAGACGGACGGACCTGAAATTTCGACAAAATATGTAGAATTTTGGCCGCTACAACAACAAAGATATGACAGTTAAAAATTAAAGAGTGTTCCAAAACGAGCATGGAAAAATATTAAAATCCTTTGTACAATTATATAAAGACACTTGAAATTTGCAAAGTAAATGAATTTTTATACAGACTACAATTTAAAAATTAAAACTAAAAGTTGTTCTATCAGTTAATGTAATTTTGACAACTTGCTGTATCTTGGAAACCGTAAGAGGCAAACTCTTTAAATTTTCAAAAATGTTAAAACTAAAAAATCCACAAAAATTATAAAATCGCCAAACCAAAAAAAAAATCGCCGAAAACTGAAAAAAATCACCAAAACGAAAAAAGCGCCAAACTAAAAAAATCTCTAAAATTAAAATAAATCGCCAAAAACCGAAAAATACGCCAAAATTAAAAAAAATCGCGAAATCCCGAAAAAATATCGCCAAAACGAAAAAACGATAAAACTAAAAAAATCTTTAAAACTAAAATAAATCGCCAAAACCGAAAGTAACGACATAAACGTAAAAAAATTCTAAAACAAAAAACAACGCCAAAACTAAAAAAAAAACGCTAAAAACCGAAAATATCATACAAAGGAATAAAATTCACAACTACATACATAGGTATATGTACTAGGGTTTGGGATTTCCCGGACTTTTGCACTTCCCGGGAAACGGGAATTAAAAAATCAAGTTCCCGGGAGTTCCCGGAATTCCCGGGAAAAGCTAATTTTCTAAATTAAATACATTTATTAAATGAAAGTTGGTGAACTTTCGATTGTTTTATTAATGTAAGCATTCTTTTGTAATAAAAGTTAATAAAAAAGCAGTTCTAAGACAAATTTTTAAGAATTTTTAATTGAATTTAAGCAAATGGAATAAAGTTATTACACAGCAAAAGATCATATAAAAACCAATTGACGACTGTTACCACAATTAGTAGACAATTTTCTACTACAACTTTCTCATTCTTTTTGAAAAAGTTCCAGGCGGTTTCTTATCGTTAAGTACAAGCAGGTTACAGTACCATACTGCGCTGCGCCGAATTTTGAATACCCTGAGCCACAGTATGTCTAAGTGTCTTTCATTTTATTTCTCCTAAAATATTTTCTGCAGGGTTTCCATAATAGCGTCTACTTGTAATCAATTTAAGTTTCGTCAACTCAGAGTTCTTACAGCTTAAAATTTTCACTACACTTTTCAAAATTTGTTCACTAATTCGGCGAAAAATCACTTCAAGTTCGCTTAGCATCGAATTATTTACTTAAGGAAACGATTATATCATTGCTATCATTCATACTTATACAATTTATTCCACTTTTTTTTTAGGATATATGGTATGACCTCAATTTAATGGAATTTTTATGAAATTTCAGACTAGATTTGAATAACTCACATTTTTATTTTATATTAAAAAAACATGGACATTTTACTTCTTGTTTGTCGGAGTCGAAAGAATTCTTTCTTTCTTACAGTTACATTTACAAAAACTCAATTTAAATTTTAAGATTAAAAAATTTCCTTCGAACAAGGTATATGTAAGTGTTTAAACAGGCAATGAAAAACGTGTCAACGTTCGTGTAAATTTAGTCCTACAATCATTCAAAGGAACTTTTGTAATATATAAAAAAATAATAATTTTTTATATTAAAGTAAAATTGGATTATAAATTCTATATATTTATGAAATAACATGCACTTTTAATTTCCCGTTTTCCCGGGAAAATCTCAAAAATTTCCCGGGAATATTAGACAGACATTTCCCGGGATTTGCCGCCCGGGAATTCCCGTTTCCCAAACCCTAATATGTACCAAAAATATATGTATATAACACAGTTTTTGTTTCATTTTTATCGTTATTGTATAATATTGCTACTACTGAACACATGTCATTTAAATGGTACTGTCATACATCAAAAGTTTTGTAAAGAAGCCGTCGTTGAAAGTACATTTAAAGATGCACAAAAATTTTACCCAAAATTTAAAAAAAAATTAAATGGACGAAAGTAAGTAAATTTTGAAGAAAAATTTGAAAATTATTAGGTGTGAAAGGTTATAGAACTGAAACTTCTGTCTTAAATATTTCAATGTCTTCACGAAAAATAAGTGAAATATTGTTACCTTTAAAACAATTCTACTCCGATCAAAATCGGGTAAGCGTATCAAAAGCTGTTATCAACCAAGTAAAAACGTACTTTTGAAACATGACATTTTTTAGCCAAAAACCTTGATCAATTTTCATGTTTAATATACCAAAATTTTTGTTTTTTAAGTTAAATTAGAAAACAACTTGTGCCGTTGACCTTTAAAAAAATTTTTTTTTGTGAAATGGTCTAATACATATATTCTATAGGCTACTTTTATATGAAAAGTAGGCTACGTTACATTACATCTCTTTAACCATTTGCATTACTTTTCACACGACAATATCGATCAGCTGTTTCCTACTGTGGCAGTTACTTTACATTATAGTCGGGTAACTGAGCCTTGAAGTTCGTATCTAGTATCCGTAAGGAACCCTTCGTGTGCGAGTAAAAGTCGCACTTTACTGAATTAATTTTTTACTACATGTCGCTTACGATTACATCGATAATAGGGCTCCACACGTGTGTGCACCAGTTACTTAATTATACGACCATCAATTTGTTGTCACATCAAATGTTTCATAAATATTTTTTTTGTTATTTTTTACTCAAATAATTAAAAAACACCTAAAATGGTTATAATTTGCAACTTCTAACGATTGCCATTTTAATTACACACTTTTTCTAAAAATATAAACTATTATTAAAACAACAATTAAAAGAAAAATAAAACAAACATGGCATTTGCTTTAATGGGAAGTAGTCTATAAATATGACATGTTTGAAATAAAATTAAAAATTTTGTTGTCTTACATTTTAAAACGTTACAATAAACCGTTATAGTCGCAACAATACGTTAACACAAATGCAAAAACTAATGTTATTTGCTAAATAGTAGTTCCGAAACTAAAAACTAACTATACGACATAAATGCAAAGATTTCTAAAATGAAAACGTTTCTAAGTTTTATAGCGCTGAAGTCTTTGTTATTAATTTTAACATGCATTAAATTAACTCATTCTGTAAGGAAATATGCAATAATATAATTATAAATGGATATTCTATAATTGCCAAATTTGATATGCAGGTAACAATGGAACAGTTCGAACAGTCATTGGATATGATGCGGAATGGATGTGCTCCCAAATTCAAAGTAAATACTGATCAATTGGATGCATTGCGTAATGGATATTTTGATGAAAGTAATGCGGAACTTAAGGTATGTATGTAATTATTACTACGTTTATACGCAGGGCTTATTTGCAAATAAAACTGTAAATTGTTGCCATATTATTCTTTTTATTGCGACTTACTAATTCAGAAAACTATTCACGATTAACGCACTATTTGCAAATAAAACGCCACGCTTACAAATGTTTGATAACAAAAACAATAAATGGACAAATATTGCAATAAAAAACATTGATAGAAGCAAATAATGACAATTAAAACAAATAATTATTTGATATTTTGTGCATTTACACTATTTTTTTCTCAACATAAGTAAGCTTTCTATAGAAGTGCTACCAAGTTTGTGTACTTTTGCTAAGCCGTATAAACAGTGAGTTAATTTATTTGGAAATAGTGCGCGTATAAACGTGGTATATGTGTGTGCCCAAATTTAATGTACACGACTCATAGAGCAAAAATATACAAATGAAATACCTAAATATATGTATGTACATATGCCACTACCCAGTAAAAAAATTGGAAGTTATTATTAAGGAACTACATTTTCATTGCTTTCAAAAAATTGGTATTTTTAATATGACTATAATTATCAAAAAAAAGCAAGTATGTATGTAGAAGTTTATTTTAGTCATACAAAAACTTGTAATTCCTTTATAGCTTTAAAACATATCGCACCCTAAATCATAAAGTCACAACTCCAAAAATTTCAAAGAACTGTTGATTCCCTACAAGCGAAGCAAGTATGTGACATAAAAGTAAGCATAAGTCCTAATTTACACTAAGCAAGTCTTATTGCTAAGCTGATTAGTTTATCGGAGAGGCGAGGGGAACATACATTTTTCTTTTCCCCTCTTCACTCTCTCTCCTAAACAACTAATCAGTTAGCGTTTTAACTACTCCAAACGCGCTTTTTTTCGTCTTAGCGCGCTTAATAAAAAAAGCGCTAACTTAGCGCGTTTTGGATAAAGTCAGTAACATCATTTCAGTTAAATTTTTTTCTTTTTTTGTATAAATTTACCAATTTTCTAGTATCCAAAACTCTGATAAATTTTTTTTTATGTGCAAACATCTATACGCTAGGGGGTAAAAATCTTTTTCATAATACAATCACAAATTTTGAGTAAGATGTTATCAAATCGGTGTGAGCGAATTTTAAAGCATACCTGCAGGAGCAATTATTAATTAATTTTAATAAAAATTGCTTGTGAAGCTTAATAGCGTTGCCACTGGGGATAATTTGGTTAGAAAGTTGAAATATATAAAATAAGTAACATAAATGTAAACTTTTAAATAAAAGCACGTTTTAAATGTCAAATATTTGTTTAAAAGAGTCTTTATAAAGAATTTATAATATTATAACATATCTTCATTACGTAGTGTTGCCTTGCACTGAAGCTGGTGCACGACAATCGGGTAACAATCTCCATCTCATGCCAATTATTATGGATGGAGATTTTAATACAAATTTTGCAAACCCACAGTCGCAAGCTTTATCAAAATTTTTATTTGACGTTTTCCACTTGCATATGAGCAATTATCCACAAACCCCCACAACTAATAATTCCACTACTATACATGCAGTTTTCCATACAGTAGAGTCAAACATTTATATATGTTATTTTAGTTACCATAAGCCAATATTAAAAAAAAATTTCATTACTAGATGTTTACACATCTCCCCTGTGATCGGACTCACATTGCTCCTATTTTTAATTTCGTTAATGATTCAGCTGTTGCAAATAAAATTTCCTTGCCTGTGATTAGAATTAAAAACGCATTTTAATACTGTAAATGCCAAATATCCTTAAATTTCACAACTACAAATATTTAGTCGTACTCGTGACCAAAAAAATTTATATAACTTATCAAGGATCTATTATAGCTGAAGTACAAAAATCATTTGAATCGCAAAACTTTTCGACATTTCATACGAGTATGTTGTTATTTGGTGATTCTGATTCTGTATTAAATTATTTTAGTTATTTAGGATATAAATTCGAAGAAGCAATATTGCAAAATCTGGAAAAGAGTTGCTAAACAAAAGTATATTTACTAATACATACATCGACTTTTATTAAAATTTAATTTAGCGCGCAGAAAAATAGCGCGTTTTAGCTATAAATAGTTGACAATGTTGTAACTCAGCGCGTTCTAGCGCGTTTTGAGAAGGGGAATAATAGCGCGTTTGGGTTGTAAATAGTTGGCATCACTGTTAGCAATAAGACTTGGTGAGTGTAAATTAGGACTAACGGTATTTTATATTATTCAAGAAGAAAATATTTCAAAAAAATTGTTGAGGTCGTTATAGATTTCTTCAATTAACTGGTTTATAAAAAAGCAAAAGCACTTTTATAATTTTGAGTTGTGACTCTTTATGATCTAGTGTGCGATATGTACTTACCATGATTTTTAGAAAATCGATTTTTTAAGAAATTTATGAACTAAAAGAACTTATCTAACTTAAGTTTCCATAAAAAGACTGTTTCGCGTTTAAATTCATAGAAAATGAAACATATTGGGTAACTTTTTACCATTTTTCTTGGAGGAAAATATTAATATAGAAATTATCAAAATTTGAAATACTTGCGATCCGCAAACACTACATTTTCATGTCTTTTTTGTAGTATCTTTTCAACTGGGTAATATTATAAATTTTAAAGTTTGTATGTTTGGATGTTTGTTACTTTATAACGAAAGAACCGCTAAGGGGATTTTAGTAAAATTTAAAATTAATAATTTTAATAAAAGTTTATATAGCGAAAATGACACGCCCAGTAAAAAAAATTGGAAGTCATTCTAAAGGAACTACATTTTCATTGCTTCCAAAAAATCGATATTTTTAATTTGCCGATAGTTAGCAGAAAACCAAGTAGGAGTTTATTTTAGTTATACATAACCTTGTAATTCCTCAATAGTTTTAGAAATTACTCACCAGAATTTTTAAAAAATCGATTTTTTTGAAGAAACTTATGAACTCATTTTGGTCTAAAATTGTGAAGTTATTTGCTTAAATTTACATGAAAATACTGTTTCGCGTTTAATTTCCTATAAAAAGAAACTAATTGTTAAAATAGGTAACTATTAACCATTTTTCCTAGATGAAAATATTATCAAAAGAACACAAAAAAGGACATTTTTCTTAAAATCGCTTCCAATTCGGTGACCAGGCATCGAAAAAGAGAACTTCTTGCAATGACAACCCTATGTAAAAATCATTAGATCGGATCGAAATTTGCACTACTTCCAGATCGCAAACTCTACATTTTCATGACTTTTTTGGAGTGTCTTTTTTTACTGGGCGGTTTAACCCATTATGGTTCCGCATTGTTCTTAAAAACTTTTAGATTTTTTAAATGACAAAACTGTTAAAAATTTTGACACAAATTAACCCATTACTGGCCAACAATTTTATTAATATTATACATGTGAAAGTTTTTGAGTTTAGATGTTTGTTGCAATTTAATGCAAAAACTATTCAATGGATTTGGATGAAATTTTGTAGACGGATAGCATATGGTACGAACTAAGGATGCCAAACGTTAAATCCCGAAATCGCGAAATTTTTTGGGATTGGTAAATCCCGAATACAATATCTTGTATTACTTCGCACCTCGTTCTCAAAAGAGTAAATACCAAATTTTAATACTCTATAGCTCCTATAGCTTTCAAGATATAATATATTTCATTCGTATGGGTGTGGCACTGCGCACTTAGGGTATGAAAAATAGATAACGAGCTATTCTCAGACCTACTAAATACACGCACAAAATTTCATGAAAATCGGTCAAGCCGTTTATATATATAGATGTATATAAATATAAAAAATATATCGCACTATTTCCTTTAGTTACATATGTCGCATGTTTTTGAACACGTATCCACCGATGACTGAGTCATATATTAACTCTGGTGAATAGGTCTTAATTTTCTATTCTCGTAACCATGGTGTGATTATACAGGTGACTGCGTAAGGATTTGTTATACAAAGATACGGCAACCATAGCTCTGTAAAGAACCGAAGAATGTCAAAAGCACAAAAATAATTGTACCAAAACCAAAACAAAATCGAATTTTTTTACATTCTTCATCTACAAAGCACATAGAGTAAAAAATTATCAGCTGAAGTAGCGCTGCCACCTATTTAGATACACCTTGCTCGGAACATAGTCATTAAAAACCGAATTTTATAGTTAACATTCTATCATGGTGTGATTATACAGGTGACTGCGTAAGGATTTTTTATACAAAAATACGGCCACCATAGCTATGTAAAGAGCCAAAGAATGTCAAAAGCATAAAAATAATTGTACTAAAACCAAAACAAAATCGAAGTTTTTGACACTCTTCAGCTACAAAACACATAGAGCAAAAAATTATCAGCTGAAGTAACGCTGCCACCTAGTTAGATACACCTTCTAACACCTTCTATGTTAAATGAAAATTATGACAGTTGAATATTGAATAAAAATAAATAAAATAAAAAAGTTAATAAAAAAATCTATAAATATAATATTGAAGGGTAAAATCTGAGAGTGTAGTATATAGTGGAAAAATCTTACACAGTTTTTATCACAGCTTGTTCTTCGACTGTTTGTGGAAACTTTACTTCCCCACCGAAATGAGCTGTTATCAAAAATGTCACATATTGGATAATCCTTGAAACTGAAGGCATCAAATAGATATGTATCCCTACGTCTCTACTAGCCATCGGCTTAGAGATGACATGAACATGACGCCGGCAGAGCAACTGTGAAAAATTCATCAACTTCTTTGTTGTGGTGAATACGTTCGATATCCATTCAGCCATATCAGAGCATTTTGCGTTAGTGCAATAGAGATGGAATATTTACCAATTTTGTTGTGTTTCTTTTCTTTCTATTGCAGATGGTTGCGGACGGCGAATCTCATGTCGAATATTGTTGCTCAGACATATGTTTGGGCATCCATTTCAGAGCATGGACGAAACATTTACATGAGCGGTCTCCATTAGCCATTTGCGATGTCCGACATGATGTCCCTACCAAGTTAATGGCTAGTGGAGACCGCTAGTGTTTTAAATTGGTTTTTGCGTTCTTTAGTCATTTAAGGGTGTTAAAATTTCAATTATTTGTCTGCAGATTGCTTTTGGCAGTCTATAAAACTAAATGCGGACTCTTCTCCCTTATCTCAATTTTTCTTTTCATAACTTTATTTCGGTGCTCAAACATACTACTCGTAAATCTATTCCATCTACCATTTCCAAATTAGATTCATTTTTAAATTTATTACTTTAAAATGCCTTTCACAATTACTATGATAGTCTACATTCTTGGTCTTTATTTTAAAAATTTATGTAAATACATTTTTCTTTTGAGAATCGGAAATTTTAGTCTTTAGTCACAATGTTAAAGTTATGACTATTTTTCAGTCACAATATTTTCTGTGAATAGGCATGTTAATTTCCATTTAGCAAATAAACATTTTATATATGTACACTCTAATGTCTCGGAAAAAAAGTTCGCCGTACACCAACTATTGTTGCAAGGCAGTAAATGCCGACTGTTGAAGCAAAATATTGGTCTTCTCAATATATCACACTTTAAGATTCGACGTAAATGCCAAAGATATAATAAAAAATGTATTTTGGCAACCCCTACGTTCGGTAAAAAAAATTCGAAACTGCCTTGCAACATTGCTTTATATTGTAGTTATTTTATTATTTTATGAGTTTTTTCTATGAGACCCAACAAAAATTTTTTGAACTATGCTTTAATATAAAGACATTATGCAAATATGACCCAATAGCATGCCGTCTGAATACCCCAAATATATATACAGTGGCTCAATTTTATAACCGGACAGCAAGTTTGCAAAGAGCTTTTTCAATAAAACTCAAAACTGCGAGCTAAGTGCAAAGTTTAATTAAGCATTTCATTTATATATATACATATATATATCTATATATATATATATATATATATATATATGTACATATATATGTAAACAAACTTAAACAAGGATGGAGAAAAATATTTCCGCTAAGCGTTACAACAAAAATATTGTGATAAGCGAAAGCCAACATCAAATAAACATCGGACACCAAAATATCTCATGCCCGTAATTAATTTGTGTTTCGTTTTAATACTTCTTGGGCGGTTCTTTGTTTTTACGAATGACATCTTGCCTCTTCGGAACTGATTTCACCAGTTTTTTACAGTAATCAGGTTAAATTCTTCCGGTGAAAATTTAAAAAAAAAATTATTTATTTTCCAGATATGTCCATAAACTTTCTATGCCATTTATGTCAGGAAATTTTTGGTGGCCTTTCCATAATTTTAGGACTGTTGCACAACAACCACAATCGAGTATTGTTATTGTTCTTAAGTCTTGCTACATATTTGTACTGGTCTATTTTTCTATATATGTATAAAAACCAGATAACCCGGACCCGCAGCTCACAGAGACCCCCAATCCATCATACTTACAGAGCCATGCTTTATTTTATGTAAAATACTAGCTTTTAACTAGAAACGAAAATCACCCTATCCACCCAAAAAATGCAAAACCGGTTCCGAACCGGATAAAAGAATACCTTATATTTCACGGTAGCTTTCCATTGCTGAAAATTTTTTCAAAATCGCTTTAGCGGTTTGGGCGTGATAGCGTAGCAAACAAACTCACTTTCAAATATAGTCGTTGCTCTGACGTGATCGGTTATGTGTAGATTTTTTAAATTTTTTTATTTCACCATTATAAAACTTGATGTGTCATACATTCACCCACCAAATCGTTTAAAGATATCTTAATTGGTTTAGAAGTTAGCAAAACTAGACTTTACATATTTATAAAAAAAAATATTTAAAAAAAAAACATCTTTGAATGTGTTAAAATAAAAAAATTATTTTATTAGAAATGGTCTTGAAGCTGAACAACAAAATAAATTATGTGTAGTTTTTGAGACAATTCCATTATATTTAAGTTTGCAAAAATATTGAAAGTTTTCAAAATAAAACAGTTTTTTGCTTTCCTGAAAACTCAGTAAAAAAAGACAAATACCTGATTTAGTCGGAGCAACGACGATATATAATAGTAGTAAGGATGAGGATGAGGATTGTAGTATTCGTTATATTTATATAAATGAAATACTGAATAACACTTTTTAGTTAGCTCACAAAATTCTAAAACTAAATTTCAGCTCTCTAGCTATATCGGAAGAGTCCCATTATCATGAGGGGTGAGTGATTCGATATATCTTAAAATATGCACTATTTGTACCTTCATTAAGCTCTCATTGTAAAACTTTCGCACATGAAGTTAGCTCCGTGGGATGTCCTTTTGCTTATTTGAGAAAAAGGGTAAAACAGGACGAATGGTTTCTTGTGTGTATAGACCGGAATTTGGCCTGACGCGTTAACGAGGCTCAGATTCTTCCGCAATAAAACAACAAACAAATTCATTAATTACCCAGTAAAAGAGATCCCGAACTTGTGATCCGGAAGTAGTGCTAATTCGGATAATTTCTGATGATTTTTTCATAGGGTTGTCATTGAAAGAAGTCCTCTTTTTTGTAACATATTCAGTGAATCTGAAACAATTTACATGCTGTCAAGGAAATCTGATTTTTGGTTTGTTATTTTTAATGAGTGCAAGGGAACTAGTTTTCCAATACTTTTATAGAGTTGGGAAAAACTCAGCACCAGCATCAACGAAATTCATCTAGATGTGATTAGCCACAATAAATATAATAATACATGATATTGATTTAATTTGCCTAAAAAAATCGAGAAATGAGTTCTTAATTAATGAAGGTTCAAAAACACAATTTTTTTGACACTGTGGAAGTAGAGAAAAAGTAGTTCCTTTAAATTTTTTCACTGCGTTTATTTATTTCTTGAAGCACTTTCAGTGCGTCAAGTATTTTGATTTGTTTGAGTTGCTGTCAATTCAAAAAAATATTTAACAAGCGGAATACATATATGATCAACTTGAAAGCGAGTTACGTATTCGATTTGTGGCTGAACTGTAAAGAATCATTTAAGATATTCTGCCTGTTATTAGGGTTCCGTACACCAAAGATGAAAAGGAACCCTATTCTTTTCGCTACGCTATCCGTCTGTCCATCACAGGCTGTTTTCTCTAGAACTGTAAGAGCTACGGACCTGAAATTTTGACAGAACATGTAGAACTTTGGCCGCTATAAATATATGACAGTAAAGAATTAAAGAGTGTTGCAAAACGAGCAACATACAATTATAAATAGATGGTTGAAATTTGCAAAGCTAGTGTATTTTTATACAGACTACAACAATTAACACTAAATTTAAAAAAAATCAAAGTTAAATGTTTTTCTATTAGTTAATGTATTATTGACTATGTAATTTTGAGAACTTGCTGTATCTGGAAAACCGTAAGATGCAAACTCTTGAAATTTTCAAAAACGCTAAAGCTAAAAAAATTCCTACATGAAAAAATCGCAAGACCAAAAAAAAATCGCCAAACTAAAAATATCTCTAAAACTAAAATAAATCGCCAAAACCGAAAAAATCGCCGAAAAAGAAAAGAGGTGTCTTAGGACACTCGCTTATAGTTGTGCTGATTAGTTATATAAAACAAATTTCATGTGTGAGGTAACAATGCAATCAAATTGTATTATATGATGATGTCAAATTCTCTGCAAATATTTCAAAACGTTTCCATTTATTTCCCATTATTTTCTTTTCTAGCGGCGTACGATTAAATTAGTGTATTGTTTGTGGTCGGTGACGGCTGTTAGCCGGCTTACAACCGATCGGCTGTATTCTTTGGTTTATGCTCATGTGCAAAAACAAATTGAGCAATCGTTCTAATTTTTTTTTTTTTTGGTTTTGTTTTTGTTTCACTCATTTCAAGGAAAGAAACAAAACAAAATCAAACAATTTGTTTCGTTTATTTTCGTACTATGCTTTTAAGTACAAAGAAAGCAAAACAAAAATGAATTTATAACTGTAATAGTGTCGATTATTTTTGTTACGAAAATCACGTACTAACTCCTGTAAAAAAAAACAGAAAAATCAATTTACCGGGTCCTTAATTCTTTTTAGAAAATGTCTACATCAGGCAAGATATTTGATTATATAGGCTAAAGTTCATCTAGTATTAGATATGTAGTGTGCGTACGGAACCCTTCGTGTGCGAGTCACAGTCGTACTTTACTGAATTTATTTGAAAATAAAAACAAAATTTCATGTGAGAATTTATATTGAAAACGAAAACGTATTTTGCTATTTTATGGTTTTTTCAAAATCAATTCTCTAGCAGAATCTTGTTTTCATTTTCTAATACAGGCAAAATATTTTTTATAACTAAACTGCTTGATTTATTAATTGGCAAAAAAATGTTTTTCTATTTTTAGTGTTATACGAAGTGCGTGGCACAGTTAGCGGGCACGGTAAGTGAAAAAAATATAAAGCCAAGTTCCATTTCAGCATAGAAATCAAATAAAGAGAATTCAACAAAATGTATATACATATGATCGTATTCCCTGTATATATAATCGTTCATTTAATCAAACAACGTCATAACTCAAAAAAATAGTTTGCTAAAAACAAGTTTAAAGTCTTCAATTTACACACAACTTAATGGAAAATTTTATATTGCTTTCAAGACTTGATAGATGGTAATAATAAAGAAATATATATGTAGTACATGTACATAACAAAAAATTTGATTAAACAAGGCATTTGTCTGAAGTTTTTACACAAAGTGAAGAATGATATGAGAATTAATTCTACATCATTGATTACAAATTCTTTTTGGAGTTACCACGTCGTTTGAGTAAATGAGCGATATGTATGCACATACATATATGCATATATATATCGCGATTTCGCCTAAAATAAAACATCAAATAAATATGTATGTAATTTTTAACTTACTGCCAGTTTATAGAAGCCATGTAAAAATTCTCGTCTATCAAATTTGAGTGCTTTGTATATTCTTATGAATTGAATAGGCTAATGTTCGTAACGCTTTTTAAGCCAAATTACATGTGATAAATATTAATGAACAAATAACATCAAAGTTAGTTGTAAATATTCTGACAACAACACATAGTTGAACGGAACAGCCAGCCGTTTTCGAAGGCCACTAAACCTTCATCATTAGCGTTCTTCTGTGTTTTGGTCCACTGTGTGTGGTGTCACTTGATGTAGATGTCTGCCTTATATACGAAACTTTATTGCAAATGGAATATGTGAATTGGTTTGATTCATTGCATTTCAATTTGCTTTGTTTTTGTTTCAATATAAATAGACAGACGAGAATTTTTACATGGCTTCTATAAACTGGCCCTTAGTCTAAACTTATTCAATTTCACAATGTGGCCACTTAAAAATCAGAAAATCTTTCCGTTGAAATTTTACATCACAACACAAATAGTTGTGATTATTTCTAAGTCATGAGTACATTTTTCCGTATGGAAAAGTACATTTTTCCGTGTGGAAAAGTTTTGCTTGGTGAAACTTGACATTAGTTGAGTGGTGAAACTTGACATTAGTTGAGAAACTATACACCTTACTGCTTAGGAACTCTTTATACCTTGGGTTGATAACCGCTTACATTACCCCCAAAACTTTAGAGATTTTTGCATTTCTCGAGGACAAATTAAAATCAAGCTAAGGTGGAACCCAGTGAAAACAAAAAAAGAGACTACAAATGAAGAAAAAAAGGTTACTGAGCTTAAATAACTCAGTACCAGCGCCTAATGGTTGTGTTTAAACATGCCCCCAGTCATCGTCATCAAGCGCCTGCAAGAAAACAACCTCAGAGGTCTGCAACTTGGCCTCCGTACTGAATGAAGTGTCAAAAAAGTCAGTGAACGAAGAATTGTATCCACGGGTGGGCTTTAAGCATCCCCAGCCATACAAGACGGGCGAGGTCTCCGATTCTTCTAACCCAAACAAGCAAAAATAACCCTCTATCAGGAATCTATCAGGTGCGCAACGAAAGAAAGCATCCAAAACAAAGTAAAAGAATCTAAATAAAGGTGTACAACGGGATACATCGAAGAAAACTGTTTCCTCTACACCCATCTCCAAGGAAGGGCAAGAAAATTCGGTCTCCGGAGGAGCAGAACACCGTTGATCACCACAAAAAAACTTAAAAGAAAAGCACCCCACATGTAGGATGTATAGTATCTGGTGGTCCCCAAATCCCAAACGAGAACTCCTCGGAGGGCTCAAAGTGTAAAAGGAACCCACCAAAAGCAACTACCTCCAAACAACAGATGGCGTCATCTTCATTTTCTAGAGGATCTTCCAGTAAAAAAAACCTCAAAATTGCTTAAGAGGAGAAGAGGGCTCAGGATCAGCCTTCATATATCAAAGTGACACATAAGAGGATGACATCAATGATGTTATCAACTACAACTGCCCCTCAGGCAAAATACCCATGGCACACCAGAAGGAGTTGGAGAATGCCATAAATGAGAATATTGTGGAATACGTTCTAGCATATAGAGAGCCGCAAATTTATCAGGGACGTGATGTATCTACAACTGGAGTCCGACTCCTGTGTAGAGACACTACGAAATTTGATTTAAAAAAAACATAAAAACCCCATTGGGAAGACTTCAGTCTCTCCCTACTAAAGAAGACTGACATCCAAGCATTTGAATTCATAAATGAAAATAACTTTTCGCCCTAAACACTGGAAATAAACCAACATTTATTAACAGAATAAGGGAAGAGGTTATTGATATTACTTTATGTTCAGAAAAATTAATTGATGAAATTCGTGATTGGCACGTTTCGGAGTTTCATTCCTTCTCGGACCATCACTACATTTTCATAACTATAGGCCACACTCCCCAAAACCTATAACTTGCTAAAATAGGACCGAAACTGACTAGTCAAGATTAGGTTAAGCCTGCAACACAAGCTCGAAAACTACTCAGCACCAACTGACAGTGTGGAGCTGATAGATTCGGAGGTGGAAAGACTGAGTACTGACCTTAGGGACACCTTTGAGGAATTCTGTTCCTCCGTAATAGAAATAGCCCGAAAAAAAAGCCTTGGATGACAGGACATCTAACAAATCTTTTTGAAAGAAACCAGACGGAAAAAACTTGAAGTATACTGGGATGAATATTAAATGAAAGTCAGAATATAACGCGTGTTTTTTTAAAATGTCGCAACTTTGAGTTGACATCACTGCTTTATTTGAGCACCCACAAAAGCTGATAGTTGCTTTTTGTTTAGTTTGCTTTGAAATTTCATTATGAATCGAATTGCAACCAGAGCGAATGGGCTGATGCACAAATTTATATTGATTTTGAATTTACATTCAAAATTTTATTTTCCGATGAATCCCATTTCTGGTTCAATGGGTACGTAAATAAGCAGAATTGTCACATTTGTAGTGAAGATAATCCACAAGCTTTTGTCGAAACACCATTACATCCACATAAAATGACTGTTTGGTGCGCTTTATGGGCTGGCGGAGTCATTTGGCCCATATGTCTTCAAAAACGATGATGGTCAGAATGTTACTGTCAATGGTGAACGGTATAGTAAGATAATTCGAAATTTTTTTCGTACCTCAATTACGTGTCATTAATTTAGGTGATATGTGATTCCAACAGGACAGCGCCACATGCCACACAGCGGGCGCTACAATTGATTTACTCCAAGAAACTTTTGACGTAAAAATAGTTTCGCGTAATGGCCCAATTAAGGTGGCCACCAATATCGTGTGATTTAACCCTATTGGATTATTTTATTTTGGGTTATGTTAAATCACTTGTCTACGTCCATAAACCACAAACAATTGAACACATGGAAACCAACATGCGAAGAGTTATCGGCAAAATATGGCCGCAAATGCTGCGAAAAGTTTTTGAAAATTGGTGTTTCATATTGCGCCTTCTACGCGCCAGCCGTGGCGCCACATTTCAGAAATCATATTTTAAGCCCGTTTCATTGATATTAAAAATATATTTCCTTGTTTTATTATTATTTAAGCTTGTGTCACTCTATAAAAACACCTTTTACAACAAGAAAAACGGTGTCTATCTCCAAAATCAAAAAAATTCCTATCGAAAACTCGGATAGTATATAGTTCGGAAACGATGGAGGAACTATTAGGAATATTAATGAAGGCACATTTCTAGATAGGAGCTGTGGAGAATACGGAAGAGACACAGCCCTACAGAAGTATAGCCCCAGCAAATACAATTATCACCACTCATATGATAAACAATGTAATTATGTAGAAGCTTTTCGCAATTTAAAGCAGCTGCATGGACCCCACTGACATGGATAGAAGCAAGAGTTGTATTCATACCAAAACCAGGTAAGCAAAGCTATGCAAACCCAAAATCGTTCGGACCAGTAAACTTAACCTCATTCCTACTGAAAATATTGGAACGAATTGATATATTAAAATTTAAACAATAATATGTTCGCAAGAAATTTCAACATTTAAATATTACGTATTTCAAAACAAAACAATACAAATAAACGAAAATGTCAAATATCTAGGAGTGATATTTAATTGCAGATTGTCCTGGAAAGAAAACAGAGAAATTAACACTCAACGAGTTTGAACCTTTTGCAAAAGAGCTATTATATTCAAATTTGTATCAAATCCCAAGATGATAGACTGGCTTAACACGAGTGTGATACGACCAATCATAACGTAAGCATAATTAGTGTAATGGACATTTTTAGAAAAGAAGGTTAATGTAAAACCCCTTCAAAAAATGCAGACAGTGCTGTATTAGCATCTGTGGAGCAATAAAAACCACATCAACTAAAGCGATGGAAAACATTCTTCAATTGTGCCAGTTGAGGCAGCTTTTTCCGCCACAAGACTGATGGCAATGGGTGAATAGCTAACAGGAGAACATTCATTCAGGTACCAAAGTATAATACATACCTTATCCAGGGAAACGTCACCACCGTCATGTGTGATAAAATTCCAATTAGAAAAGTACAAAGTATCTACATCAACGTCTGAAAGTATGGATTAGAAGAGAGTAACAATAACAGGGAATAGTCAGCCACGAAACTATCCTTTACACGTACTGATCAAACGTTCTAAACTGATCGGCATGAGTCGTAATACACGTAAATTCTTTCGCTTGCCGAATCATAATACAGTCTTTCAAACCGGGATTACGGCTATAACGGAAGGCATGAAATATTTGAAGGAAATTGACAACGAACTAAATCTATTCGTACCTTTACGGATAGTAGAAAAATTATCGAAACCTTAATAGATCATAAAGTTCAATCTCAAAGCGTCCTTCAATGCAAAAATTAAATAAACTCATACAGGTATTGTAGAGAAATCAGGCGATCAGGGTGTCTCTGAAAACGAAGAGGCAAATAGGATTTCAAATACAGGATCATTACTGAACAACATCACACTAGGAAGCGCCAAAATCTTTCAAGAATTTAAAAATTAATTGAAACAATTGGCTATAGAACAACTCACAAGGAATTGATAGAACTCTACTGTTGGAAGAGTGACCGAAATTATCTAGGGAGACCAAAATAGTGCAAAGACAATATAGATTATAAGTCAACAGTTCGGAATTTGGTTAGCATAATAACACATACAGAGTTAAAAATTCACCTGGCTCTCAGGGTGTTATTGACGATACAACATGTAGAGCTTGCCAAGAGGACGATGATGAAACTCTCGAACACTACTTGTATCACTGTCCAGCATTCAGTCAAATTAGAAAACAAATCTTCCATCTGGAAAACATACCAAATATGGAATATCTTACGCGTTCAGACTGGAAAAACCTAGGAAATTACATTGAGGAGACTAGGTTCCTAACTTGACTAAGTTTGAAAGAGTTTTTTTGGTTTGTATTGGACATCTCCTCAATTTCTCTTATTAAGAGCGCTCAACGTGCTATGAAAGTATAAGTGTAATCCGAAGCGGAATCGGTCAATATTAATTGCCCCTCTTTTCAACACAAACAAGTAAATTTTATAGAGATATAAATACCATATTACAATAATGAGGTTTTCATAATCACGTGTATATCTATGTATATCCAAAAATACATATTTAAAGGCATATTTTTTTTTACTTTCTGATTTTTTATATTGGTCACACATATGGCAAAGCCACGTAGCTATAAAGGCAGGGTAGGAACTTCCTCCGGAGGCTGCAAGCGAACAATATCTTCGTATAAGAAATATGCATTCTAAGATCTAGAGTCTTAAGTGGTCTCCACCCGTATATGTCTTATTAAAAACGCTTGCGAGAGATAATGGAAAATTCCAAAGCATATACAGAGAATTAAATTTTTAATACTATTGACATTGCCAAGTTCAGCTGTTATTTGGCAGAATTGAGTTCATTGCCTAAAATCGGTAAATCAACCTTATATATTTTTAACCATATAGAGATTTACATAGATGTAATGTTTCGCTATCCAGGAAAATAAATTTCTTCTTCGGAAAATCGAGGTTTTTATTTCTGCTCAAAGTGAATCTTGTAATTTTTTCAGGGACATATGTATGTAACAGTTATAAAATAAAATTTATGAATTCAAATATTCGTTACAACCAACGATTATCGTAAGATAAATTTTATGTATTTTGGTTATTGTAACCAATTAAAGTGAGAATTTTTTTTTTTACAAATAACTATTATAGCAACCACAAAATTTTTTTGATTACCAATAACTACTATCTAAAGAATTTAAATTTTTTTGGTTCTTGCTAGCTAAAATACGGTATTTTAGATGTAAAAGATGCATTTGTAAGGGGTATGCAGGACAAGAAATTTAAATATCTATGGCAAAGTAGACAAAACGGGTAGTTTTATAAGAAATATTTATTAATTTCATAAGTAAAATATTTTGTTAAATTGGTTTTTTCTTCAAAACTTACAAGAGTAATTACAAATGCTTTTTTGAACATCCCAGAATGAATGATGAAATACATACAAATGTATATATAAACATACATATGTACATGCTTATATACTTAGAAATGCACCACCGGCAAATTAAGCGAAGTACTTCGATAATAACCACTGACGCCAGTATGACATCGTAAGCGAGCAAGTACTTGAATTGTAATGCACGTGTAATTTGATATATCATGTGTTAGCAACTTCGATTACGATGTAAGCAGGGATTCAGTTATTGTTTAAAACAGGGTTTGAATTGCTGACTTCAAAATAGCATCAGCACACAAGTTTTACTACGCTTCGCCTTTTGCTATTCACATTGTATAAGCAGCAGCAATCAGTATCAGCACACAATGTAAAAAAAAACTATTTGCTAAATGCTGTGCTGTGAAATGTTTGAAGCAAAATGAAATTACTGAAAGAAATTGCTGATGCTGACCATCAGAAATTTTGTTTTCTTTGTTTTTTTTTTGCTGATGCTTCGGTGCTTTGCTGTGAAGGTTTGTCAGCATCAGTAATAGCAAATTTTAAAAACTGCTGTTTTTGCTGACTTCAGCATTGCTTCAAGATGCTTAAGCATTGCTAAAGAATTTATATTGTGTACAATATTAATAAATTCAGTAAAGTGCGACTTTGACGGAGGGTTCCGTACGTTGGGCTTTGATCATTTTTTTAATACAGTGTTTTTTACGTTTTTTCAGCTGAAATAATTTTTTTTTGTTATTTTTCGCTTTTTTCTTGTTTTGGCGATTTGTTTTTTTTAATTTTGGCGATTTTTTTCATTTTGGCGTTTTTTTTTCATTTTGTCGATTTTTTTTCATTTTGGCGATTTTTTCATTTTGGCAATTTTTTTTCATTTTGGCGATTTTTTCATTTCGGCGATTTTTCCGGGTTTTCGCGATTTATTTTCGATTCAGAATTTTTTTTTAATTTGGTGCTTTTTTTCGTTTGGCGATTTTTTTTTATTTTGGCGATTTTTTTCGGTTTGGCGATTTTATAATTTTGAGATTTTTTTGTTTTACTGTTTTTGAAAATTTCAAGAAGTTTGCTCTTACGGTTTCCAAGATACAGCAAGTTATCAAAATTACATAGTCGAAATTACATTAACTGATGGTACACCCTTTAATTAAAATTTTTTAAATTTTAGTGTTAATTGTTGTAGTCTGTATAAAAATACACTAACTTTACAAATTTCAAGTGCATATACATACAATTGTATGTATATTACATGGGATTTTAACATTTTTCGTTGCTCGTTTTGGCACACCCTTTAATTTCCAACTCTCATGTATTTGTTGTTGTAGCGGCCAAGGGTCTTCAAACTCTGTCCAAATTTCAGGTCCGTAGCTCTTACGGTTCTCGAGAAAATACCCTGTGACGGACAGACGCACAGTGGATCCTTTTTGGGGTTTGCGTAGCTAAAATCTGTAACTTTTGATCTATAAAACATTTTTGAGTTGTGTAAAAAACCGATTGCAGACAAGAAATCAAAGATTACTACGACATATCATCATTGAAAATCGCACAGTGGGGTATATTGTAAAAAAATTTTCAAAGTTGATTTTTTTTTTGGATTTCTATGAAAACAGAAATTTAATTTTTTTTGTTTTTATGTTTTGATGGAATTGTTCATAATGCGCAAAAAAAAATTTAATTTTTTTCGTCTTGCAAATATTAGCTTTTTTGAGATTAAAGTTTAAAAATAATTTTTTTTTTATTTTTACTTCAAAGTAATACTTGTTTTATTTTTTACATAAAAAATAAAAATTACCTATAACAGACTTATAAATTTATTAGCATTATAATTCAACAAATTTCGTTTATTTATCATTTTTTACTTCAACATTTTAATCTTCCGAGTCGTCTGTAACACTATGCAAATATTCCGAATTTTCTAAGAGCTTTATAGAATATCTCGAGCATTTTTAGAGTGAAATCGTCGTGTTTCCTTGTAGCATTTCTTGATTCCTGTGCATCCTCTGAAAGAACCCCAATGGGAATCATCCCAAAATGTTTTATAATCTCCTTTCCATGAATAAGAAGTTTATGCATAGAAAAGGGCATATAATATTCTTATTGCAGAATCACTTTTATTGTTATTTATGTAAGACAAAATTAAATCTTTATTTTTACACTTAAATTCTTTCATTATTAGTAACTCTTGTTACACCAATATTTCAAGTTATACGACTTACAAGAAACGTTTCATACAGATAAACTGTCACTGTCACACACTGTCACGAAACAACAACCACATTGGCGCTGTAATCTTCTCTGACATACTCTCATTTTGACTAACAACAAAAACTGAACAAAATAACTTGCTTTAAGTGCATTCGCACCTAAAACATAAGGAACAATTGATCAATAACAACAAAGCATGGCTTAGCACATAAGACTGCTGATTCAAGAGGTTGCGGGTTCGAATCCCACCAAAGGCATTTTTTTTTAAATATTATTTACACATTAATTCATTATGATAATATTTGACCTTTAAACCAAAAAATAAAAATAAATTTTGTTTAATTTTATTGGAAAAACTTAAAAAAATGCATATTCCAAAATGTAGTAGTTAAAGTATTTTGCAAATAGTTTGGAGGTTAGCAGGTATTAGCAGCTAAAATTTTTAGGACGAATAAGTGAAACATATAGCAATATACCTGTGCTAATATCTAAGTGGAGGGGAGTGGCGGCAAAATTGTAGGTCCACCTTAAAATATAATTCTTAAAATTTAAATATAGATCGATAAATTGGTTGAAATTTTTTTTTTATTAAACCACATTGATAAAAAATTAACACAGTTTTATTTGCAATAAAATCACCTTTTTAAAAATATATAATATGTAAGTATGGCTGTTATACTTTTAAAGTTATAGGTCTTCAAATCTTTAGTTGTTATAAGTCAACTTTTTTGATTACACATATATAGCTACTTTATGCAAGGATATTTCCTAAAGAAAAATAAAATCTATTGACGAACGTAGTAAAATATGTAAATTTGGACATATTTTTATTGAAAAAACAGAAAAAACATTACGTCTCAAACACTTAAAATTTTGAATTTATCTACGCTCTTACACTAGCAGGAACCCTTGTGAGACGGCCAGACGGACAGACGGACAGCGTAGCGAAAACAATAGGGTTTCTTTTCACCTTTGGTGTACGAAACCCTAAAAAGGGAAGAAAGTGAAGATGTATGGGTGGGAATATACACATACTACTTACACACATACATGTATGTTTGTATACTTATATTTTTGTTGTTTGTTTGAAAATTTATTTTTTATGAAACGAAGAGTTAATAGGGGTACAAATCAAATCGTTTTTTTATCAGGTGATGTGTACCTGTGTAAACATATGGGCATTTCTCTCAGAAGGTCTACCGAGACAAAAAAATTAAAAGTTCTTTAAAAAAAAATTTTTTTTGCAAATTTTGAAAGAAAAACAATCAAATTTAATAAGTCTGCAAAAGTTTTGCATTTATTCATTACTCATTTCAAAATATTCATGTCCAAAGTCGAGCAAGTGAAACTTTTTTTCCATTTTTTTTTTTTAATTTGAAGAGCAATTTGTTTTTTTGAAAAATATTCTTAGCGCTAGTCGTTATAGATTGAGTTTTTCTCCCTTCGATTTCGATTTTAGGATATCAAGTGTTTTAAAATAATGCACAAGATTCAATAGGACTAAAAAAAACTATAAAATTTTGCTTTGCATTATCCTTTAATTCAATGTCCCATACGACATTGAAAAACACCATTTTGTATCACTACATCGAAACTGCTTGAAGAAAGTTCATCAAGTAATGATTACAAACAGAAATTTTTATTGCAATTAAAATATAAAAAAATATTTTGAAAATAGAAAGAATTGCGAAATAGGCGCCTATGTAAAATTTGTCTCGTACGACATCGCTAGTGTGAAATTAAAAAATATTAAAAAAATATTTTCTTTAATAACTAATTATTTTTGGAAGAGCATTATATAATTAAATTATTTAAATCAAGATGAATAAAAACAGCGAGATTTGAAAACGGTACAGAGAAAAATTAAAAGAAAATGAAATTAAATTGAAAAATTATAAATTAAAAAGCCGAGAAAGATCAACGCTAGGAAAAAGTCAAAATCTTTGGCTGAAGCAAATAAAGAAGTTTTTGAAGAGAAAAAGCGGTATGAACGTATACGTAAAAGGTAAAGTCGGGAGAAGCTTAAAGAAATTCAAAATAGAAACAAGCGCAGAACGAGCCATACAAATGCAAGCAACCAGTTGCAAGCTTCGGGGAAGAAGGACACAACTTTGCACTTCTTCTGTTGCAAAGGTAAGGGCAGTGAAAGCAGCTAAAACTGCATATTCCGGAAAAAAAAACTATAATTAATATACCCAATGCTAATTGTATTTAATTTTGCACATTTTGTGAAATATATTTCCTTTTTTATCTCACTTTGTATTTTTTTAAGTTCGTAGTTATGTTAAAATAAACACTTCTAATGTGGTTTTATAGATATTGTATTTTATTACTATGTATTTTTTTTTTAATTTTTATTCATAATTTCGCAAAATAGGATCAGAAAAAAATGAAACATCATGATGGAAAAAAATGTCCCGTACGCCATGTCCCGTACGAATATAATAAAATTTATATAAGAAAAAAAAACCATTCATAATTTTCTAGCAAAATCTAACCCATTTTAAGAAACAATGACTCACCTCATTCTAAAATTAGTCACATTAACTATTGTTTCAGGTTTCGCTGAAGTAAGCATTTTAATTGTTTACCACAAAACCTACTTCCTGTTTTTGTCTCGTACGACAACCTTAGTTTTTTGCAATTATCTTTAAAACTAAAAATTGCTTATAATTGGATTTAGCACCATCAATAGAGCTAATCGGGTGTCATAACTTAGGCGAATAATTAAAACAAAAATCTATTTTATTTTGATCTTTATTCCACTTTAAATGCGTACGATAGTATGGAATTGCCCATATACATACATATGTACGTGCTGGCGTTGGCTGAAGTAGTTAGCACGTTGACTACAAAACCGAAGGTCCTGGCTTCAATCCCTGTAACCAACAATCATTAAAAATAACAACACCACGCATTTTTCTATTGTGCATTAGTGTCACTTTGTATCAGTTGTTGTAGGAAAGTTCAAGTGATGAAGCCATAGTCACTGGTCACTGAACTATACCGACTTCAGCAGATACTAATTCTAATGTAACATCATAGCGTGCTACACAACGAAGGAGGTTGCGTAGCAGAATTATCGGCGAAGTAAAATAACCAATAAAATGGCTACTAAGCACAGCTTCAAAAAATTAATACGCCTCATTTACATCAGAGCCGCTGCAACACTGCATTATTAAAAACGTGCAAAAAAAAGCAGAGTTTTAAAAGAATGGAGCTTTCCTCTATCTCTTCATTCACCAAAAACGAAAAAACCAAAATTGCCGATGGTCAGCATCAGCAGTTTTTCAAAAAAATACTATTGCTTCTGTAAGCATCAACAATTTCTTTCAGTAATTTAATTTTGCTGACTGCTTGTGCTTCAAACATTTTACAGCACAGCATTTAGCAAATAGTTTTTTTTTCTTTGTGTGCTGATGCTGCTCATTTGCGTTAGCTTTAGTTCAGCAAAAACTAATTGCTTGAAAATAATTAAGCAAATTCAAACCCTGGTTTAAAACAAATATTTGTTCTAAAACTAAATTAAAATAATGGCCTACTTTTCGGGTAAATTTATTATTATGCCCGATTACAACTCCGCTGTCGATGTACATAAGTGCAATGCCAGAGGTACGTACTGACATCGTAACTTACTTTGTAAGCGAGAGCGCACTACTTACGCGTCCTATGACACTTTTCTGTGAAATCTAAATAGCAAAATGAGCGAACGAATCACCACTAACTGCTACTAATGGTGTCTTTACATGTTAATACAAAGTATTACGACTTTGTAGAATCAAAATATTATGAAATCCTCTCCGTGTTAAAAAAAAAGAGAACAAGGGTCTGTTGTAGGTATTTTTTATGTTTACACTGATACTATAAGTAAAATGCAAGCAAAGTTATTCAACTGTTGAGTTTATAACAAAAATGGGAAAGTTACAAAAAAAAAGATGTGTACTAATAAAACTACATAAATATTGGAGAAAATACAATATTTACAAAAACAACATGAAAATTTCTTGAGTTGATTTTGGTTGCTTCTGCAAAAGCGTTAACACCTTCAATATATACCATAAGTGCTGCCAATGTTTACTTTGAAATACACCTCCGGTGTGATGAGAATACTTAAGTTTCTAAAATGGTTTAGAAAACAAAAGATTTACCGACCGCTTGTCCAATTTTTTAACTATATTTTCATCTAAATTTGGCATTGAGAAACCAAATTAATTGATGATTTTGATTAGTTGACAATGAATTTTCATTAATTTCATTTAAAAAATATTGATTGATACTGCATTTTGTTTAATCTGTATACATAAATCCTTTCTTATTGATTCTAAAAAAATTGGTTTAATAACAGATCAGATCTTTTGGAAAGTCTATTTCACAGACCCTATAGGCTCTTAGCCACTGTTGACAAACACCAGGAAATGAATGAAATTTAAAAAATGCTGCACTCATTTTTTACTTAATTGTTTAATTTATACATTCTGTATTCTATGAAAACAATTTTGTAATAATTTTTGAATAAAATGTTCAAACAAACAGGAAACAGAGGGGAAATATTAATATTATTTTACCGGAAACTCCACAATAGATACTTACATTTGTACATTTGTCAGATTGTGAATGCCAATAAAAAATTAGAGAATGGAAGTTCCTTCTATATTTATATCATGCTCACAACGTTTTGGTGTACATACAAGTGCTATTTGTTTAGTTTACAGTGATTTCAGAAAATCAATTTGCCACAAAAATGGAAATTTAAAGAGAACGTTTTCGTTGGGTTATTTTTCACAACCTTCGACGTGGATTATTCGAGTTATCTGTATGGCGATAAGGCACCATCAAAAACCACAGTATATCGCTGGTATAGTGAATTCAATCGTGCTCGTAGTCCAAAATCGGTTGTTGTGCCACAAAAAAAATCGAATGCAGTGCGTGACCTGATAATGCAATGTGAGATAGAGGCATCCTTTCACATTAGTTCCACTTCAATACATTCGATTTTGCATGAACACTAACTTGTAAAAAAATATGTTCTCGTTGTATACCCCATAATTTATCAAACGCTCAAAAAAAGGATCGCTTCAAGTGGTGTAAGGAAATGATTAAAAATTTCAACCGAGGTGCTTCAAAAGACCTGTGTAAAATCGTAAGGTGAGGTGACGAATCATGGATACATGCTTATGACCCGGAAACTAAACATCAATCGACCGTGTGGGTATTACAAGATGAGCTAAATCCAACAAAAGTTGTTCGTGGAAGAAGCACAGCGAAGCAAATAATAGCCTGTTTCTTCGGCCTAATTGGTCATGGCCACTATTGCGCTAGAGCAACCTCGAACTGCCAATTCTGAGTGGTACACGATAATTTGTTTGCCAGAAGTCTTCGGAGAAATTCGTAAAACTAACCCCGAAGACGAATCATTTTTCATCATGACAATGCGACCTCTCACACATCTCGTCAAACAAGTGAATTTTTGAGCAGTCAAAACATCGAATTGATGACTCATCCTCCGTACAGTCCTGACTTGGCACCCAATGACAACTTATTGTTCCCGAATATCAAACGTAAACTGCGTGGTCAACGATTTACGAGCACCGAAGAAGCAGTTGAAGCTTTCAAAAAATATGTTTTGGAGGTGTATCAAGAGGAATGAAAAAACTGCTATGACAAATGGATTGAACGAATGCAAAACTGTATTTATTGATCATCAAGAGGAATATTTCGAAAAAAAAAAATAAAACCATTGTCATTTAAAAATGTTTGTTATTATTTGCTATTCCCGAAATATAGATAGTAGCCCTCGTATCTATGTGATCTAGTGCCCTATTTGTTTGACTCTTCGACTTTTCAAAAAGTCGAAAAAACATGTACATATATGTATTTCAAATTAAAAAAGGTCTTAATATGTATATGTATTTAAAATTAAAAGACACCTTAAGTTTGCCGAATTTATCAACACATATATTTAAGAAAGTCGTACAAACTACTCGTATATAAAAAAATCTTCCCTAACTGCCTTATTTTAAGCAAAAATAATTTGGGTTTGAAGTGTATGTTAAAGCAAAATGTCCATACAAGTTTTGACTAAAGCATAATGAAAAACTAACATGAAGCTAGCAAAAGTGACCAAAATTTAACCAGGTGTTAACGAGTTCCTCCATACATTTTGACATAGCCATTTACTTCCATCCTAAACCCACGCGATTAATATTCGTTTCATCGCACCAAGTAATTTCGTACGCCTAAGCAAACTTTAATTAAAACCTTGCGATGGACTCGTTTTACAAATGGTTTTCTATGATTGTTCGTCCCTTAAGCACGTAATTTTTAAGACATTTGCAGATCGTCTATCACTCACGTTAACTCCAAGAGTTCTTCTTAGTACTGCAGTGTGTTTGAGCCTCTTAAAACGATTAGACGTTTGTTTAGCTAATCGCGCAACAGCTTTAGGTAGTTTTTGGTGACGGTCGACAAAATTTCGTGCCACTAATAAACTGTTCTGTTTCTTGATTTTTCTGATGAGTCCGAGTGAAATCTTGCATTTGTTTGCAATTAAACTATAAGAAACGCAATTTTGAGTTTCTTCTAGGATGCTTATCTTCAAACTAGGGCTTACAACTTTTCCCATTTTAAATAAGATGAGAATTTATTTAACTATTTACGTCTTATGTTTCTTAGGTACAAACCAATTAAATTTATTATAATTATCTTTATTTCTTTTAGTAAGCTCAAAATTAAAATATTTTTTCTCAAAAAAAATCTATGGACAATACTGTTTAGATGTATGTTTTTTATGTACATAAAATATCCAGTAAAAATATAAAAATATGTATTTAAAACTAATAACATATGCATTTATCAATTTTTTTAACATTTAATAACATTAAAACTTAAAAAAATCAGCTTCATTGCTTTCTTAACAAACAGTTTGTCATTTTATTTATTTATTTATTGGTACATACTCTACAAAGTAAATTTCTAGAATATGGTTGCACAAAAATGGACGGGTGACCAAGACCATATGTCCATGATGTTATTAACAGTATTCTTAAAAATGTTTTTGTGACTGACTATACCCTATATATGCCTTCACATAGGAAGTAGCAACGTGGTTATCAACGAAATTCCACAAAAGAACCGCAAGAATATGCGGTTATCCGTGGCAGATCAGTCAACCAGTGCGAGCGGGATGAAAAACTCTCGAAGGCCAAACAACACACACAAGCAACGACTGAAAGTTTGTCATTAAAAACTTAAAAACATAAAACGCTCTGCTTCAATACTTTTTTAACAAATATTTTGTCAAATCATATGGAATACAAAATAAACTTAATGATTAAACAGAATTGGGGCATAAACACATTTTCCATACAAAATGACACAAAAAACTAGCCTCAGAAAGCAGTCGATAGATAAAATCTATTTTATTTTGAGAACTTTTTTTCTTATGCTCTCACATATAAATAAATATTCTCTCAGACATGTTACCATACTTTCAATAAATTTCACACATATTGTGAACAAAACTACAAAGAAAAATAAGCACAAAAGAAAATAAAACAAAAATTAGAGAGCATTTGAAGTTACTGCCGTAGTTTTTATTATGGGCTTTGTTAATTTGACAGCGATTTTTCCTGAAGTTGCGGACTTATTCTGTTTAATCATTAAGTCCGCAACTTCAGGAAAATCGCTTTCAAATTATCAAAGCACATAATAAAATCAACGGCTGAAACTTCAAATGCTCTCTAATTTTTGTTTCATTTTCTTTTGTGCTTATTTTTCTTTGTTGTTTCGTTCACAAATTGTATGATATTTATTGAAAGTATGGTAGCATTTTGGATAGAATGAATATTAATATATGAGAGCATAATAAAAAACGTTGTCAAAATAAAATAAATCCTATCTATCGACTGCTTTCTGGTGCTGATTTTTTGTGTCAATTTGTATGGAAAATGTGTTTATGCCGAAATTCTGTTTGATAATTTAAGTCGAACTTTTGTTTACGTACATGAATGAATAAATGTTTTTTTTTAAATATTCAAAGGTAAATCTTTTTGAAAAAAAAACTTTTATGTAATAAAAATTAACGTTCCACGTCAGCAGAAGTTATTGGTGCGCATTTAAATACTGCTATTTCATTTATGGAATACAGTGGAATCTCTCTTGAGCGGACACTGAAGGGACCATTGAAATGTGTCCGTACAAGGGGACTGTCCGGTCAAGAGAAAACTAAACATTTAAATGGAGCGTTGCCGGGACCTGTCAAAAGTGTCCGTCTAAAGGGGGTGTCCGCCTATAGGAAGTGTCCGTTAAGGGAGATTCCACTGTATTCCGTTTCGAAGTTTTCGTTTTGTTAAAACCAGTTTTTGTATGGAAATTTTGTTTAAACGTTATTTTTTTTTTTTGCATATGCAGGAAAGTTTTTTTGACTTCAAAATTTCTTTAATTTTATTAATAGAAATATAGTATCCGACAACCTTCTGCCCCGTTCCCCATCTAGTTATTATAGGATGTATCCGTATCATATCATTGGATATTGTTCATTAAAGGCTGAAACACGAAAAAGAACTTTCAAAAGCACTTTATATCCACATGAAATTAATGCGGAACCAGTAGAGAGCGCTGCAAAAATTACACAAACATTGTTGGGTTTAAAAGGGCTATTATCCCATGCTCTGTTTTTTTTCATTTTCAATGGTATTGGTATTCTTGACTTAAGACAAGGTATTGCAATTTTCAAATGAGTTGAAGGAGACCTACGGTGTTTTTGAATATCGAATAATATCACAAAAAAATGCGATCGTAAATTTTTCTCGTTTTCCTTTTTTTTTTTTTTTTGTTCTTACACAGTCGTAAAACTGAATCTTTTAAATACTTCACAACTAATAAAAAATAAATAAAATTAGATTTATAGCATGAAAAAACTAAAAAATGTATTAAAAATATACATTTAGAATGAAATATGCAAAAATATGTATTTATTATAAAATATTCAAAAATATTCTCTAACAAATTGATGCCATTTTGTCGCAAATTTATTGATTCGCAAAGATATATTATTTACGTTGATCTACGACCAACGACATAAAACATGTATTTACATGAAAATCCTTTACCTAATTATCAGTTTTGTTGTCCACTGTATATGTGAATATAACATGCACAATTATTTTTTCGATGCGTTAAGTTTTTCGTGCTCAGCTATTTTAAATATAAATAACTGTTTAAAAAACAAATACAAATTGGTCTATGATATTGCAAACACTATTATGTTAAGAAAAAAATTTGGAATTAAGAACTTTAAATGGAATAGCATTTACATAACCGGTTGTTCCATATGTACATATATGAAAATTAATGAAAAACTTTATAAAAGAATTTTAACACGCATTTCATTTGAAATTTCTAGGTTACAAAAAAGGGTGAACTTAGCATATCGAAAGCAATCGCACAAATTCCCATAATATTGCCTGCTGAAATTCAGGAGAATGCAAAAGCAGCACTAAATTCTTGCAAGGATGTGCGTAAGTACAACAACAATAACAACTACATACATAATTATAAAGATGACTTTTAAAATAAATATTTTTTAATGCAGAAAAGGACTATAAGGATTCATGCGATCGTATATTCTATGTTACTAAATGTGTACGGGACTTTTCACCGGAAGACTTTAAATTTCCATAAAATAAAATTTTTATTAAAAATAAACTTACTGGATTTTTGTGTTTTGTTTTTACCCTAAAAAGATTAAATTCATTGAGTACATAGCGATATTCCATTCAAGTATACGAAGCTTCATAACACAAACCTGTTGCGAATTTTTATTTTTATCATTTTGTTGTTTGTTAGCTTCTTCTTCAGCCTTTTGTAAAACATCATCGACAAACTCACCAACCACAGCCATTTTTGAAGAATCGCTTTTGAATTCTAATATACGGTCCTGCAATACATTTTCTGTTGCACTGTCAGCCACTTTGGGCTGTGGCTCCTTTGTGCTATTGGAGTCTTGCTGCAAACCATCATCAGTTTCGGGTGAAGCAGGCACATCGTTAGCGAAATGAGCACGCATTTTCATATATTTTATTTATTTTAATCCCTTTTAAATTAATTTTATAAAAGCTATATTATTTTATATTATTTTAATTAAAAACACTGCTTTATTTAAGCATATACTTTAAAAACATCTAATTTTGTTTGTCGAAATTTTTGTGCCTAAGATGTTTACTGATGTATCTATAAACTACTTCTGTACATTGAAAAACCTATTCTTGGTTTGTAGTCTTGTATACCTTCTCTCCACTCACTCGTATCTCTCAGTAAGTATTGGTATTTTATTCACAAATGCGTGTTGAAACATTTTACATTTCAAACCTCCACCGAATCCACTCCATCTCAGCTACATAAATATGCATATATGCTATGCACAAATGTACATATGTACGCCTGCTACCCTCAAATACTCAAATGGGAATGTTTCCGAAGCAATAATATTCGAATGAATTGTTTTTCTCATAATTATTATACGTATTTGACTAATTCCTAATTTTACACTTATGAAAAACAAATCTGTACAATATAATAATTATATGTAAGCCCACTGTAGTACATTTAGACGAAGCCATTCGACCTGTTTTTTACCGCCCTCATAACATTGTTCCACTCAATCGTAAAATTATGAAATTTAAACCATAATTAGAATTAATAGAATTCATGTAACCTCATATTCAAAGTTTAATGCCCTAATTCAGTAAGAAGATTTAGGACGTTTTTGTTTGAAAATGCTTCTGAGTTCTTGTCTTTGAAGTCTCTAAATTATTTGCTTCAAAAATTGTTGTTGTCTTTGACAATGAAAAATATAAATATTATTGCCATGTTTTTTAAACATAAAAAATCAATTAAATTATTATACAATAGTTTGAAAATATATATGAAAAAATATGTGTTGGATATAATGTTTAGAACAAAATGATAAAGCAAATACACGAACCTTCTAGCATAGACAATAAATAATAATCGTTTTAAGGAATCAAAACTGCTTCTTTTTTTCGTCCACAGACAAGACGATACATTCGTCGAACAGAATTAGGGCATAAAACTTTTCCAATGAAAGCTTTTAAGACCTACTCACCGACTAACTGACCACTGCCACACTCATCAAATTGATGAAGCACTTCCGCTATAGTTGGAGAGCTGAAAATTTTAAGAATTAAAAAGTAAATCTAAAGCGTTTAACTCCGATTTTATTGAATTGTTGGAAAAACGTTGCGATAACACGCGCATAAAATTTATGCCTCCTGTTTCATGTACTTCGATTTAGCACATATAAATATTATTTATGTATTTATTATTATTAAAGATAATTAAAATATGCAAAAAAAATTAAAAATATGCGCCAGGAACAGCACGAAAAAAATTTCAAAATATGCACGGTTATATGCACAAATATGCAAGAATAAAATCAACAATTTTGTTACTTCAAAGTATTTTTATTCAAAGAGATCTTTATTACAATGAACAATCATGTGTTTTTTTTAATTTTCAAAAAGAAATTATCTTCTATTGTCACATAAAACATATGAATACATCGAAAATGTGCGTTCAACATCAGTAGATGTAACAGGAGCGTATTTAAATGCGAATGGACACCGCTCATGTCCATGTTTCGTCCATGCTCTGACATGGATGCCCGAACATATGTCTGAGCAACGATGTTCGCCATGAGATTCACCGTCCGCAACTATTTACAATAGAAAGAAAAGAGACAGAACAAAATTGGTAAATATTCTATCTCTGTTGCGCTACACCAAAATACTTTGATATGCCTGAACATGATGAAGTTGATGAATTTTTGACGGTTGCTCTGCCGGCGTCATGTTCATGTCATGTCCAAGTTGATAGCTCGTGGAGCTAACGACTTGTAACGAAAGGTATTTTTGAATCGAATATCTGCAAGCAAACGATCATAAGCCTCCGACGGTTATAGTTTCGGTTCGACTTTGTGGTAGAAGTTATAGAAAAGTAAAGAAAAAATTTAATAACATGCAGACATACATGTGCAAGAAGAGGAGAGAAATATATTTTATGTAAATTTCTTTTACACCAGTTTGAGTTATATGAGTCGTTATATATGAATCGCGTTGCCATAGTGAAAAATAAGCTTTTTTATGGAAGATGATCCAAAATAAGCATTTTTCTACAAAAAAATTTAAATATGCAAAAAAATGCTTTTTCTGGAAAAAAGCCAGAAAAATTAGCCCTGATTATTATCGTGGACAACTGGACACAAAATAATGTAGATGAGATCACCTAGAAAAGTCTAAAAACCGGAAAATTTAAATCAGGTGGACTGGGACACGCCCTTTAAACTCAAAATTAAGAGTTTAAGTTAAAGCGTTCAAACTCGATCGATTGTATTGAAACTTTTCATACACATTTCACTTATACAAGGCATCGATTTCCTGTTTGGAAAAGTGGCCGTGACTACACCCATAAAATCTTAACATTCCCTTTCACGGAAAAAATATCATCGAAATGCAACCAACAAAACAAATTGTTAATATTTAATTTAAAAATTAACAATCATCATTGTTGATATAACAAATTTAAATATTTGTAGTCAATTAAATTACTCAACAAAATTATTTGTTAAATTATATCATAACTAACGTGACCAGAAGCTTCCCAGCAAAAAATTTTCGATATTTTGTAATGGGTAGTACTCTTTTAATGGCTTACAAAGTAATGACTGATACTTATTTATGTAATTATTTTATGTGCATAATAATGACTGCCCTGTAATGAATAAAATAATAACTTATTTATATCATTACGTGAAAGTATTTATTGTAGTGATTTCCAGTTAATAAGGAAATATATCTAGAGAAAAATTTATTGATCGTGAAAATTATTTTAATTAGAAAAACTAGCAAATTAATTTAGAATAAGTTTAAGCAAAAATTAATCTATAAAATTTTGCATATTTGTAAGCAAAAAACAACCCATTAAATTTTGAGTACTTTTAGGCAATCAGTAATATATTAACTTTTGCATGTTTGTAGGCAAAAAGTATAGGGTACCGCATACTTTTTGAACTTCTCAAACAAAAATAATGGGTTATTCAGTCAAATTGTAAGTACTTACGACTGAGGAGTACATACACTTTTTTGCATTCTAGTAGGCAAAGTTTTTTGCTGGGTTTTTACAAAAAGCGGGACACGATCGTTCAAAAAGCGGGATTTTGACGAAAATACGGCCAAAAAGCGGGATTTTTAAATAAACAACTATTTGAAAGCGGGATGTGTAATACGCACATAAAAAGTTTCGTATGTACTTAGGAAACACAGTTTTTAACTCAAAAGAATCGATTTTAAATAAACAAAAGTTTTTATTAACAAAAATTTTTATTTAGTAACGTAAAATAAATAAAATTAAAGTTTTTTTGACTTCATTTACAAAACAAAATACGATTTTTATACAAAACAATGTACAAAAACTTAAGGCGAATGATAGCAAGTGGCCTTGTTAGTCCATATTATCATCAACTGACTACACCAATGTGTCAAACTCTTTATAAAAAAATAAGCAAGAACTTTTTATTTTATTATTGACAGTTTGGTGAATGTCAGTTGTTATTCTCCTAATAAGCCCTCTTGGTAATAAATTCCTAAAGCAGCAGAATGTCTGCACATATAAAGCACTGTAACAAAAGGATCTTTGAGTGTGTACGTTTGTATTTTTATTTTTTTCATTTGAGGAGCTGCCAGATCCAAAAAAAATAAACAATAACTACACTAAAAAATATTTGGAATAAATTTTTATCAGTTACATATTAATAAAAATATATTAAGAGATAAGAAATTTCAAAACTCTAAAAATCGGGATAAAGCGGGATAAAAATTCAAGGCGGGATCAACCTCAGAAAAGCGGGATAATCCCGCCTAAAGCGGGATGTCTGCACGCAAAGAAAAAATATGGTTGAGGTAACCATAATCTAACAGCAACATATTATGATTGAATTATTTGGTTGCAGTCAAATCATATTATTGTCAATGGAGAAGCAAAGTTTAAATAATATTATTTTCTGAGTTAATAATAATATTATCTACAAAAACAATTGACTTTGTTATACCTAATCTTATTATTGTAAATGAGACAACACTATTGTTAGATGTGCCTAAAATATAATTGAGACTTACCATACCATGTTCTAATATTATAATAATATTGTTAAATACGACCATAGTATTATGTTATGTAATAATAATATTTTGTTTTTTAACCATGAATTTATTGGCAAATTTTTTGTTCAAAACAGCTGTGCGGTAAATCCGAAATAAAAATAAATTAATATTAGGTATGTTTTATTCGAAACGTATACCTACTTAATTTTTAAGCAGCTATAGCTATAGCTACTTAATAAGTTTATACACACTTAAATTTGTTCTGAATATTTATATAAAGTTCGAATAAAACATGCCTATTGTTGAAATAAAATGTATTTTTGTATGTATAGAAATGTATACTTACATATATGTATGTATAAACACGAAATACAAACACATCTGTATAAAGAGATATACATACATACATATGTATGTACATCTTCTTTTTATTTATCTACCCTTTTGTTTATACTTTTTTTATTTATTTAACACCACGCGTGCACTACCGATAGCTTGCAAGCGAAACACTGAACTGACAGCAAATGTTTCTGAAAAAGATTTTTTTAAAAACTTAACATAGTATATTTTTGGATAACATTATATTGTTATTTACATCATATTATTTTTACATAATAATACAAATTATATTGTAGCCAGAAATTTTTAACAAAACTATATTGTTAAACTCTAACCATATCGCACTTTCTATGCATATAATAATATAATTATTAAATTCAAACATTAGTCTTTTTATCGTAACGAAATTAATGTTTAAAATAATAATAACTAGTTTTCAACGACCACACATTTGTTTCAGAGAACATAATATTGTTTTCTCAACCATTTTACAACCATATCTTTTCTTTGCGTGTGGTCAGGTTAATCATAACGGACACACATTTAGAAGGAACAAGTAAACATAATTTGTGCGTATTCATTATTTGCGTATCTAATAAAGTGTTGCTCTTTAGCTGAGAGGTAAGTAAGTCAGATTATTAGTGCTGAGGTTGCCGGTTCAACTCCAACCAAAGCAGTGTTGCAAGTTTTTTTCTAGAGCTTATCCCCAGTTTTTGATTTGTCATACCCAAAAATCCCCAAATTAAGTTTTTTAGAATCAAATTTTTTCTTTTGTGAAAAAAATAAAAAAAAATTTAATTTTATCAAAAAAAAAAATAATGGCTAAAGTAACATATTTATTTAATAAAATTCATTTATATCGATAGCTATTTTTACATTCATATTACATATTTAGTTGGGACTTATAAAAGTTGTAAAGAAAAAATTACACATAGTTTAATATACACAAATATAAAAAAATTTTAACCAAAGTTTACCATTTCAAAAACTTCACAATCTAAATCTTCTGGTTCATCAGCCTCAGAAATTGTGTTGTACATAGTACTTGTATTAAAAAGCTGTGTCACAACAAATTGAACTATTTTTAAAGTATGTGTTTATTCTAAGAAGTGCTTCCAACAAGTCGTATTGAATTTTGTTACGTATTTTTGTTTTGGTAGTGTTCATTATTGGTTAATCTGCCTTGATACTTCTTCTTTATTAGAAACCATTCACTATGAATAGTAACACACATTCTTAGGGTGAGTTTACATCTGGCATTTCTTGTGTGCCATGTGCCAAAGAAAGCGTAACCACTAATTACCAATGAAAAACTGTTTGATGCAGACATGTATTTATTGATTTAAACTGTTTCCAATCATGTTGGATTCTATAAAATTGTCTATTAGTAATGTAAGAAAGTGTTTAACTTAATAAATACGTGTCTGAATCAAACAGGTTTTCATTAGTAATAAGTGGTTACGCTTTTTTTATGCTTGTATGGCACATGTCACATAGATGTAAACCCGGCCTTAGACTTGCCAGACGCATATTTCTTAGTTCAAAAATCATTCTTGTTACCATCAGTTAAAAAAAAAAATCCTCAAAAAATCCACTAAAATGTGGTTATCATTCCCAAAAATACGAAATTTTCATCCGCAATCGCAAAAAAAAATTCCCAAAACTGGCAGCACTGAACCAAAGACATTTACTGCCTGGCTCACGATGTCGACAAGAAATTGTTGTTCGCTTATTTATATTGAAAACAAAAACAAAATAAGAAAATTTGTTTTTGTTTTCAATATAAATAAGCGAACGAAAATTTCTTGTCGACATCGTGAGCCAGGCAGTTAGTGTTTCTCGCAGACAAGCAAAATCGTTTCGAGGATTGTGATTGTGTATAAAAAACATTGTTAATATAACAATTATGATAATCAAAATGTGTACGGAAATTCAACCATTCACATTGTTAATATAACAATAACTTTAATTGAAATAACTTTGAAATCTAGCAAAAATAAATGTTGAAAAAATAAATAAATTTCAACAAACTATTTGTTATATTTAATTGAATGTATTTTTCAGATTTTCCTTTAAATTGCAATTTCGTTAATTGTATTTACAAAAATTGTTGTAGGTTCAAAATCAATTAATTATTTAATTGATATAACAAAACAATTAATTGTATTTACAAATTATTTTTTCTGTGTTCATGTACTTCATATTAGCAGTTTTTAATATATTACTTATGTATTTCTCATAAGTCTTTTCCTACGAAACTTTACATGAACTACATATAAGCATTAATCATAGCATAATCCTGAGATAGAAAATTGGTCGGGGTCACACCCATAAAAATTTTAAATTACATTTTGTGCTAGAGAGTATAAAATTTGATACACAAGCAGGGCTAGGTGAGTTACGAACTGGAAAAATCTGAAAGCATCGATTGTTAAACCGGGGAGGTGGGACCACACACATAAAAATTAAACGTAATATCTAAAACATTAAACCAATTAAAAAGCTGCAACAAGTCACCTTTTTAATTGAGCTCTTTCCTAGGAATGAGGTGATTGTAAAACAGATTTCTCATGGGAATAATTTACTGACAAAACATCAAATTTACTGTGAACAATTGTATTTAGTTTTTAAAAAAAACATGTATTAAGGAGGTTTAAAAACATAAGTGCACACAGTATTAAACACAAATGAGACGTTAAGCACGATATTATGACACATTTCTATCATATTGATGCCAACGATTTTTGTTTGAGGCTTTAAAACTTATTATAATTGTATGTTGTTATTTTCAATAAAAAATTATAATGGCAGTAATCGATGTTTGATGCAAATTTTCGTGCGTTAGTGCAAATGCAAAATATCGTAGCTTTTCTTTGGATTGTGTGTTTTTTGTTGTTGGATTTTAAAGAAAAGCTACGATATTTTGCATTTGCACTAACGCACGAAAATTTGCATCAAACATCGAATACCGCCAATATAATTATAATAGAAATGAAAAAAAAACATCATAATAAATTGTAAAGTTTTAAATTGTAAAGTAAATTTTAAACCCTACAACCACAGGTCAAAAATAAAGAAAGTGTTATGACTGTTTTCCTATCAGCGACATCATATTGATGACATTTTGTCATTAAATTGATTACAATTCGTTATTTCTGTGATGTCAGTGTATCATTGCGTTGATGATAGATTTGTCATCATTGGCATTGATGACCACCTGCTGTAAAGATTAACATCACAATGATGAAAGTTACAAGGGGCCAAAAACGAAGACACCTTCTCGGCCAGCAATTGTGAAACTGACTGGTTGGAACAAGTTAGTGTTGTGAAAAACCGAACTCGTGCACGTGTGACTGTTCTGGTTTATGGTCTATGGTTTGGCGAGGTCATTGGAAGTTACTTTTTTGAAAATGAAGCTGGAGGAACTGTTACGCCGAATGGATTGAGCAATTGAGAGGCTCATTAGCAACATTAATTAAAAAAAAAGGAAAAATTTAATTTTTTTTATTTATTTATAGTACATACTATCTGTATGTACTCGTATGTGTGGTACCCAGTTGCACAGAAACATGCACTATGTAGCTTTAAGCCATTACTTTTTAAGTTTAACAATAGTTTTATAGATGTAATAATCTTAAGCTTCTAAAATTAAGCTATCTCGAAAACTAGTGCTAACTTTAAATACAGTTAGCACAATCACATTCAGCGTCCTTGATTTATTTTTCACCCAATAAGTGTCCATTTTGTCCAAAAGATTGCAGTATTATTATAGCTATTGCTATTTATGGCGAGATACAGGGGTTAGAAAATAATTTTCGTAATAAAATTAATCGACACTATTACAGTTATAAATTTATTTTTGTTTTGATTTCTTTGTACTTAAAAGCAGCGTACGAAAATAAACGAAGCAAATTGTTTGAATTTGTTTTCTTTGGTTCTTTGAAATGAGTGAAAAAAAAAACAAAACAACAACAATGAGAAAGATCGCTCAGTTTGTTTTTGTATTATTTTTTTGCAAATAAGCACAAGCCAGAGAACATTGCCGATCGACTGTAAGACGAATAACAGCCGCCGCCAGCAACAAACAATATATTCATTTAATCGTGCTCCGCTAGAAAAGATAATAATGTGTTATAAATGGAAACGTTTTGAAATATTTTCGGCGAATTTGACATCATCATATAATATAATTTTATTGCATTGTATTGCATTAAGTTTGTTTTATACTATGTTCACACAAATTTTTTTAAACATGTTAAATACATCGTCAGCTGGTTTCTGGCTTGCGGCACAGTATATTCAAAATACATTATGTCTGCAGCAAACCAGAAACCAAACGACGACATTTTCACAATTATGTTTAAGACGAGTTTTCTAAGAACCAAAGTTTTTTAAGAACTAAACACAACCGTTCATATTATATTTGAGATGTTTAAGGTTGACTTTTTGTCAATAAAAAATTTTAAATTATTGTATTGTAAAAAATTACGAATAATTATGCTTTTCAAACAACAAATGTTTTTGTAAATAATTGAGTATTTTTTAAGTAATTACTTGCTTACCAAATAATTTATCAGGTGCCGCCATTTAATAACAAAACAAAGGTGCCAGAGTTATCAAAAAACGGACTGAACATACCCTATTTAAGTGTTTAAGGAAGTGTTTAAATCTTAAATACTTCATTTGAGATGTTTAACAAAACACTTCATTTGAGATGTTTAACAAAACAAGTCAATGTATGGTAAAAAATCTCAAAATCATCGTGTTTAAGCTCTTAAACACGAATGAGGCGTTAAAAACGTTTAAAAACGATAAGTGTGAACATAGTATTATATAGCTTAGTAGCAATTGCTATAACCGGGTGTCCTAAGACACCTCTCTCCTTTTTATTATGTATTTTTATTGAGAACTGAGTCTTTGGTAGCCATCTCAAATATATTTAACAAACTTAATCAAATGAAGTTTGTATTAGGTAAAGGCAGTATGAGAAACAAAAATCAATATTCATATGGGACGGCACATGCGTTGTTCTTGCGTATTAAGATGAAAACAATAACACCAAAAAGTTTCGGTAGTAAAGCCATTTAGTTTATTATTTATGTTTGCTGCTACAAGAGTGTTTCATTTCAATTACTTACTTACAACAACTTATAATTCTTAATAAAAATACTTAAATTTAGAAAATATAATTAGAACAAATCTCATTAAGTCTCCCTTAGCTATTCCAAATGGGACAGATCATCTAATTCCGGTGGTGGACGAACTTCTTCTGTTTCAATAATAATAGAATTCGAATCAACAGATGTCTGAAATCAAAAACCAAATAAAAGCGGAAATCATAAATTAGTCATTGTTACAATGATTTTTGCTCTAAGACTGTTTGTTTGTAAATCAGCAGATAAAATTTTTAAGGGTGAATGCAGCAATGCACTATGGGTCCAAAATATTTTTTTTTTTTGCTTTTTTTTTCTTTATTTTATAAATTTATTATCTTGTTGATACATACACACATACATATATGTATGTAAATGTACGTATGTACTTATGTACATAATATATAAAAATCACTTGCTCTTGTGAACGTTTACAGTAATCTTGGAAACTGCAGCGCTGTTGTCGAAATTGCTTTTAAAATTCTTTCTATATACATATGTATATACAGATTGCAAGACACAGTTCTTTTGGGCCCTACATTTAGAGTTGTATACAATTATTTTAAAGCTGTTTTTGGTGCGGAATTTCTTAATAAATATTAAAAGATATGTTTAATAAGTTCTAACCATACACATATGAAAATTTTTTGCTCTCTATAAATCGAAAAATTATTTTCGAGTTAGAATTAAAAACTTCAAAAATCCACATTAAAATGTTATCAACCATTCTCTCATTTCGCCGTATTAAGCTCAAATTAGACGTGCCATAGCCATAACCAAACCAAAATTCAATTGGTTTCTATGGTGACAGTTATGGCGGGTCACCTATAATCAAATACATTCAATATATTCAATCTGTTTTATGTTACAAAACTTTTAAGGAATGAAATGAATATGTATTCAAAAGACATTTTGACTTTTTTGGAGCATCTTCACTAAACTGCACTTTCTATTTAAACTTTAAACACCAATAACTCGGGAAATATGGGCTGCACCCAATTTTTTTGATGAAGTTTTTTCTTATTTTTCACATAACTATCCAATAAGCTATTTAAAAATTTATTTTTGGAGATTTTTCATAGTTTGCTATGAAAAGTGCAGAGCCCCATAACTAGGAAAATATGAGTCGCCGCCAACTTTTTTATTTAATTTTTTCTTCTTATTTTTTAATTTTCTATCACATAGGCTCCTTTTTATATATTTTTAGCTGCTTTACTACTAAACTCTCCAAATATTTATTTTTTTCCTATGTACTTCAGAGACGAATGAGAAAACTTTTCTCACACATACAACTATAGTTTTATTTTTGACATCAGTGGCGTAAAGGAAGCCAAAAATCCAAGAAGTTGTTATTTACAAAATGCACAATTGCACAGCTTAAGTTTTCTAGTGAAAATTATTGGGCAAATTTAACAGGTTTGTGTAAATAAATACATACATAAAATTTTTGACATTTTATTTACGAGAGTGTAAAAATGCACAATTGCACAGTTTGCGAGACTTTTGAACATTCTCATGAAATCCCTTAATTTATTTATACAAACCTGTTAAGTTTGACGGCACTTCTCAATCTGTATAAGATAGAATTTCCTAACGTTGTTAATGCCGGCCATACATTTTGCCACACAAAATTCGTTTGTTAAACCAAATTTAATTTTAACAATGATTTTTTCGTAAGCGGGATATTTTGTAATATTTTTTTTTAATAATACTCGTATAATTTCTTTTTTATAATATTGGTATCTATGTATTACTATTATATAAAGAACGGAAACGGTATTATATTTTGAGTAATATATGTATAAAACCAGACCTGGGCAAAATGCATTACTTTTGCATTAGCATTAAATTAAAAAAAAAACAATTCAAATGAAAATTTAATGTATTAGCACTAAATCATATGCTTTTAGTGCACTATATTTTGCATTGAACTAAAATCTCTTCAAAGTAATGCATTAATATTGCATTGACATTAAATTTGATATTTTTAATGCACTAATTTTTGCATTGAATTAAAATATCCTCAAAGTAATGCACTTATATTGCATTAGCATTAAATTGCATATTTTTAATCACTAGTTTTTGCATTGAATTAAAATCACTTCAATGCATTAATATTGCATTGGCACTAAATCACACGTAAAAATTGCACTGATTTTGCATTACCACTAATGAAGCAATGCAATATGATTGCATTGTCGCTAAAACCTATTGTACATAATAAAATTAAACAAAGGATGAACAAAACAAATAAATATTAAAAAATACAGTAAAGCTCACACTGAATCCACCTACATATGTATGAAGAATGTTCATTGAACATACGTATGTACATTAACTATGGCATAGTGTTATATGGGAATTCTTAGTAACGAGATTTCGACTTGCACGAACCCCTCACTTTGTAAGGTTTGGAAAAAAATATTCGAGCCAAAAAATGGTGGCGGTCAGATGGGGGCAAAGGTCTCCGCTTCGTGCTCAAAGTTGAGGGCCAAAGCAAAAAAAAATACAAATAATCATATAACTTTCCCGGGGTCATCGCTACAAGGGTCAAGTATATGACGAGCACCCATTAATTTTCTAAGCCCAATATCCTTTTTAAGCACACCGACCGCCTAACTTCTCTCCTTAAGGGGGCTCCCATACAAAGGAGAAATTTTTATAGCATTTACTCGCAGGGCTCTAACTGCCCCTAGGGCGTACCTATCGAAGTCAAATGTATGACTGACCTCCAATATTTTTTCATTACGAAGATTATCAAATTTAATGTCAATGCATCACCTTATTTAATGCAAATTTCCCAGGTCTGTATAAAACGTTATTATTTAATTAAAAATATTTTGTATTTGGGAAATCCCGGGGAGAAAATAGAGAAATTTATGGATTTATTATAGAGTCGCTTAAAATAATACCTCATTACAAATAAGGGACTCGGCTTCATTAGACTGATTTAAAGAAAATAAATAAAAATATTTTCCCACTCGACATCCCACATAATTACTTAAAAATATTTAAAACAAGCTGAAAATAAAAATAATAATGCATTTACAACAATAAAATTGCGGAATTTGACAAACTGATACTATCCGCAACACTCTTGCTTCGTTGGAATCTACACCTTTTCCAGTTGTAATTCAGATAGCGTTAATTGTAATTTAGATTTATCAATTTAAATACAGAAAGCGTCAATTGTAATTAAAATTTATCAATTTTAATAATAAATGTTAGAAAGAAAAATCATTACATAAAAATGTTATAGCCAAAAATTATATAAAAACATACACCACTGTTGTAGATAGTGCTTGTCTTACCAGCAGAATTATTGGAAAAAAAGCAACTGAGAGGGAAAAAATTATAAAAAAAATTGTTTTTTGCTATGTATAATAAAATTAAAATAAATTCATAGTTAATAAAATGTGTTCTTTTTCGGAATTACAATTGACACTTTTTGAATCACACTTGATCATGGAGGTTATTAAGATTTAAGTTAGATAGTTGTAAATAATTTCTTTAAATATTAAATCATTGTTTAATTGATACCCATTTTCTATGTCCTGTTGTGTCTGCTATTAGATAAATATCTAAAGGTCTAAAGGTGTCTTTACAAAGTATTACGACTTTGTAGAATCAAAATATTATGAAATCCTCTCCGTGTTTAAAAAAAAAGAGAACAAGAGTCTGTTGTAGGTATTTTTCATGCTTACACTGATACTATAAGTAAAATGCAAGCAAAAATATTGAACTGTTGAACTAATAATAAAAATTGGAAAATTCCAAAAAAAAAGATGTGTAGTAATAAAACTGAATATTTGGAGAAAACATTTTATTATTTCTATGTAATTTTACTGCAAAAGTGTTAACACCTTCAATAGGTACAATTAGTGCTGCCAACGTTTACTTCGAAATACACCTCTGATGTGATGAGAATACTTAAGTTTCTAAAATGGTTTAGAAAACAAAACATTTACCGACCGCTTGTCAAATTTTCTATCCGTATTCTCTCCTACTCGATACATTTTGCGTTTACATGATAAGATTTTGTACATTCTACAGCGTTTTTTTGACATGTCGTAATACATTGTATTACCATGTAAAGACTCCTTAAGTAATTTTGAGCAAAAAAAATTTTTGAAACGAGCAAAACATATTTTGAGTATAGTTATTTTTACATTTAAACACAAAAAATGCAATCTGGGAATAAAAAATTTATTTATTTATTACTCATATCTGTGTCGTGTTGTCCAGTTTTTATGATTATAAATTTAAAAATAAATAATTGACAGTGATATAAATTGTAAGTTTAAATCTGTGATAACATATTATGATCCTTAAATTATATTAAATTATTATACTTTTGTGCTAGATATCAATTAATAAAATACCACCCCTGAAGAAGTTTGCAAAAAAAAAACGAAACGTTGGGAAAAACTAAACAAAAATTATGTAATTTTTATTTATACCTATATGGAGAAAAATTTTTGACCACAAATAGCCCGAAAAAAAATAACATAAGAAATAAAAACTTTTTTTCTTTTTACTTAATTACTTTACACGTGTGAATTTCGGTCCCGATTTTAGTTTACAACAGTTGTTATTTTAATGTTGTATCTTTCAAATTGCGATTATGGTTTACAACACTTATTTGAGTGTTGTCATTTTAGTTGTCTATGTTGAAGTTCTTGCGATTATGGCTTAAAACATGTGTTCTTATGTGTTGTTAGAACTGTGAAAAACTGACAACTGCTCATTAGGTGTTGTCTTATTGTCGTTGGAGACAAATTTGTAAGTATACATACATACATATGTAAATGTTTTGGCATAGTGTTTATAACTGCAATTTAAAATATTTCTTAGAAAAATAAAAAGCAGATAGAAAGGCTGGTGGAAATAAATCAATAAAAAAATTAAAAATTTGATCTCTAAACTCGAATTGACAAAAACAGAATATAGGAGATGTGACGAGGATACACACATGTAGGGATGGGCAAATGAAAAAAATTTATCGATATATATCGTAACGATATTTTTGAACAGTATCGATATATATTTTTTGAAAACATCGATATTTCGATATATCGATATTTTTGCTGCATTCATTTCGAATGCACAATTAGTCACTTTAAGAAATTTAATACAAAAGAACTATTTATGTTAAGTTATATGTAACCTACTGTAGCTCCTTAAGACTTCATTAGCCTTTACTTTTTGTTCCTGCTCTGTGCTGTGCCGTTCTGTTTCTAAATTTTAATAGTTACTTTTCACAGTTTTCCACTAAAGTGATGAGTTTTGCATCGTCCATTGATATCAGAGTTTTTCTTTTCCCGGACCTTTTCATTTCCCAAGAAAGCGGGAACGACTTTTCGGTTTCCCGGGAATTCCCACCCGGTGCAAAACAATACAAACTATTTTTTTATTTGATTTTAATTTATTTATTTCAACAAAAAACAAATTATAATTCATGATATCGATTAAATAATAACGTTTTATAAACACATGTCAAAAAAGTAGTACAATTTCAGTTCCTGGCCGTAATTGTTGTAAAGTTTTAGCTATAGTTTTACCATCGCATTCATAAAGTGAATAACGACACTCATCGGGGTATGTGTACAAAACTAAAGTTGCCCGCAAAAATTTCCCATGATTTCTTTCCCGGAAAATGTGCGCGATCCCGGGAAATCCCGTATGAAAAACACTAACTGTTATGTTTCAATATATTTTTATGTTTTCCTGGTAAAAATTTAATTTTTTTTAATTCGAAATGTTATTATTTTATTCATACTGACGCTTACAATTAGCTAACAGTTTTTTATTTTCACAGGTTGAACCGAAACAGAAAAGAATGAAAGACAAAAACTAACGAATTGTATATGATTTCTATAAACCAAAAAGAGTCAGCTGATTCGTAACAGAACAGAAAGTAAAAACAAATTCTGCATTTAGGCTTATACCCACACAATCCAAAAAGTCACCTGCACTAGTTGGGTCACCTTATAAATTCGCCTCTTATTATCAAATTTCTCTTTTTTGCTTCGCATCACTAATAGTGATGTCAATGTCGTACAGTTAAAAAACGGCTATAGCTCTTAAAAGTATCGAAACCCGATACTCGTAAATAAGAATCGATGTACCGATATGTCGGTTTTTGAAATATCGGCGATATATATCGATATTTATTTTCTCAAATATCGATATTTCGATATATCGATATTTTTTGCCCATCCCTACACACATGTATCTTTTTAATATATTTGGTCAAAAGATTTTTCAACTTCTTAAATTTTCCTCTTTTTTTGGTTTGTTTATTCAATATACATACATATTTGTACGAATTAAAAGCAATGAATATAATAAAAGCAATACAGAAAATTTATTTATTTAAAAATGCAAGCATTAAAAGTTTTATCAACCTTAACATTCATGATTTTTTCTTTCTTGATACATTCTGTGCATATTTTTTTCAACTTCATTATTTTTTGCAGGCAGCTTTGCATTTTTATGTTAATATCTACTAAAATTAAAATACAACTGTAGGACATACACAACACCTAGATGCTGTAAACCATAATCATCAAAGGATTAATGGTTGTGTTGTAGCCCACACAACACACCATTTTTGTGTTTAGAATTTCAAAACATTACTTTACAACATGTAAAAAATATAGAAGAAATTAAGGAATTGAAAGTTCATAGTAAGGTGTCATATGGACTGAACGTAACATTGATAACTGCTATAACTATTGCACTTATATTAATCTATTTTATAATAAAGAAGAAAAAGATGGGTACAAATAAAACCCAACTCGTAACAATATCTCAGAGCCCTTCTGACATTGAGGATATCATAAATAAGTATAGACCGAATAATTAATAATTTGTTCTTATAAATGAACTTCAAGTTTTAACGGTCAATTATATTTAATCTTATAAATTTTCATAATAAAAGAAGAAATATACAAAACAAATATAAAAATATATGCATGTATAAGAAATCCAGGAGGATTTCAAACAAGGGGTGGAGGAGTTACATACAAAGCACCACACCAATGATATCGGCTGGCAAAGTGTGGGAAAACGTACATATAAGTTTTAAGTTACATTTTATTTTTGTTCCCACATTTTGCAAGACAGCAACGTCAGCATAAGCAACTGTCGTTACTCACCTTAAGTTAGAATTAAGAAATTATTGTAGTTTTACCCCCAATTTTTGACTGGCTAATCAAACTGTAATTATTTTTAAGTTCTAATTAAATACGAAATTGTGGTTTTGAGTGCATAATTAAATAATAATTAAATACCCAACCTTGTGTAATTAAATACTACTTAAGTTTTGTGAATGTACCATATGTTTTTATGCGTGTATGTGTTTATTGAAAACATACACATGACATCATGTGGTCGGGTTGAAAACATCATGTGGTCGGGTTAAAAAGAATTTCGTTTAAATTTCATAAATATATTACATATACAATACAAAGTTTCATATTATGGAATAAAGTAATAGAAAAATGTATTATGATGTTCGTTTGATTTCATAAAATGAGATTTTATGGAATTTTAATTTTCTACATGTTTATAACCTAACTTTTTTGTTTATGTTAAACAGCTGTTCTTTGGAAATTTTGCAGGGCTGCCGTGCTTTCAACGTAATTTAATAAGAACTTTAATTAACCACTGAAAAAATGAAATCGTATTTAATTACAACTTAATTTTAAATAAAAATTAGCTAATTACGTACTTAATTATTAAGTTAAAAACTGCGGGTAAGTCTTAAGATTCAATTTAAATAAAAAAGCTCTTAAAAGTGAAGAAACGGGTGTTTTAATCGACACATTATTCGTGTGTTTTGATATAGATACATATTTTACTTTCTTCGGTAAATAAAAAATAATTAATAAAGTTTTACTTATTGCGTTAGCGTTTCATTGTAATGAACGTTGGTTCATCCCCCGAGGTACAACCGGTTTCGTGAGCTTGGCGTAGCCGGAAAAAACAAAAGCAGCAAAAACAAACGTCCACGCTCAGAGGAATTTATTGCATTACCACAAACGCAAGCATATGAACAGCAACTCCCCAGATATTTAGTAGTTTGCGCAATATCACTGAAAGAAGATTAGGAAGTTCTTCCTGTCTCCTCATATAATGTCTTCAGAGTAGAAAAAGGTATATACCACATTTCACGCCACCGTTTGGAGGTAAGTGAGATGAGAAGTGGATATTATTGGCCTGCACAAGACCATTTATAAGACCTTTCAAGACATGCGACATTTTTCAAACGCTTTACTACAGCGAAATATTCTAAAATAAACGCTAAACAACACTGTTGGCAATATTTTTTTTTGATTTCTTTGTCTTGCCAACAGTGTTTTTAGCGTTTGTTTTAGAATATTTCGATGTAGTAAAGTATTTAAAAAATGTCGCATGTCTTGAAGGGTCTTATAAATAGTCTTGTGCAGGACTTTAGTGTATATCTACTAACTAAAGTACCTGACAAGATGGCAGAAAGATTTTTTTAAACATATTATATTAATACCATTCGTAGGGTATACCAGGGTCGTATTTTTTCTAAGAAAATCATAGACATTCCACAGCAAGAACTTTTGGAATGCCTCAGTGAACAGAAAGTAGTAGAGATTCGCAAGATAACAAGAAGAGAAGGAGGCAAAAATATTGCCACGGGTGCATCTATAGTCACTTTCACGGAGCAGAATCTTTAAAACTGGGTTGTGAAAGAGTATCGGTTCAGGAATATATTCCCAGTCCCATGAAATGCAACTCTTGTCATAAGCTTGGTCACACAAAACACGGTGTAAGAATGTCCGTCCCCCTTTGTAAGGAATGCGCTTTACCTTCACCACATGAATTATGCTCAAAGAAGTATTGTATATACTGTCAAAATGAAACACACCCATCATATGACCCAATCTGTTCTACATTCTGGAAATACAAGTTAGTGAATTATCTACGAATAACTATGATGCACATCTAGACGAACATGGGAAATATTCAACGAAAATTTCTCTCTATACACACTAACACCAGTTGCCAGAAAAGAAAAAAATATGCACACATATAGTCAAGGTAGAATTAGTAAAATCGCATCGTGAAGTTGCGTGTCAGCTGACAAAAGCCGTACCATATGCAATGCATGTTACTAGTTATAAAATATGTGGTGGTAGCACTGCTGACGCAGAAATCTATAGAAAACAGATTTTTCTGTAGCAAATGTCAAAAAGCCGCATTCAAAGCCAGACAAAAAAAAATTGCTGTGCAAACTGTTACATTTTCTATAACTTGTACACAAAGCTGAACGATACGGCAAGCTGTAAAGTAGAACGATACGATTTTACTAATTCTACCTTCAGAATTAAGTTTTCTGAAAAAAAATTTAATTACTTGTGTACGCTCGCGTATTCATCGCTTAGTTGTAAGGCGTAGGCGATGGTTAGCGATTCGTATTCCCTGATAAGGATCGCATAATCATCGCCAAACAAGCAATCAAAAATGTTTGTAGGGTATGCACAAATAGTCAGTAGCAGCAACAACAGCAACACACCTACAACCTCAATAGTAATGTTACAGAACAAAACGAAGCACGAAAAAAAAAACTTTAACAGAATTAACCTAGAGTTTACACGTGCAAGTGAGCGTTCGAAAAACTCAATATAGTCAAACTCCTTTACTAACACAACTACACTTTCGGCACTTGCAGTCTACTGCCAAGGAGTTTTACAAGACAGTGTCTTGTTTTCAATTGTAGCAAGTAAATGAAAAGTTAGTTAACAGTGTTGCCCTATTAATATCTTAGTAAAAATTAACTGGATTGGAATGCAATGTTATTTAAGTTTTTACTTATTTTAAGTACATTTAAAAGCTTATTTGATATTTTTTTCTTAAATATTCGTAAATCAAGAAGTTAATCAGGACTATCATGAATAAAATTCCTCGTGAAATTTCTCCCTTTTCCAATTAGAATTTTTTGTTTTCCCTATTATTTGCTGTTAGTTGGAATTTTTCCCTGGGAAAAATTTCACGTGGAATTTTATTCATGATAGCCCTGAATAACTTTTTTAGACATAAATATCATTGAAACAATACGAATAGAGTTCACTAGTCTCTGGTTCCCTTAAAATTAAACTTTTTTATGCTGCACTAAAAAGTAAACATGGAAGTTGCAATTAACGCAACATTAAATCGATCAACATCCACAAACAACTCTACTTATAACATTACTCAAGCTCAACAACAACCTTCCTCAGACAATTTAATGTATCAATAATTTTCACTTATCAACACTTTAAATGTAACAGCGCGCACCATATCTACAGGTGACTTACTTTTTCAGAGCATTACCATAACTTGCGGGAAAAAATTATGTATAACAAATATATATAAAGAATGTGATTCAAATTTAACACCTACAATGGTAAATCACATTTCTCTCGCTGCTGGTATGCACGATATGGGCAATTTCAACTCGCCTAGTGGACGAATTTGGGAGGATTTTGCAGAAGATAAAAAATTAGTTCTTTTGAACGATGGCTCTCCAAATGTATTAAATACCAGAAATACTCTTACCTCGGCGGAGTATTTCCCTACTTCGCTCAAAATTTGGTTTGGTCTCGGTTAACAATGCCAGAAGTTGGAGATCATGTTCCAATAAAAATTTCTAATTGTACTGACTATCATTCAAAAAATTTTTCACCCCCGTTTCAAGGATAAATTAGCAAACTGGCCACGATTCATTGAAAAAGCTACAGTAGTTGTCTCCCAGTTCGAGAAATCATTGAACATCAACAAAGAAACTGCACAAATAAAACGCATACTTCGGAAGACAGCAAATGAAACTATACCCATAAGCAGAAAGTCGCACGATAGACATAGTCCAGTCTGGTTCAACACAGCTCATTCGCTTAAAACAACAGTCCTGTAAAATATTTAAAAGATTCAGAAGTAAAACCAATGTTCTTAATTTTAGGAAAACATGTGCTAAGGTCAAGACAGAATGCCGACTTGCAAAAAAAACAGCCTTGGGAAAATTTTTTGAATTCCTTTAACCCAACAATGGACACCTGTTATCTGTGGAATAAAGTAAAAATGATAGCAGAATATCACATCCCAAGGAGATAGCTGAAAATTTGCTGGTTTTTGGAGCTCGCTCTGCTCCGACAATGCTTTCAATCCGGAAGTAGTATCAACGAAAAGGAATCTTAACATCAATACCCTACAGGGGAACAACCAAAATTATGAATAGTAAAATAGAAATGGCAGAGCTTAACGATGTCCTAAGAACTCATAAAGGATCCATGCCATCACAGGATAAAATAACCTACGCAATGTTAAAAGATCAACCCATTGGCCTTAAATCTCGCCTGTGAGAGCTTTATATCAACATCTTAATACATGTGATATTTTCCCACATGACTGGAAAACCGCAGTCCTAACACCACCGATACCGTACTATCGAAGGTTTTTGAAAAAAAAATTGGCCAGGCGTTTCTGGGACTTTACAAGAAATAATATTTCCAAACTAAAACACGCTTTTATACCCAGGCACGGGTTCAGTCTCTGTCATCAGCTAGAAGAACAATTGCGAACAAATCTAAAAAGTGGCAGACATTCTTTGGTCCTCTCTGAGGATATTGAAAAAGCCTTTGGTCGCATCTGCATACATAGTTATGTAATATTGGAACTTCGAGAATGGGGCGCGCCAACAGCATTATTGAAAACATTGCTATCTTTTCTTCAGAATCCCACAGGGATCACCATTGTCAGTTGTTCTTTACACGGTTTATGCAAATTCATTGAGTAAGGCCATTGAAAACGTACCTGGCATAAAATTTGAATATTTGGACACCATTGCTGATCATTGGGCAGTAAGCAGGGGAGCTATAATTCTAGGGAACAAGGTAGAATTACTGCACGTATGCAGAAAAAGAAATTGTACCGTAAACACCATGTTAATTAGAAATGTTAACATCCAAATTTCTGAACAGATAAGGAATCTCGGGCTCATTTTAACCAAAAACTTGATTTGGAATACACATATAAAACATTTGATGTATAAATTAAGTAAAATAAACAATTTGTTTAGACTAATATGTTTAAGAAATAGGGGCCCTCATATTGAAGTTGCATTGAATATCTGTCGCTCTTTGACAATTGCTGCTATATCGCATTGTCTGACCTTGTATGGTTGGACTTCGAAGAAAAATATTTCAAAAATAAACACCTCTATCAATAATTGCTTCAGGGCTGCCTCAGGTTTGCTCCGAGCTACATTATGCAGATTTCCATAGTATATTGGAGAAAACATCAATAGCCTTGATCTATCACGTTACCAGCAGACAGATTACATGAAGTTTTTTGGGAACATATCACAGAACACGCCAACAAAATAACATCTGCTATTAACGAAACTGTATGCAATACCATAGACGATACCCTCAGGGCCCACAATAGGAATTTGACTAATCCTGTTTGTTTCAAAAAAATTTTGGCTGATAAAATCTCAACTGTTAAACCAAGTTTGGTTTTTTACACACTACGGATCCGTTCAAAATGAAGCCACATCTTTCGCTGTAGTACAACAGGTAACTAGGTCAGATTACCAAATCATAAAGCAAACCCGATTATCAGTTCACTCAGGTATTTTCACCGCCGAAATGGCAGCCATAGAGGAAGCCATTTCCGACTCAGTTGGAAGGGGACAAAGTGCATTAATTAGCCCCGACAGTCTTAGCACAACCAGAGCTTTAAAAAATAATCTAAATGGTGTTTACGACAACATTTTACGCCAAAAATTAACACAAAATTATTTAATTCTTTGGATACCATTACACAATGATATCCAGGGAAATGAAAGAGCCGACATGGACGCTAAAGAGGCTTTGAACTTAGAACAAATAGGTGAATCAGCTTGTTTCCCCAAAGCTATAATTAGTCCTCTCAAGATAATTCAAAGGCTTGCTGCAAGACTGAAATACAATAACAATCTAACACGATAACAATGCATTATGTTGGCTCAGAGTTCGTAAGGTGAGGTAAGGAACAGACTGAACCACCAAAATGTACAACTTGTAATGTTTTCCTTACAATCCCACACATACTTGCCGTATGTACAAAATCTAAAATCGATGAGCCTTTGGAACGGATTCTGGCTTGTGCTTCTTGTTACCGATACGGAAACGTGCTACAAAAGCACGGAATTGATGATATTTGACACCAATATCCATTTTCTTAACAGAACTAACAAATATTTAGTACTTAGAAATTAACCATTTATTTTTCGAGTTCTCTACTTTATACTGTTTGATTTGTGCCCTAATTCAGTAAGAAGATTTAGGACGTTTTTGTTTGAAAATGCTTCTGAGTTCTTGTCTTTGAAGTCTCTAAATTATTTTCTTCAAAAATGGTTGTTGTCTTTGACAATGAAAAATATAAATATTATTGCCATATTTTTAAAACATAAAAATTTAATTAAATTATTATATTATTATACAATAGTTTGAAAAATATATGAAAAACTATGTGTTGGATATAATGTTTAGAACAAAATCATAGAGCAAACACACGAACCTTCTAGCATAGAAAGAATCAAAACTGCTTCTTTTTTCGTCCACAGACAAGACGATACATTCGTCGAACAGAATTAGGGCATTAAAGTTTCACTGTCATTGAATTTTTTTTCAATTTGGTTTTTGGGTTTTATGTCCTAATTCTGTTCGACGATTGTGTCGTCTTGTCTATGGACATAAAAAAGACACAGTTGTGATTCTTTAAAACACAACTGGGACGAACGACGAATTTCGTCCACGTCGACGAATTCATCGATAAGAATTCCTTGCGCAAATTCGTCGTGTGAAGTACAATAAAGATGAATTTATTAAGCGAATTCACCTCTTATAATTTTTTTTTTTTTAATGCATGATTTTTTATTTATTGTATCTTCATATATGAACTAACAATAAGTATTCAAATCTTAAATCTAAAAAATATAATTAGGCCCGACCAGTGTCGGACATAAGCTTAGTAATAGTTATATATAATACATAAGTAGTGATAGTCATAAGGAAAACAATAAAAGTATTTTCAAGAAGTCCCATCTGGAGTGCTATGAATAAGAGCCCTTGTGTCCCTCTTTTTTAGGCGGATGTGTCCAGTAAAGTTCAAAATATTACGGGCAAGCGGATTAGGATGTGACTCGAGTTTTGTTAAATATTTGCCAGCGTATTTTGCAATTTCTTCAGTCACTAGTGGTATATTTAAATCACGATGTATATTTGAATTTTTTATATACCATGGAGCCAATGTTATTAACCGTAAAATTTTGTTTTGCCTTCGTTGGATTCCCTCGACATTAGAAGCTGAAGCAGTGCCCCATAACTGTATTCCGTAGCACCATATTGGTTTCAAAATCGACTTGTATATTAAAAGTTTACAATCTAGACTGAGTGTTGAATTTCTACCAATCAGCCAATGTATCTGAGTTAATTTCAGTTTCATTTGTGTTAGCTTTGAGTCAATATGGGGCTTCCATGTAAGCCGTCGATCAAGGTGTATACCAAGGTATTTTACGTGTGAATGTTGAAGAACAACTTGATTGTTGATTCGAATTGGCGAACAAGTATCTCTTCGCAGGGTAAATGTTACCTGGACACACTTTTGCTCGTTTACTTTGATTCTCCATAAATTTAACCATAGTTCCAGTTGTGTAATATGTTCTTGTAGATATCGAGAAGCCTCGTGAGGGTTTTCGTGCATACTAAGGCAGGCTGTATCATCGGCAAACGTAGATGTATGGATATTGCTGCTCAAAGGCATATCACAAGTGTAAATCAAATACAAAACTGGCCCCAGTATGCTCCCCTGTGGCACACCGGATGATATAGATTCAGGCACACTCATGAAGTCTCCTTCCACAACCGTAAACTTCCGGGTAGTAATATAACTTTCTAATAGTTTCACAAAATTTGTTGGTAAATATGATTTCAATTTTAAAATAAGACCTTCATGCCACACTTTATCAAATGCCTGAGAAACGTCGATAAACAGCGCAGAACAATACTTCTTCTCTTCAAATGTTCTTCTTATAAATTGAACCAATCTATGAGTTTGTTCGATAGTGCTATGCTGAATTCTAAAACCAAATTGATGGTCCGGTATGCACCCACTACTAACTAGAATTGGGGACAATTTTGTCATTAGCAGTTTTTCGAAAAGTTTTGACATTGTTGACAGCAGACTTATTGGCCTGTATGAATCAGCCTTGGTAAGGTCTTTGCCCGGCTTTGGAATCATTTTAACTTTGGCAAGCTTCCAGCTATTTGGATAATACTCCAGTCGTAAAATGGCGTTAAAAATAAATAACAGGATTCTAATTGCAATACGAGGCAACTTTATTAGCATCTGGTTACTAATTCCATCAATACCCGGAGCTTTCTTCGGGTTAAGTTCAGCAATTAGTTTTTGTACATCACAAGTTCTAAATTTTATGGGTCGAGGGGGTAGCGCCACTACATTCGGCAAATCAATAACACCAGTACATGAGTTAGGGGTAAATACTGATTTTAAATGCTCAGCAAATATTTTACCTTTTTCAGTATCGCTTCTTTCCCAACCCCCTGTAGATGTACGCAGAGGTGGTTTAAACGCAACAGGTGTTTTAAGCTTTCTAGCAGCGCGCCACAAAGAGTAATTAGATGCTGGTGTGGCATCAAGACCTTCCAGATAGTTTTTAAAAGATGCAGTTTTTTCAAATGCAAGCAAGTCTTGGAGTCGTTTAGTGCACTCTTTAAATCTGATTTTATGTTGGGGCGATCTGTGCTGTTGCCATTCCCTTCTAGCTCTTCTTTTTTCACTTACGAGACGTTCAATATCCGTAGAATAAATTCTATTAAATCCAGTCTGCGGGTAGGAGGTAGTCGCATGTTCAGCAGCCTGTTTTATATTTTTGATAAGATTGCCAATGTTAAATTCAATATCTTCGGATGTTCTTAGCGTAATGTTTTCCGTACAATGAGTACTGAGATATTTTCTGAACCCCAGCCAATTAACACGGTTGATCGTCTTCACATACGGGTGAGGTAAGTCCCTACTTAGTGGGCTATAAATTGTAACGATCGTGGGAGAGTGATCGGAGGACAGATCTTGAGACGCTTCAACATGAACTAATTCCCTAGAAATATTTTTCATGACTCCAAAATCTATAACATCCGGAATTTTTTGTATGTCCGTAGGCCAGTAAGTAGGCTCCCCACTCGAAATGACGTCCAAGCCCATTTTTGAAATTGTGTTGAACAATGCCCGACCTCTAGGTGTAATAAGACGCGAACCCCAGAACGTATGTTTTGCATTGTATTCGCCAGCTGCTACGAAGCAAGGGCCAAGGGATTTGTAAAAATCCTCGTATTGGTCCTCAGTAATTGTGAATCTAGGAGGGGAGTAAATTGATGATATGACAAAATTAGTGCGAAAATTGTCGACACAAATATTCGTTGCTTGTAAATGTTCTTCGCAAATGTTGTCAATAATATAATGCTTGAGTCTTGACTTTATTAAAATTGCTGATCCACCGCATGCTCTTCCTCTCGGGTCCTTTGAATCATATAAGGTGTAGCCATAAATTTTAAAAAGGCTTCTCGAAGTCAAATGAGTCTCAGAGACCAACATTATATCAATATTTTTTTCCGTGAGGAAGTGCTCAAGTTCATTTTTATGTTGGCGAATGCCGTTTGCGTTCCAGAAACATATTTTTAACGTTTTCATGGTTTGTTAACTAAAGCTTGAAGCAATGTATTCTGCATTCGCAGCATTTCTTGCATCATGCTAGTCATATTTGTTGTAAAATTGTTTATAGTTTGCACCAGATTTTCAATAGTAGCTTCAAGGCGATTAAAATTAAAGCCTGAGTTTGTATTTGTTGAAGTATTTGGCCGTGAAACATTTTGTATGGGAATAGAGCTTGTCTTTGCAGCATTGGCATACGATACACGGGAACTAACTGGTTAGCTAACTTGGGCAAGAGTGGCGGAGTAAGTGTTTGCTGTTTGTGCTGGAGCTACTTTAGGTTTTTGCCCCATAGTCTTTTTAACGAAGGAATATACAGGACATCCTCTATAGTTAGCGTTGTGGTTACCTCCACAATTACTGCATTTTTTTTTCTGCTTGATCTTTTGGCTTCGTGCAGCTAGCAGTACCATGCAATTCACCGCAGATAACACAAACTGTAGGTAAATTGCAGTAAGTTTTTGTATGACCATATTCTTGGCAATTGTGGCACTGTACGGGACCTGAACGCTTATGTGGCTCTTCAACTGTAATTTTTCGGTATAAAAGGTATTTTAGGCTATAAATTGGATGTGTCTCGTTTTTCTTCAACTGTATATCATTTGGCTCCAGTTCAACACAAAATAGAGGCTGGGGGATATTCTCTCTATTGATTATATTAGTAACACTATTTACTTTAAATCCTTGTATGATGAGTGCATCTTTTATTTCGTCGGGATTAACATAAGCATCAGAGGTCCAATTCGTCGCAAAATTGTCGGCGGCGGCGGCTGAGGAAATATATACCGGCGGCGGCGGCGGCTAGCCGGCTGGAGCCGAATTTTTGTAATAACCAGAAAAATACAATAATAAGCAGAAAAATACAATGGTGTTAACGTTGGCAAAGCGTTTCCTAACTGTACGTCTCCACCTGACATGAAATTTTGCTGTAACTTGAAGTTATAACTGAATTGTTAAAACAAATGCACTAACAATAATGTTATAACTTGAAAAAAGCATTAACTTGAGCAGTCCAAACTTAACATTAACGTTGGAAAACATCACAAGTTCTACTTTTGGAGTGTTGTGCCAACACACAAATGATAACCTCATGATGGGGTTGGCCCATGAATCAAAGAATACAAGATTACGCATTCAGCTTTTGAAAAAATTATTCTTCTGCGCATGTACGTCACATTAGACGATAAACATAATCATAAGCACACACACAAATGTATTTGGTATAGGGCAATTTTGTTTACATTTCAATTTCTACGTCATTTTGACGTCACACCAGCACACACAAGTAGGGATGCTAAACGGGAAATCCCGAGCCCGGAAATCCCGGGCTTTTCGGGACTATGCAAATCCCGGAACCCGGGATTTTTTAATTTTAAAGCCCGGGATTTTCGGGATTATCTGAATCCCGATTTTTAGCATAAATAATGTTTTTGGCGGTCATCTTCTATATTAAAAATTATTAGAAACTCCTTGTTAAAATAAAAAATTCGCTTTGAATAAATATTTTCGTAGATAATATTAAATGGTATATATCTGTGGCAATAAATAATAATGGATTAAGTTGACATAAGTGCTTTTTCATTTTATTACATATTCTTATTCTCTTCTTCAAGATCTATCACTCAGCTAAATTCAATTTTAAAATGGCATTAATATTAAAACTATACGCATTTATATTTTAGAATAAGTCTTCATGGAAAATAATACATAAGCCATAACATCTTAACTCAACTTAATCTTTTTTAAGGTAGCTTTAATATTATTAATATTAAAATGTTTGAGCATTAAAACTTGTATACATTTAAGTTCAATATTTTACAGCCCATTCACAATATTCCTCATAAGAAAAAAACTTGTATTTAAATTTAATTTAATTTGAAAACTTATTTAAAAAATATCTATACATTATCTCAGGTTTTCCGCAATTTTCAATTTAATCTAAAGCGACTTACTATCAAAACAAATTATTTTGCATTTCAATATAATAGCTTAAGTGCACTTTAGTTTTTATTTTTCTGCCAATGGATTTTTTCATAATATCTTAACTAAAAAGCAACGAATATAAATAAACTAATAAAACGTTTTCTTTTTTTATAAAATTAACAGTTTTGTTCCAAATAAATGTGCATCTTTTTCGGTGGCTAAAAATTTTATATAAAAACTAAACACAATTTAGACAATACCCTTAATATCTCGAAACAAGACATTTCGACTTAAGCCATTATTATTTATTGCCACAGATATATGGCGTTTTCTTTTCTAGGAAAAATGTTTACATACATCGCACTTTTCAATTCAAATTTGCAATTAAATGTCTGAGTTATATAAGTAACCTTAAAATATGCAAAAAAAAAATTAATTGTTAAAATAAAATATTATAATTACTATAAAGACGCACATTTGTGCACAATTTTTTCGGGATTTTGTAAGTCCCGAAAATCCCGGAATCCCGGTTCGGGATTTCGAGACTCCATCACTAAATCCCGAAGCCCGGGATTTCAAAAAACCTGTCCCGATTAGCATCTCTACACACAAGTTAAGAAACATGCGCAATGCGTAATCTTGTATTCTTTGATTCATGGGGTTGGCCTACTATTTTTTACGTCGTTTGCTAAACACTATGAAAACCAAAAATTAAAATGTTTTCCCAACATACTTTTTTTGTTAAGTGTTTAATATTCCCAATACTTGAAACAATTACTTCAGAAGATAATTGTAAAGAATGAATTTTTACATTTCAAAAGATGAATGAATTCTTATGTTTCAAAAGATAATTGTAAAGAGTTCATTCTCTTATATTTCACAAGAAAATGTATCAGCGCTTGAACAAAACTTGCTAATGGTATTTAAAAATTTACCTTTTCGAGTTTTAAAGAAAATCATACTATTGAATTTAGCAAACTGGAAAGCTACACAATTCCGATTTCTGTTTTGTGGCAGCAAAAATAAAATTAAATAAAAGAAATAAATACAAAAAGTTGAATTTAATAAATAAAATGGAGAATCGACCAACAAAAGAGCTGTTTAAATGCTTCCGTCAATAAAGTACTCATTGTGACAACCTTCTCCGTCGTTGCGTTAGTTTCAGTTGAAATAGGCGAAGTTTAACGTATGACGGATTCATTGTGCCCCGGCCTTAAGGCTATACTTTTTTTTTAAGTGAATACGCACATACATACATACAAAGATATGTAATTATTAAAATAAGGCAAACAGATAACTTATTTAAAGTTACCAAATGAAACATTATTTTAGTCTCCCGCTAAAAATGGTTGAACAATATTCATGTTGTCATGGATGAAGAGTTGTTTTTAATGGTTGAGGCATTAAGCCGACTTCGCTTTTCGTTCACACAAGATCCAGCAAACGAAAAGGCTTGTTTAGCTAATGCAGATGTCATAACTCAAAAACTGGAATTTTTGAGTTAATGGTGCAGAATTAATCCTCATATCGTTCTTCATATTGTGTAAAAATTTCGTACAAACATCTTGTGTACTCAATTCTGGAAGCAAAATGAATTTTTTTTTCTCATTAAGTTATGTGTAAATTGAATATAAACTTGTTTTCTGCCAAACATTTTTTTGAGTTATGATGTTGTTTGAGGAAATGAGCGATGTGTAGTATTTTATCAATCAAGAAAATTTTTACGTAAAAACGCTTTTATTACTTTTACATTGCATGTGCATACAAATATACATACATATGTATGTACATAGAAAAACTAGTTGGCAGTACTGCATATTTTTAACATTGTACATATGTATGTATCTAAAACTGCGTCAGTCAGAATTAAAAATTGAAATTGATAATAATATAAAACAAGTAAGAGTGCTATATTCGGCTGTGCCGAATCTTGTATACCCTTTACCAACGTACGTACATATATATAGTATACAGGCACATACATACATATTTGTTTTGTAAAAAAATTTATAATTTTTTTAAAGTTTCCATCTTTGGAGCTATAATTTTCATTTTTCAAATTTCATACGCCAAACTTTTCTTTCAGAAGCATAAAATATATTAAATTTATAAAGAAAAAGAAAAAAATTTTTAGACCTATTTAATTTTACATAACACAAAAAGTGTGAGTTTTCCAACCGTGGAGTCATAATTTTGGATTTTTCTGATTATTGATACCAATCTAGTTCTTTAAAAAAATACATAAAATATGTTAAGTGAACGAAGCAAAAACGAAATAAGAAAGAACCTAGTTTCATTTAATTCCTTTAATATTAAAAAATTCAGTAAAGTGCGACTTTGAATCGCGCACGAAAGGTAAGCTTTTTTGCTTTTTTGAAGTTTTTTTCAGCTTAAACGATTTTTTCAGTTTTGTCGCTTTTTTCTCGTTTTGGCGATATTTTTCTGTTTTTGGGCTTTTCTTCATTTTGGAGATTTTTCCCATTTTGACGATTTTTTTTTCATTTTGGCGATTTTTTTTTTGTTTTTGGGTTTATCGATTAAATAGGCGATTTTTTTTTGTTTTTTTTTCATTTTGGTGATTTTTTTGGGGTTTTTTTCGTTGTGGCGATTTTTTTCATTTTGGCGATTTTGTTTCCTTTTGGTGATTTTTGTCTGTTTTTAGTTTTTTTTTTCGTTTTGGCGATTTTTTTCATTTTGGCGATTTTTTTTCATTTTGGCGATTTTCTTTCATTTTGGCGATTTTTTTTTTGTTTTTATTTTTATTTAGGCGATTTTTTTCTTTTTTTTTTTGTTTTTTTTTTATTTTGGCGATTTTTTTTCATTTTGGCCATTTTTGTCTGTTTTTTAGGTTTTTTTCTTGTTTTGGCGATTTTTTTCATTTTGGCGATTTTTTTTTCGTTTTGGCAATTTTTTTTTGTTTTTGGCGATTTTTTCCTGCTTTGGGTTTTTTTCATTTTGGCGACTTTTTTCTGTTTTTTTTTTGGGTTTTTTCATTTTAGCGATTTTCTTTCATTTTGGCGATTTTTTTTTCATTTTAGCAATTCTTCCGTTTTATGCGATTTATTTTAGCTTTAGAAATTTTTTTTAATTTGGTGCTTTTATTCGTTTTGGCGATTTTTTTTTTTGTTTTTGGCTATTTTTTTCGTTTTGACGATTTTATAATTTTTTGTTTTTTTAGTTTTATCGTTTTTGAAAATTTCAAGAGTTTTGCTCTTACGGTTTCCAAGATACAGCAAGTTGTCAAAATTGCATAGTCAAAATTGCATTAACTGATGGAACACCCTTTAATTAAAATTTTTGGAAATTTTAGTGTTAATTTTTGTAGTCTGTATAAAAATTCACTAAACTTACAAATTTCAAGTGTATATACATACATACATACATACATACAATTGTATGTATATTAAATGGGATTTTAACATTTTTCGTTGCTCGTTTTGGAACACCCTTTAATTTCCAATTCTCATGTATTTGTTGTTGTAGCAGCCAAAGGTCTACACACTGTGTCCAAATTTCAGGTCTGTAGCTCTTACGGTTCTCGAGAAAATACTAATATAGTTTTAGACATAGTTAATTTTACATAACACAAAAAGTTAAAATTTTCCAACCCTGGAAACGTCTCTTTAATTTTTTTCATATATTTTTAATTTAAAATACCAATTTTAGTCGTACTGAAGTGTAAAATAAGTTTATTTATTAAAAAAAAAATAAAAATTTGTTTTCGTTAGTTACATTTATATATGGCAAAATAAAGTTTAAGTTTTCCAGCTCTGCAATCGTCTGCTCGATTTTGCTGAATTTCAATACCAATCTATTTTGGAAAATTTCTGACACACCAGTCCAAGAACAAAGTCTCTAGCTTTTCTGGGAGCTTCGGAAAACCGATTTCACGTACAGACAGACGGATAGACGGACAGACGGACATCGCTTATTCGTCTTCCCTATGCATAAGGATCCAGAATATATATATTTTATGTGTCGCTTATTGATATTATAGAAATTACAAACGGAATGACAAACCTATATATACCCTTTTACCATTTTTGTTGGTAAAGGGTATAATGAAGACATAACTTATAAAAATATGTATAGATTGAAAAAAAAAAACCAAAAATATTAATTTACAAAAATCGGCTCAGCCATCTAGTTGTGTAAGCACCGCTGACGAAAACAAGCCGATGTCAGCCGCATGCATCGGCGGCGGCTTTGTCAATGAAAATTAGACCGGCGGCGGCTGTAAGCCACACGAATTGGACCTCTGGTCACCCCGTCCATTTTTGTGAAACCATATTCTGCAAATTTGCTTTGTAGCATACTTGTATGTACCAATAAATAAATAAATAAATCAATAACTTTTATTTTCTGAGGAATAAATAAAAATCAAAAAATAACACAACGTGACAGTTTTTTGACCAAATGTACCTGACACCAAATCCTAATGTAAAATTGTTTGCTGAATCCGAATATGAAGTCAAAATCGTCGAAAGTAGAAAAGTTTTTGAGATATAGCCAAATTACCGTTATTTATGTTTTTTAAAAAGATGATGTGGCTTAAATGCAAATATCTTCAAAAATATTCGTCGGATTATACACTTCTTATTTTCGTTAAAAGATAGTAAAATTACTAAAATAAACATACATCTTATGTCAAGATTAGTCAAGAAATGATGGAGATACAGTGGACAAAATTTGAAACTTCATTATAAATTTCATGATTTTTTGCAAGTTTGGTGTTTTCAAGTTTTCTTTTTTTAACCAAACAATTAAAAATTTTAAAATTTTTTTACAAAGGACATTAGCTAATTTCAATATAAATATTTTCCGCCCTACAAGGTCCAGATTGGTGAAAAAATTACAAAGCTACAGAAGATTTAGTGAATTAACCCCTTTTTAGGTTTTTATTACATCAAGAACCCAAAGGAAGTAAATCGCAGAATTTGTAAAACGAACGCTGTAAGTGTTATAAACATTGACAGCTCACAACTTCAAATTGTTCGCTTAAGGTTTTAATTCTCTAGAAACGTAGAATTCATATTTACAAAAATAAAATGCATAGTGCTTAACGTGAATTTTTTTTTTGCCAGAACAATCCGAACAAGTTTTGCAATAAAAGCGTCTTTTTGAGTGGTTTTTAGCCTGGCGTTGGTAGCATTTTGACAATTTTCGTCATTTCGCGAATTGTTTTTATTTATTTACATATACATACTCGTAAAATTGCACTAATTTTTATTAACTTAGAGGCAGATTTTGTAAAAAATTTCGTTTCTAAACGTTTCAAATTTGTATGAAAAATAACGAAAATTCGTTTCAAAAAACATTTTTTCCATACAAATTTCAAAACGAAAAAAACGTTTCTATTTACAAAATTTGCCTTTTAATAAAGCAAAATTAAGGTAAATGTAATTAAAAAACATTAGCACTTTTATAAGCGTATGCATTCCTGATGCCATTCTACATTCATCAAACATAGGGAAAAATGTTGTAGGTGTCGTAGCAAACTTTTCTATGGAAATTATCTACAACATTTTACAAATATTGTACAACTTGAGGACCTGCTACACTTACGCCCAGTTTTTGACTGGCTAATCAAACTGTAATTATTTTTAAGTTCTAATTAAATACGAAATTGTGTTTTTGAGTGCATAATTAAATAATAATTAAATACCCAAACTTGTGAAATTAAATACTACTTAAGTTTTATGAATGTACCATATGTTTTTATGCGTGTATGTGTTTATTGTAAACATACACATGGCATCATGTGGTCGGGTTGAAAACATCATGTGGTCGGGTTAAAAAGAATTTCGTTTAAATTTCATAAATATATAACATATACAATACAAAGTTTCATATATTATGAAATAAAGTAATAGAAAAATGTATTATGATGTTCGTTTGATTTCATAAAATGAGTTTTTATGCAATTTTAATTTTCTACATGTTTATAACCTAACTTTTTTGTTTATGCTAAACAGCTGTTCTTTGGAAATTTTGCAGGGCTGCCGTGCTTTCAACATAATTTAATAAGAACTTTAATTAACCACTGAAAAAATGAAATCGTATTTAATTACAACTTAATTTTGAATAAAAATTAGCTAATTACGTACTTAATTATTAAGTTAAAAACTGCGGGTTACAATAGGTTGTGAATTGAAGAAATATTTTTAATTTCACAAAATGTGCACAAAACTTAAAAAGGCTATAACTTTGGAACAGTAAGAGTAAATTCAATCGTGGCTATTCGGGAAAACGCGTCGAAGAAGTGAAACTTTACATTAAAGCAAAAACAAAGTTTCAAAAATTGTTTTTGTTTCCCATACAATTCTAAAATTAAATAATCGTGATAATTTCAACGCGTTGCTCTCTTTTTTAAAAACGGTAGATTTTGTATGATAAACAAAAACAAATTTTTAACATTTGTGAAGTTTTGGTTTTGTTCTACATGTAAATTTCACCAAGTCGACGCGTATTCCAGAATAGCCACCATTATTTTTTTCTTTAAATGACTCAGAATTTATCTATCATTTAAACTGCACCATTAGTTTTTTTAACTTCAATAGAAATTTAAAAAGTTAAAAGGCATTATTTTTAAAATGTATACTAAATTAAAAAAAAAAATCATAAAGGGTACCCAAATGAGCAAAAAAAAAATAGCCTTAGCTTATATTATATGCACAGGGAAGTAAAGTTTAAATAGTTTTCTTTTAAAAAAATTAACTTAGTAACAAAAAACATCGTGCTAATGGGTCGCGTAATGAACAAAATTAGAAAAAGTCGAGAAAAACCGATTTTCGAGTTAAAATCGATTTTAGCTACCTCTAAACCCCTTCCGAAAAATTAAAAAAAAAAACACAAAAATACTTTATCCTATAAGCTTTCAAAAAAATGCTGGAATACCTATAAAAATCGAAAAAAATGTTTGGGACACACTAATATACATATTTCTATATTTAATTGATTTATCATTTTTGCACCGATCTGTATTCTATTAAGCACGAAATGTTTCTATTAAAATAATCTAACGTGATAAGTGACAAAATTAAAAAAATATATATAATATGTGTTTTTTTTAGAGGTATAGAACTTCGAATTGAAATAAAACACAAGAAAATCGTTTTAATGTCCATCAATTTGACTTTATTGGAAGGATAATTTTATGCCATTAATGTTTAAATATGATTTCGGGCATGTGGCCGCCGCGGCTGGCTCGAATAAAGCCAATTCTACAGGTCCAATTTTCAACCACTTTTTCGAGCATATGGGGCCGTATGTTGGCAATAACGCCACGAATGTTGGCTTCCAAGTCCCCTAACGTTTCTGGTTTGTTGGCGTAGACGAGCGACTTCACATATCCCCAAAGAAAATAATCCAATGGTGTCAAATCACACGATCTTGGTGGCCAATTGACAGGTCCATTCCGCGAAATTATGCGCTCATCGAATGTTTCCTTCAATAAATCGATTGTGACGTGCGCTGTGTGGCATGTAGCGCCGTCTTGTTGGAACCACAACTCATCCACATTCAAAATCTTCAAAATCTTCCATAAAGTTGATGGAAAAAGCTCCAATTGCTGTGCACGGTGGCGAATCGATTCATTCGGGTCCTCTTCAACACTTTGCTCTACAGCGGCAATTGTTTCTTCGGTGCGCACTGTTCGACGTCTCTGCGGATGCGTATTATCACATAGAGTAAACGTAGTGCGAAAACGATCCATGGTTAACCGAATTAATTGCTCTGATGGACGATTATGTCGACCATAAAATGGACGGAGCTTGCGGTAAACTTCGCGAACTGAACCATTATTTTCGAAATAAATTTGCACGATTTGCAAGCGTTGTTCTTTTGTCAACCTGTTCATGATGAAATGGCAAACCAAACTAAATATTAATCACTTGACAGCTGACAAAATGGCCGCCAGTTAAAGAAGTGATGCCAACTTAAAGTTCTATACCTCAATAAAAAACACCCGCTATTTGGTTTAAAAAAACTAAATTGAAAAAAGCAAAATTGCAAAATATCATTAACATTTTTGTGAAATTTTAATTTTGTTCAGTAATTTCTTGATCAATTTTTACAAGCAACAACCCATGGTTGCTTTACTAATTTCATATTCTTTCAACTAGAAGAAAGAAATAAAAAATCTATCTAATACTTACTAAGATTCTTTTATTATAGTGATATCATCTTTTTTAAAACCCAAATAACGGTAATTTAGCAATGTCTCGAAATCTGTTCTACTTTTGGCCATTCTGACTTCAAATTCGGATTTGGTGAAAAATTCTACATTAAGATCATGTGTCAAATTTATTTGGTCACGACTTTGTTGAAATTTTGTTGCGCAGTGTAATCGGTAAAGTTGAGTCCTTTAGTAAAAATCAAAAAAATAAAAATCATTGGATCTAGTAGTTCAAGTAACATGGAGTATCTTGGTATATTCCTTGTGCACGTAGCACTTCTTTATTAGTGCAATTTTTTTAGCATAAATTTGGAAAATAATCGTTATTTTTAAATCGGACAGTTTGGAAAAAAATATTTTTGGATATTCTTTATTTTTTTACTATGTTAATGTTCCTTCTCAACAGCACATCTCAGCAAATATTTTTGGCTAATAGTTACAGAGATAACGAATATTAAAAAATACGCGTTATAAGAAAATTATGTTAAAATAAAAATACCCAGGCAGAAATTGCCAACCGTACAAAAATTGTAGCACTGCGAAAGCAGTTTTACTTAAGAAACCCAAACGGTTTGCCAACGTTACGGTTTACAATCTCAAGAATTATTTGCCAATCCGTTTTAATAAATTTTTATTTTTTATTTCTTTTCGTTTTTGTTTAATTTTGACTTGGCTTAGCTTAGCGCCATTTGAATTTTTTTCTAGTCTAAATCTTTAACGACATATAATCATCCTACGTCCCTGGATGACAGTGGATACGTAAAAAATCAAGAATTTCGTTAAATTTGCTGCCTTTTAAGTAAATATTATCAAATTTGTATACAGAAAGTTTGCTACTAAAAATTTCTGATATAATCATGACATTTCCATTACTTAGTAAACAGATATTATCAAGAGGAACGGTTGTAACTTTATAGCCCTTAATTTTGAAAAAGAAAATAGTGTTTTCGCGTCAACTGTGTCTATAATTTTTTCCAGTAAATATTTTCTATTTTTAACACGAGGAAATACTAATGGTATATTATTTGAGAAACTGTTGTTATGGAAAATGTCCAATTTCCTTTGAATTTGCGCTATTGGATTTGTAGTTGATTTAACAATTGACTTTAAATACCCCAAACTATTTTCAAAGTCAAAATCTGAAAATTGTGATAAGGGAGCCCCTATGTTAATTACATCATTTGGTATATGGATTAGATTATGTATATTCATAGTTTGAGAATTAGGGCCGTAATATCGAGGCATAAGTTCAACAAATGATTTTAACAATTCTTGAACGTATTTTGATTTTAATGTGGCTAATTTGTTTGACGACAAAATCCGGCAAGAAGTTGATAAAATTAAAAAATATTTGTACATTTCAACATCTAATACATTTTTTAAAGTAATTAAAGCACCAGCAATATAACAAGAGGAAACGGAATTGTGTAGCTTTCAGTTTGCTAAATTCATTAAATCGTATGATTTTCTTTGAAACTCAAAAGGTAAAGTTTAGATACCATTAGTAGGTTTTGTTGAAGCGCTGATACATTTTCTAGTGAAATATAAGAAAATGGATTCCTTGGAATTAGCTTTTGAAGTAATTGAAGCATTGGGAATATATTACACTTAACAAAAATATTATGCTGGGTTTCATAAATTTTGTTTTTCATAGTGTTTAGCCAACGACGTAAAAAATAGTTCGGCAACCCCATCATGAGGTTATTATTTGTGTGTTGGCACAGCACTCCAAAAAAGCTTGTGATGTTTTGCCAACGTTTGAACCATCTTAGGAAACGCTTTGCCAACGGTAACGCAATTGTATTTTTCTGCGTGGGTACTCATATCTTTTTCAATATTAGTCCAAATAGAAGAATTTTTTTTCTTTTTTCGTCGACTATCCAATAAACAACAGAAAAAAATTTTGCACAGGTGGCTTGGAAGTAGTTTTCGGGATTTACTATTTTAAATAAATTTTTTTCACTGTGTGTACTCTTTGATTTTCTTGAAATTTTTTTATATAAAACTTTGATTATTTCCACAAATTTTAAGACCTATTTAGTTGTGAGATTCATATAACTACTATTTGTTCTGATTTTTTTTAAATTTGTTAAAAAAAAAGATATGTGAGTCCGATCACAGGGGAGATGTGTAAACATCTAGTAATGAAAATGAAAATTTTTTAAATGAAAATTTTTTAAGAAAACAAAGTTATTAAATTTTTATTTTTTATTTTTTTATTTATTTTTATCTTTATTATTGAAAAACACAAACTTAAGGTACTCAGAATTTAACAAAAAAAAGTTAAAACTAAAAAAACATTTTAAGTCGCAAATGTAAGCGGACTAAACTAAAGCACCCCCAATTTAAAGTACAAAAGAAAAGTATTGAAATCAATATTTCGTTGTGAATTCTTTATTCTGGATGACACACGCACATCTTTTAGGCATAGAGGATAATAAATTATTAATTATATCTGGAGGTCATGTAATTAACATACAAATTCGGAAGATTTTTCTTTCGTTTCGAATTACAGAGTAGACCCCATGGTGTTATTGCTTCCCAGGATTTTTTTTGCGGCTTCAAATAAATTTTCATTTGTTTTGCAATTTTCTCGGTTGTTTTTTAAGTTAACGATCTCCCACAAATTCTCAAATGGGTTAAGATCGGGGGTTTGGGCAGGCCAACGGAGAACTTCTATCATTTTGTTCTGGAACCACCCCTTAACAACTTTTGACGTATGTTTTGGGTCGTTATCTTGCTGGAGTGTCCATTTAAGTGGCATCTCTTCTTCAGGATTTAGGATTCAACCGTTGTCCATTTGGTTTGCGTTCCCGCCTTATGCCATCTAAATCCTTTAAATTAAACTTAGATTCATCAGAAAACAGCAGTCTTCCATTTTTGGACACCCGAATTGAGATGGGCCTTGGCGAATTCAAGTCTGGCTTTTTTAAAGCATGGAGGCGGCAACATAATGGTCTGGGGTTGTTTCTCTGGGCAAGGGATTGGGCCAATTCATAAGATTGATAGAATTATGGAACGTTTCATCTATCCTGACATATTAAAGGACGTGAAATTGCATCATGCTGAAGAAGAGATGCCACTTAAATGGACACTCCAGCAAGATAACGACCCAAAACATACGTCAAAAGTTGTTAAGGGGTGGTTCCAGAACAAATTGATAGAAGTTCTCCGTTGGCCTGCCCAAACCCCCGATCTTAACCCATTCGAGAAGTTGTGGGAGATCGTTAACTTAAAAATCAACCGAGAAAATTGCAAAACGAACGAAAATTTATTTGAAGCCGCAAAAAATAATCCTGGGAAGTAATAACACCAGATATAATTAATAATTTAATATCATCTATGCCTAAAAGGTGTGCGTGTGTCATCCAGAATAAAGAATTCACAACGAAATATTGATTTCAATACTTTTCTTTTGTATCTTAAATTGGGGGTGCTTTAGTTTAGTCCGCTTACATTTGCGACTTAAAATGTTTTTTTAGTTTAACTTTTTTTTGGTTAAATTCTGAATTCCTTAAGTTTGTGTTTTTCAATAATAAAGATAAAAATAAATAAAAAAAAAAATAAAAATAAAAATTTAATAACTTTGTTTTCTTAAAAATATTATACTTTTAAAAAAATGTACTGAGGGGTGCTTAGGTTTTGGCCGATACTGTATGCTTTTAGTATATTTTTTAAATTAATCAATTAATGCCCGTAATTTCTACAAATAGATATCTATTGGTGTCTAGATATCTATCGTGTAAGTTGAATTTTATAAGTGCAGTTCGTAGGTATAAACGTTAGGTAAATTACCTGTGTGTAGAAATTACGTGCATAAAAGTATCAAAAAAAAAAAAAAATATTGAAAATATTGTAAATACATACGAATTTGCTGGTTTTTGTTTGTTTTATTTAACTTATTTGGTTAGTAAATGGGCACACTGCAGTATATCGTCGGTTGGTTTCTGGTTTGTGGCACAGTATATTCAAAACGCATTACGTCTGCAGCAAACCAGAAACCAACCGACGATATATGTACTGCATTAAAAATTGCAGTAAGCAGTAAATTTACTGATTACTGAAAAAATTCAGTAAAATTTTTACTGATAATGAAATTTAATTTGCATTACCGTATTCATAATAAAATTGTAGCAAGTGGCAAAGTTTTTTTATTCAAATTTTTTAATTTTTGTATGAAAAAAATTTAGCCACTTGGTAGAACTTCATTATGAATACGGGCATTACTGATTACTGAAAATTCAATGCACCTCATCATATAATAAATCATTTATGCACTTTATAAAAATTGTAGAAAACAATTTTAGTAATCAGTAAAAATTACTTGTTAAAAAATTATTTTTACTGAAATTTTAGTAGTACTGCAAAGTGGCCATCTATGGTAAATGCCTTTTACTTAAAAAAAATCTTTTTCACAATACAATCACAAATTTTGAGTAAGATCTTCATCTGTGAAGAAGTATGACTGTATTAGTGTTTGAAAAAACCCTCTAGTCAGCCTAGAACCATATGTATCTATGTCAACTTTCTTTTCTCCAGCGACAATTGCACTAGTTGAAATGTCGACAACTTTCCTTTTATGCGCGACTAGAGATACATTAGAGACAACAGTTCTAGTGTATTTCTGCTGACATTGTCAATAATGTTAAAACTTACGTACATATTAATGTATGTATTTAAGTTTGTTGCCCCAACCCTTATAAAATTGTAGGCGAGGGTCTCTAAAATGTACTAGTGAATCTTTAGCTCAAATCTCTCCATATGGTCGTAAAAGAATAGTGCTAAAGTTTACTGGTAGATTTTCAATGACAACCCTATGTTATATGTCAATAGGCGATTACATTGGCTGCGGTACACCTATTCAGTTGTACTATTGACAATGTCACTAGTAAATCACTACAATTTTACTATTGATATCGAGCGAGGAAATATCGATATTGTAGACTAGAGCCCCTAAAATGTACTAGTGAATCTTTAGTGCCAATGTCTCCATGTGGTCCCAAAAGAACTACTTAGTCAGTATTGCTACAGTCTAGTGGTGGATTTTCAATGGCAAGCTAATGTTAAATGTCAGTAGATAATTACATTGGCTGGGGTACACCTGGTCAGTAGTACTACTGACAATGTCACTAGTAAATCACTACAATTTCACTATTCGCTTTTTCTGCAGGGAAGCAACACAAACAGCGTTACCGTTGGTGCTACTAAAGTAGCAATTTGCCACTTTTTTTACTGCTTGGAAACTATTGTGCTATCTTTACAAAATTTACCCAAATTTTATACTTTTTCTAATTTTTGCCATTTTTGATACTTTTTAGTAAATGAAGATGTACTTTTGTGTTCTTTCGGTTTTATTAATATATAAGTTATTCTATTTTTAATATATTGATACGTAAGCAAGCTTGTACATCTTTTTTCTTGTCGTGCATGGTTAGCTTATGCATATCTTTCGAATAATTAGTACGCTTGCTTATAAGTATTCGTTACCTCTGCCTGTATGTAGAAGCAATAAAAGACTGATTGTATTAAAGTATTTATTTAGATCCGATATTTATTAAATTGTTTCCGTTTTTAATAATATCATAAGCGAACTTGAGGTTTTTGTCACAGAATTGAAGTTACGCGTATAAGAAAGCTAAACGAATAAAGAAAGCTGTGATGCAATTTGCAAAATATCTCAACTTGAAATGTTGGTACGAAAACAGAAATTTCTCAAATTGCTTGGATGAAAATTGATATCCAAAGTTGTTTACATTTGCTTCATATATATTTAGTTTGCTGCATAATAGTGGTCCAGCTAAGCGGTTCTTTTTCTAAATTGGCATCATAAGAAAATAAATTAACTAACGAGCTAAAAGTTGAAACTTGCCATTCCGTGATATCTGCTTTAAGTTTGTATCAAAGTGATTTGGAAGACTGGATTCCAAATGATGAACTTATTCAAAAACTGGTATTTTATAACTATTAAAAATCTCTAAAAAAGACCTTTTTCAGTTAATTAAAAAATTCAATGTACAGAAAATTTATAGAATCGTATTGTGTCTGTCTTTTCAGAATTAAATATTCAGATATTTAGCAAAAGTTAAATAAATTTTATCTAAAGTAATTAAGCATGAGTTTGTTTTTTTATAAATATGTGCCAATGCCAAAAAAGCATTAAACATACATATATTTTCTTCAGAAAATTCAAGTAATTTATTATTATAAGCACAGATTATGTGAACTATTTTTATATTTTGTGGCTGTACTTTATCATAAAAATAGTATTTTTTAGTTTTTTTATATGGAAAACCTGATTTTTATTCATGATGTTTTCCAAAATAAGCAGATTTGTGTTAATTTGTCTTGTTTTTAAGGTTGCCCCTTTTTTTTCTTAAAATACCCTTTTTGATGCCACCTTTTTTTCAAAATCCCCTTTTTGTGCCACTTCTTGAAATTTTACAACGGTAACGCTGAACAGAAATCGTCACAGACGACATTGTCTTCGACGATTAATGTACGACATGTCGCCTGTTCATTAGGTTTTCTAATCGAAAATTTAAAGGAAATCGTCGTTCATGACTATCTAAGCGACAATATCCATCGTTTTGTCTTCAATAAAACTTTGTTGAGGACAATCTGAGCGACAATATTCATCGTTTTGTTTTCAATAAAGCCGTGTTGGTGACAATCTGAGCGACAGTGTCATACGTTTTGTCTTCAATAAGACTTTGTTGAGGACAATCTGAGCGACAGGGTCATATAAGTTTTGTCTTCAATAAAGCAGTGTTGACGACAATCTGAGCGACATTGTCGCCCAGCTCGTCTTGTGAAAATGTGTATGAAAATTTCGTCGACGATTTGTATGGGGCTGTCTTCAATATGTCTTTTACGACTTGCCATTGTCTTGTACCCGTCGTCAAAGGTGTCTTAAAGACGTGGCCAACTGAGATATTTAAAATATTGTAAATACATAGGAATTTGCTGGTTTTTGTTTGTTGTATTTAACTTGACAATTGCTTTATTTTAATTGCAATGCGTACACAACAACAAGAACAGCAACAACTAAACGATGAACAACAGGAATTAAAAGTAAAGACATTTACCATAGATGGGCACTTTGCAGTACTACTAAAATTTCAGTAAAAATAATTTTTTAACCAGTAAATTTTTACTGATTATTAAAATTGTTTCCTACAATTTTTATAAAGTGCATATATGATTTATTATATGATGAGGTGCACTGAATTTTCAGTAATCAGTAATGCCCGTATTCATCATGAAGTTCTACCAAGTGGCAAAATTTTTTTCATACAAAAATTAAAAAAAATTGAATAAAAAAACTTTGCCACTTGCTACAACTTTATTATGAATACGGCCCTACGATTTTACTGGTAATGCAAATTAAATTTCATTATCAGTAAAAATTGTACTGAATTTTTTCAGTAATCAGTAAATTTACTGCTTACTGCAATTAGCTTCGGCTGTGTGGCACGTAGCGCCGTCCTGTTGAAACCAAATGTTGCCAATATACTCCTCTTCAATTTTTGTGAACAAAAATTCGTTCAACATGGCCCGATAACGATCGCCATTGACTGTAACGGCCACTCCTTGCTCATTTTCGAAAAATGACCCAATTATGCCTCTGGACCAAAATCCGCACCAAACAGTGACTCGTTTTGGGTGCGTCGGCTTTTCAATATATGCGTGCGGGGTTTCTGTGCCCCAAATGCGACAATTTTGCTTGTTTACATACCCGCCACGATCAAAATGAGCTTCACCTGCAAAGGTGATTTTTTTTTGGCAAAATCGGCATCTTCTGTAAGCAATATTACCCAGCGTTGTTCAAGCGTATACACAACCATATTCGTTCAGCGGAAGGATAAAACTAATTATCTGTCAAATCAGACATGAGCTAAGTGTTACCATTTACGAAATAAGCACTAGTTGAAAAAAAAACGTTAGATAGCGGACCCTTTAGATGTTTACACATCTCCCTGTGATCGGACTCACATTGCTTTTTTTTATATAGAAATACTCTTTTCCTTTTTTATATTTTATTATGTCTTTTAAAGAGTAGGGCACACCTATTTATTTAAATTTTCAGCGCTACAGCCAGAATATACCTCAATACAATACAATCAATAAGGAGTGAGGTATGCTCTTTCTAATATGTAATGTCAGGTATAAATTCAGTCTAGTCTTCTTAAGGTGAAGTTTATTTTAGAAAATAGTCCACTAATATGGTGTCCGAAACTAAGAGTGTTGTCTAATAAAACACTAAGACATTTCATTCGATCGACAAAACCAATAGGTTGGCCATCGATCATGATAGACAGGTTAGCACTAGACGGTTTAAAAATCTTAGAAGAATTTATACTAAGTTTTCGTGAAACCTAACGTGAAACATTGGACATTAAAGTGTTAATATCATATTCGAAAACATCTATAAGCTGCGTATGACAATTAAATAATAGTTGTATATCGTCGGCAAAAACGAAAGATTCACATTCAAAGCCGTTAAGTAAAGCAAAGAAATCATTCATATATATCATAAATAGTAAGGGGCCAATAACAGAGCCCTGCGGCACACCACTAGTGACTGGTAGGCACCTCAAATTAAGGTTACTGTATTGAACATATTGTGAGCGACCTGATAAATAAGAATATAATAATCTAATAGAGAAATCGAAATATGTGCAGTTTGTTGATTAAAATAACATGACTAACCTTATCAAAACCCTTTGATAGGTCTAAGGAAAGTAAAACAGCTACATCGTCCTTATCAATAATTCTTCTAATAGAATCGGAGAGACCAATTAAAAGAGAAGTTGTGCTATATCCTTCACGAAAGCCTGACTGATACGAGTTTAGCAAAAAATTTTGGTTTAAGAATTGTAAGATTTGATCTTTTATAACATGTTCAAAGATCTTGGACAAAACTGGAACAAGTGATATTGGTCTAAATTCGCTGTATGAATTTGTTTTCCTAATAGTTATAACTTTTGAAATTTTCCAATCCATGGGGAATTGAGAACTAGTGATTATATTGTTAAACAAAAATAAGAGTTCTTGATTTATGAGTGGAAAAATTAGCCTAACAAATTTAGACAGTGCATTACATAAGTCTTCGATTACAATGCTTCGAAACGAGAAACGATTGCTAGGAAAGCTAATGTCAAAAGGATTAAAAGAATTAACAGTTCTACAGCTCGAAAATTCTGCATTCAGTGCATCGGGAGAGGGATTTTCTTCAGGTATTGTATCATACAGACCATTCTGCCGAAGTACTCTCCACATACCTTTGGTATCAAGATTCTGGAAGATGTTACTGTGTGCTTTACATTTCACATTGCGGATAACATATTTCGATTTGTTACGAGCTCTGCTGCTAAGAATTAGCGATCATGATTCAATGTACGTTAATGATTTTTTGGGCTGCAGTTTTAAAAGCTTCATACAGATTAGATAACTACTTTTCTTTTATAACGTTATGCTCACAGACTGTCCAGACTATGTCCATAGATATTTTACGTTTTTGCAAAGTGATAGAAACCCACAGCTTCTATTCCCCATTAGAAATCGTCTTATTTATAAAAGATCATTTACTGTACGAGTCGCCAAATGGTGGAACTCATTGCCACGATCCTTAAGAGCATTCCATCTTACTCGTAATTCATTCAAAGGTAAGCTTGTTGAACATTTCTCACAATTGAAGCGCCAATGAAATACGTACATATATAGACATGCTAAAGCACCAGCAAATAAATTTCAATTATTGTATGTAAACTTCTGACAATATGTCAAATAATAAATTTCTTCAAAATAAATCAAAAATAAATAAATAATAATATATATTTGGGGTATTCACAACAGTGTCTTAAGTGTCCTAAGTGTCATAATGTATTATCATTTTAACATAGTTTAAAAAAATTGTTGTTGTGGCTCAAACAAAAAGGTCATAAAGTAATAAGACTTTCTCAGCTATGTTTATTGTTTGTCATAACTCCATGTAGAAATGCGTCAGAGTTTACCAAAGAAATTGAGAGAGAGAGTAAGCAATGTACAAAGGTGCTAAAACTAAAATACAAGTAAGTACAATATTTTTAATTGTAAACTATGAGGGGTTACACACAGCATAATATTTTTTCGTGTTATTACTTTAAAACGTGTTAATTTGTGAGTACCATCTGAATACCCCAATTATATTATAAAAATATATATTATATTATAATATATAGAATATAGAGAGAATCTTTATGATAATTCTTTACATTTGAAAGACATTATCGAAAGCTTAAAAGAAAAATTTAATGATGTAAACACTAATCGAGATCAGAAAATGCAAATATTGACAGATATATTAGTAATAGCCAATACAAATAACAAAATAAATGAATTCGTATTTAAAATATATCCTGCCAAATCCTAGAAAATTTTCCCACAGTGGTTAATATCGAAAAAAAAAAACTTAACTAATTTCAAAAAATCAGAAAAAATTGTAGTTATTTGAATCCCACAACTAAATAGGTCTTAAAATTTGTGGAAATAATCAAAGTCTTATTTAAAGATAATTTCAAGAAAATCAAAGAGTACAAACAGTGAAAAATATTTATTTAAAATAGTAAATCCCGAACACCTCATCCAAGCCCACTGTGCAAAATTTGTTTCTGTTGTTCATTGGATAGTAGATAAAATAACAAAAATTAAAAATTTTAAAAACGCCCGATATATCTAGAAAAGATGTGACATCTTCTAAACGGCTGGACCGATTTTCTTCATGGTTAAGAACCATCTCGATCAAGTCACCTTTTAAACAGAGAAAACTAAATCAAAATCGGTCCAGCCGTTTGGGATGTACGTGGACACGGACAGACACACAGATACACAGACACACACTACAAACTTATAACACCCCTTTTTGTTTTGGTCGGGGGTTAAAAAGAAAAAATAAGAGTACCATTTGAATACCCCAATTGTTAAATGTAGAAGACTATATGAGAGTAGTATTGTAATTTTTACGACCAAATATAAGTAGAATTATCGAAAAACAACAAGCTAAAATTTCGCATTAAAAGTATTCTTGTTTTTAATTAGAAAAAACTGGCATGAAGTTAGCATAACGTCGGTTGGTTTCTGGTCTGCTGCAGATATTTGAATATATTGTGCCGCAAACCAGAAACTAACCGGCGATAAGTGGCAAAGTTGAACATGATCTTAAAGAGTTTTGCCATAAAACTTCACATTAAAAACCACGGTAGGACTTAGTAGTGAGTTAAAAGTACGTAACCCATTTTTAATATCAAATTGTATGGAGGAACTCGTTAACATCTAATTCAAATTCATCACTTATGCTTCATTCCAATTTTTTCTTATACATAAGGCAGTTAATAAACGTTCTGTTATTTTTGTAGTACATATTATTTTATTTCACACATTTAACATAATTTTTTTATTTATTTATTTATTTATTTATTTATTTATTTATTTCAAAAAACCAACCGAGCTCATAGAGCCATATATAGTTGGTAGAGCAATATAAAAATTTAAATATAAATATGTAGGCAACAACTATTAAAACCAGGGACCGTAACGGTTACAATTTTTATTTTAAAAATCACTTTTTAATCATTATTTCTTGATTTTTATTTATCCCTCACAAAATAACTCTTATTTTGTGACTTTTATTTATTCCTCAGAAAATAACAGTTATTTCTTGATTTTTATTTATCCCTCACAAAATAAGAGTTATTTTGTGACTTTTATTTATTCCTCACATAATAACAGTTACTGTTTGATTTTTATTTTTTTGCTTAACTTTTAAAATGTAGAAAGCGTAATTTTTGCGTTAAAATGAATATTAACCGATTTAAAATTGAATTTATCGCCAGAGTCTTTAAAAAAACTCTTATATGTTAAATTAAATTTACTTTTTTATTATTTATTCATTTTAAAAATTAAAATTTTTTTGAGCAAAAAAATAAAAATCAAAAAGTAACTGTTATTTTGTGAGGAATAAATAAAAGTCACAAAATAACTCTTATTATATGAGGGATAAATAAAAATCAAGAAATAACTGTTATTTTCTGAGGAATAAATAAAAATCAAGAAATAATTGTTATTTTGTGAGGAATAAATAAAAATCAAAAAAATAAAAATCATTGCATCTATAGGTAGTCCATGTAACATGGAGTATCTTGGTATATTCCTTGTGCACGTAGCACTTCTCTATTATTGTGATTTTTTCACTTCAAATTTGGAAAATAATCGTTATTTGCGATCCCTGATTAAAACAATAAAGATTATAACAAATAATCATAAGAAAAAATTGTATCTTTATGTAGGTATAAATACACATATACATATACATACATATATAAATATAGAGAACTAACGTTTCCAAAATGACAATATGTAATGCGCTCTAAATTGTATAAGTAAAAAATGTCTAAATCTGAAAATTTTTGTTTTTATTTAAGTGTTAAAAATTATTCGATGAAGCATAAGCTACAAGATTTCTCTTGAATGTGATAGGGGCGACGTTAAATGCTTTAAGAGAACGGGGTAAAGAGTTCCATAACTTGATAACTCGTATATGAAATGATCTGTCATGTATAACATGGTATCTTACTGGAAATGACAGTTGTGGGGTTCTTTCAGATCTTAAAAATACAAAATATCTACTCTGGACAGTTGTTTACCAGAGTAGCTATTTGTTTACCTTGTAGTAGAAGAATAGCAGTCGGACGTTAACAAAACTCCTGAAGTTGCAACCCAAAAAGTCAATCACGTGTGGTGAAACAAGGTCGTGAATCTTTAATTTATAAACAAAACGTATTATTCTATTAAAAAGCAAAGAGCATCTATTGAAGTCATTAACACTACATCCTGAATAAACTTCAATGCAATGTATTCCACAAGATTTCGTGCAAGTTCGGACTAATAAGAGTAAAAAGAAAATTACTCGCTCAATGTGACAAAGTTGTCCAAAATTGCTTTAACGCAAAAATCCGTAATTGCACATTTGAAATACTAATGGTGCTTATTTTTTAAATTAAATTTAATTTAAGTGATTTTAGTCGCTTAAAACGCATAACATCACAAAAACAAAAATTTGCATCAATGGCGACAGCCTCTAACTGATCCGTAAAATAACTTTAATATATTTAAGAAACGGAGAAATATGCACAAATATACTTAAAACCTCAAGTTTTTTTAAACAAAACCTTCCATTTTAAATAAAAACTTGTTTTCTTTATTTGCAAATTTGCTGAATTTTTTCAGTTTCATATGTAAACAAAACACAGCTGATTATTTAATTCTTGTCCGAAAATTTGCTCTCAAAATTGCACAAAAATTTTTATCTGGAATAGGCCTATTATCATAAACTATTTTACGCAGTGTGTTAAAGGTAAGTAAATAATTTTTAAACTTATATTTTCCTTTATGTGCCGCCCAATTTTTCTTTAAGAGTGTGCCGCAGCAAAAAATATGTAAAACCTACTTTGGCTTGTCTTTTTTTTTAAGTTGCAACTCCGTCCAATGGAATTTAGATTAATATAAAATTATTTTTTCTTAATAAATTGGTTAAATTAAAGAATAACATAAGCGGAATTCACGGTTGGCCTTGTAGATCTTTTACATCTTGTAGCTTTGGTAAATTGTTGTTGCTTTGCTTTAAATTTAACAAAATTTACTCAAGCTACAATATGTAAAAGATCTACAAGGTCAACAGTGAATTCCGCTATAATTTTTCAATCCTTTAATGCTAAAAAATTAATTGATAATTGATTTAATAAAAACTTGTTCTACTACATTTCCTTAACATTATGACCGAAAGTGCTATTAAGATTATCGACATTTATGGTTTTAACTAATTCTTACCCTTTCACTTCGATTTAAGATATTAGTACCGGCAGAACTACTGGCGATGGTGCTGCTGCTGCCAATAACAACTGTACTGCTTACGTTAGACAAAATGCTGTTATTGCCTGTGTTGGACCCATTACCACCAACACCACCAAGTGAGCTATTACCACCGCCTGGACCATTTAGTGTTGCAGTATTTGTTATCAATACTGATTGTGGCGTTGATGGACGTTGATAAAGTGACTGTTGTTGCGTTTGTTGCAATTGTATTGTTTGAACAGGTTGTTGTATTATCTGTTGTTGTGCCTGTGAAACAATGACAAATTTTTGAGCTGCTGGTGGGGGTGGAGTTTGTTGTTGTTGTTGTATTGGCTGTATAGTTTGAATACCGCGTATTTGAGGTAATGAAGTTATCACAGGACTTCTGCAAAAGACAGAAAAAAATAATTAGTATGTGTAAATAACTTTGCTGACATAATTATGTAGATTGCACCGTGTAAGATTTAGCCAGTCTAAATGGACAAAATTAATATCTTGGAAATTAATTGAGCTGGAGTTTTGACTTTTCGTACAACTTATGACTAAACCAACGTGGAACTTTCTTGAATATTTAAGAAAATTTTGACAGCTGGTACACCCACTGCCCATACAAGTAAAAAAAATTCATTGAGTATGACGACAGTTACAATTGCGTTGTATAACTAAACCGCTAAAACCAATAACTGTTTATTTATTTATTTCATAACTACTTTACAAAATAAATTTGTAAAATATTAAGTGCGTTCGAGAACTCAAAAATTTTTACAAATTTGTACTATTTTTTACTGGATTGCGTTCGCGTACACAAATCCAGTATATGAGAGGGAGAATTGAGAGTGAAAAATGACAGTTAATTTACTGAGCAAATGCAAATTTTTGCCAATAAAATCCAGTAAAATGAAACCATATGTTTTTAAATATAAGCAAACAAAAGCAAATGGAAAAAAAAATTTTTGGTTTTTGATGAAATTTTAAAAATAACAAAAATCAATTGTATTAAGTTATAAACAATATTACGTTTATTTAAGTTTGATGCCAAAAAAGTATTATGTATTCCACGCGAAATTAAAACGTGCGGAATTTTTATAGAATTGTTGGAATTATGTATTTAAAACAACAATTTCCGAACGATGTAATTTCACGTGGAATGCAGAACATAATCAATTGTTTTTGAACTTGAATAAAGTTAATAGATTTTTATAGTTAAATTTTTGTTTATACATATCGTCGGACGGTTACTGGTTCCCCGCAAGGAACATTAAAAAAAATTAGTTATTGATCGGTTATATACATATGATTAATGTGTACTTTTCATAAATTTGTTTTCAGTTTTTCGATATCTTGAATATATCAGGATATATAAAGTTATTTTTCCCTTTTATATTTCTCTTAATAAATGCACTCATTAGACCTACTTGAAAGGAAGTGAACAATATTGTCGTTATTGGTATAAGCGGCAACAAACATTTTTGTCTTTTTCTGTACATTCTAATCACTTTTCACATTTATTATTGCTTCTGTGAAGCACTTTGGTAAGGCAAAAAATTATGACTTTTTGGAAGTTGAATGTATTATTTCTAGCTGACTCATCTCGCACAAAAAAAAACTCCTTATTCATGCGCAACAGCAAGTGATTCTCTAACAATGTCTCCCTTACGAAAACGCTTCTAGGAAGCAGTAATTTTAGCTCGGTATTCGACAATATGTATGTATGTATGTATATATTTTATACATACATACATACATATGTATGTATAGTTTTGAATATTCTCTGCAGATAATGCGACTAGTCCATACATGTATGTATGTAAATACTCCAAAGAGGAGTAGGAATGCTCCAACACTACTCCAAATATATGAAAAAAGGAGGTTGATGTTCTAGGGTTGGACTAAATGGTCCAACTTTGCATTACATCGGACTAACCCCAAAACTGCTCCATATAGAATAGTTATAGACTACGATCATAATCGTTTAAACACGAATACTTATCGTGCAGCATTGAATGCTTGTGTGAAAACGATATGATCCATGACTGCATTACATGGGAACATGATGTAACTATTCTGTTTCATCTAGATTGGACCACGTATTCCAATATTACATGCAGGATTGCATATACACGCATACATGCATATTAGAGTTTTTCTTTTCCCGGACTTTTTCATTTCCCGGGAAAGCGGGAAAGATTTTTCGGTTTCCTGGGAAATCCCGGGAATTCCCGTCCAGTACAAAACAATACAAAATATTTTTAAATTTAATTTATTTCAACAAAAACAAATTATAATTCATGAGATCGATTAAACAATAACGTTTTATACACACATTATTCAAAAAATACTACCGTTTCCGTTCTTTATATAATATTAATACATAGATACCAATATTATAAAAAAGAAATTATACGAGTATTATTTAAAAAATATATTACATAATATCCCCCTTATGAAAAAATCATCGTTAAACTTAAAATTGGTTTAACAAACGAATTTTGTATGGTAAAACTAGTTTTAACGTATGCTTTAACTTTAACAATCGTTTTTGCATAAGGGCATATTTCTTTGGAAATAGGACTTTAGTACAGAATAAGCTGTTAATGCTGTTAACCATACTATTTACCAAAGAGAATATGTAATTATTTGTAATTTTCTTTTATTTCCTTACTCATTTCTGTTTTTTACTTTTATGAATTGTTGTAGAATTAAATTTTTATCGTCGCGTTCTGCTTTTTCCAAATAAAGGCATCTAAGTCTCAGAATGCATGTGTACTAGATGTAAACTCGGCCTTAGTTGTTGTAAACCTTTAGCTAGTAGTTGTGTTCATTTACTAAAAATTTTTACGAATTTGTAACAATTGTTACTGGAATGTGTTCATTAACCCAAAAAATTTGCAACGAGAGAGCGTCGAAAGAGCGTAAAAAATTGAGAGACAGAAAAATTCTTGCAAGTTTTTACAAGTAAAATTTTTACTTGTAATAATTTTTCAAACAGCTGTTTTATCATTGTGTTTGCAAAACAATTTTCTAAATTAAGTTGAAAATAAAAATATTTTGGAAATTGTAAGTAAATGTAAACTTTTAAGACGATAAAAAGTATTAAAAAGATAAAAATTTATTTTTGTGTAACTAGCAACAGAAACAAAATAATATGTCTAATGAAATTGAACTAATATATATGTATATGCATTAATATTTTTCTACAGCCTCTGAAATGTTTTTGTTTTTCTTTAATTTTCACAGACCAGCTGTTATTTTTAGTGTTGTAAATATTATGAGTACCTAGCTAGTCGGTAATTTACACTAAGACGATATTTACACTGGGCCTTTTCTGGTTATCTGTGCAGGCATGCTTTTTATGTTTGTTGGTGAGAGGTGTTGAGAAGCATGCGGAGTAAAACAAAAGGCACGAAATGAAAATTCGAGGGGATTTTTGACATTTATCTTTGTTTTTTCGTACTCTCAGCATTAAGCATGTATATTGACGTCAAAAAGTCTTGAAGAAAAAAGTCTTAATGTAAATGTGCGTGACTTTTCGAAGGGGATTAAAAGAAAATTGTCGAAGCAAGGCAGGCTAAAAAGGCATAATTTGAATAGGCACTAAGCAGGCAAATAATTCAATTAGTTCAGATATATGTATATTTGCAAATAAATTTGAATTAACACATAATTTATTAGTCACGACAATGGTGAATATAAATGACCATAATCACATCATTTTTATAATAATATACATATACATACATATGTATAATATGTCCAGAAAACATAGGGGTAGTTATTGAGTACTCATATATACCTATACATTACAACACTACTTTAACTTGCAAATTTTAGCTAGTAAGTCATGTTTTACACTCGGCAGTTTTACTTGAAGCAAGTCTGAGTTTATAGGAGAGAAAGGAAAGAAGAAAGAAGAGGGTACTGACTTGCCTGTACAGAAAAGTTACTTCAATTCTGTTTTGTTATTTCATTCGCTGCATTAAAACAATACGAAAATTGAACAAGAAACCGTCTGAGTGTAAACAAATGGGCAGTTTTAAAAGAGAATTGAAGAGAACTGCTTCAAGAAAAACTGCCAAGTGTAAAACATGACTAAAGTGTTCATTTACTTTTTCACATTTTTGAGAGTAGTTTTGAAAAATTTCTTGTTACTCTCTCGTTACTAATTTTTACTAGTAAAGTAAATGAACACACCTATTGTGATATTGCCATCGCTTTAATAAAGTGAATAAAGACACTCATCAAGGAATGTGTACATACAAATTAAGTTGCCATAAATTTCCCGGGAAATCCCGTATGAAAAACACTAATGCATATACATACATATGTATAATTTTATTAGCGCCAAAATTGTCAATCAGCTGTGTTACATATTTTACTGGATTTTAAAATTTTTCCGTTCGCGTACTTTTATATGCAAACGTTTTTATTGAGAGTAATTTCTTTAAATTATTCAGTATTTACTCAGTTACTGGATTTTACTGGAAAAGTACTCAAACGCACCTATTGTTGCACAAAAATGGGCGGAGTAACTAGATCATAAACAAATTAACAGTATTCTTAAAAATGTTTTTGTGACTGACTATACACGACTTATGCCTTCACATAGGAAGTAGTAACGTGGTTGTCAACGAAATTCCAGAAAAGAATCGCAAGACGAGCGAGACGAAAAACTCTCGAAGGCCAAACAACACACACAAGCCTGACCCACTATTGGCAGATTTGCAGATTTATCTGCATTTTCCTGATTCTTCACTGCAATTATAAAGTTTTGCAGATTTTCACTGCCAAATTGCAGATTTTCTGAAATACTTGTGTAACATCAACTTAATAAGTAAAACAATATTTTGGGATTATAGTGCGTTTAAAAATTTTAAACTTAAATTTTAACAATTCCCATAAAAAACACTAATCAATATTTCGTGTTTTTCTTTACCCCGCACAGTGGAAGATTTTGAAAAAAAAAATTAATAATTCTGCAGTTTCTAAACGAGCCGTCCGATTGTTATGAATTAAAAAAATAATTTTTGAATTTGTTCCTATCGTTCCATCTTTGTAACCACTTTAATTTTATACCAAAAAAAAAAAAAACAAAATGAAACTTTAAAAACAGGTATAACTTTGGAAGCGTAAGAGCAAATAAATTTTTTTAAATTATTTAGAACTAATTGACTTTTTAACCTATATCATTAGTTTCTTTAATTTTCATAAAAATTTTAAAAGTTATAAAGCGTTATTTGCAAAGTTTATGGAAAAATTACAAAAATTGTAATGTAGACTATCTAAAAGAGTAAATTCATTCCAAAAATAAAGCTTGGACATTTTTCTTTTAATTTTTTTTTCAAAAGTGAAGAAAATCATGGCTATTTTTATAAATATGAAGAAAATACAAAAAACGGCCGGCAAACTCGATTTTTGGCAAAAATTCGACTTGTGTGTGCGACCTCTTCCGAAAAATCTGAAAATAATCTCAAAAATACTTGGCCCTATAAGCTTTGAAATTATACTTTAGCTCCAAAAAAATTTTTTCTGGGACAGCCTTAATTATAATTACGAGAATTTTCTAGTCATATTTGTTGTACAGATATTGAACGTCTAGTGTGAAAAAAGAAGAGCTAGAAGGGAATGGCAACAGCACAGATCACCTCAACATAAAACTAGATTTAAAGAATGCACTAAACGACTGCAAGAGTTGCTTGCATTTGGAAAAACTGCATCTATTAAAAATTATCTGGAAGGTCTTGATGTCACACCAGCATCTAATTACTCTTTGTGGCGCGCTGCTAGAAAGCTTAAAACACCAGTTGAGTTTAAATCTCTTCTGCGCACATCTGCCGGAGGTTGGGCTAGAAGCGATACTGAAAAAGGTAACATATTCGCTGATCATTTAAAATACGTATTTACCCCAAACACATGTACTGGTGTTGTTGATTTACCGGGTGTAGTTGCGCTAAGATGCGTGATGTACAAAAACTAATGCTGAACTTAATCCGAAGAAAGCTCCAGGTATTGATGGAATTAGTAACAAGATGCTGATGAACTTGCCTCATGTTGCAATAAGAATCCTGCTATTTATTTTTAATGCAATTAATATAGGCGTATAAGCTTACTATCAACAATCTCAAGCTTTTCAAAAAGCTGCTCAAGATAAAAATTTCCAAAATTTTAGCTGATAATGGGTGCATCCCGCACCATCAATTTGGTTTTAGAAGTCAGCTTAGCCCTTTTTATTGATGTTTCTCAGGCATTTCATAAAGTATGGCCTATTTTTAAAATTGAATTGAAATTTTGGAGAGTTATATTATTGATAGGAATTTCAGTGTTCTAGAAGGAGACTTCATGAGTGTGCCCGAATCTATATCTTCCGGTGTACCATAGGGTAGTATTCTGGGACCAGTCTTGTATTTAATATATACTTGTGATATGCCTGTGAGCAATAATATACCAACCTCTACATTTGCCGATGATACAGCCTGCATGAGTATGCATGAAAGCCCTTATGAGGCATCCCGCAATCTCCATGAACATATTACTCAGCTGGAAACATGGTTGAACTTATGGAGAATTAGAGTAAATGAACAAAAGTGTGTTCATATAACGTTTACCCTAAGAAAAGATACTTGTTCCCCCATTCGAATCAACAATCAAGATATCCCTCAACATTCTCAAGTGAAATACCTTGATCGACGGCTTACATGGAAACCCCATATTAAATCAAAGCTAACACAAATACATTGGTTGATTGGCAGAAATTGAACACTCAGCCTAGACTGCAAACTTTTACTATACAAGTCGCTTTTGAAGCCAATATGGTGCTACGAAATTCAGTTATGAGGCACTGCTTCAGCTTCAAATGTAGAGAGAATCCAACGACGGCAAAATAAAATTTTAAGGTTAATAACATCTGCTCCATGGTACATCAAAAATTCAAATATACATCGTGATTTAAATATGCTACTAGTGGCTGACTAAACTCTAGCCACATCCGCTTGCTCGTAATATTTTGAACTTTACTGGACATATCCGCTTAAAAAAGAAGGACACTAAGGCTCTAATTCGCAATACCGCAGATGAAACTTTTTGAGAGTATTTTTGTACATCTTTCTTGTATTAATATTTACTATCACTAAATTTGTGTTCGGCATTGGTCGAGCCCATTAATTATATATAGACCTAAGATTTGATTACTTATTGTTAGTTCATTTATTTTTAAAGATACAATAAATAAATATTTTGAAGTATAAAAAAAAAAATATTTGTTGTAAAATTATTTGTAGTTTGCACCAGATTATAAGCCCTAATTCACACGTTGATTTTTCAATGATTTTTTGAAACACGATTTTTGTAGTTTGTAGGCGAACTGTATAGAAAAGCAAAGGGGGTAGAAAAAAAATCACATTTTCCGTTCTACGAGTTTTTTTTTCAAATTTTCTTTACACATATATTAATTTTTGATATGTTGCTTTATTTTATTTTTTCATTGAATGTGACAACAGCTTTTTTTAATAGAAAACAGTGTTACCTGTAGGTATTTTAGTCGCTAATATAGGAGTATAGGGACTATCGGACAAATATTTTATTTTGACCAAAATTTAGGTATTTTGTATTCTCATATTGCATTTTTTGTGCATAAATGTAAAAAGAACTATACGCAAAATATATTTTGCTCCGTTTAAAAATTTGTTTTTGCTCGTAATTACATAGACTTATCTAATTATTTTGGTATCGCAGTGCCTGTATTTGGATAAGATATTCCCTCTATTCTTCTAATGGCAAGCACACCAGGAAATAGGAAATGAGCATCCATTAAACAATGATTTAATAATTAAGGATATTACTTACAACTATTTAACTTAAATCTTAATAAACTCCGTGATTGGAGAAAACCCAAATATAGATATGTGTTATATTTGTATTATAAGATAATTTCTGAAAAACTGTAGAAAAGTATGCATTAATTTCGAAGGCAGAAGTAGTCACTTTGACATACATATGTCAAGTTTTAAGTAGGGAAAAAACGAATTTTTTTTAAATCTAATGGCAACACTGATACAATTTTTGGAAGAAAAAAAAATTAAAACTAGCAACATGGAAAAAAGCATCGTATGAATATAAAATGTTTTTGGAAGCAACTTTTAAAGAGAATCAAAAATAAAACAAGATTTTTAAATCCTCGTATGAATTGGGCCTAAGTAATAGCTTCAACGCGATTAAAATTAAAGCTTGAGTTTGTATTTGTTGAATTGTTTGACGGTGAAACATTGTGTGTGGGAATAGAATAGCAGCATCGGTATACGATACACGTGAAGTAACTGGTTGGCTCATTTGAGCAAAAGTGGCGGAGTAAGCGCTTGCTGATTGAGCGGTTGCTAATTTAGGTTTTTGTCTCATAGTCTGTTTAACGAAAGAATATGCAGGACATCCTCTGTAGTTAGCGGTGTGATTACCTCCACCATTACAGCTAGCAGTACCGTGCAATTCACCGCAGATAACACAAACTGTAGGTAAATTGCAGTTAGTTTTTGTGTGGCCATATTCGTGACAATTATGGCACTGCACGCGTCCAGAACGCTTTTATGGTTCTTCAACCGTTATTTTTCGGTATAAGAGATATTTTAAATTATTAATTGGATGGGTCTCATTTTTTCTCAATTTTATATCATTTGGCTCAAGTTCAACGCGAAATAGAGCTTGGGGGATCTTCTCCCTATTTAGTAAATTGAATAAATTTTTTACCTTAAATCCCTGGAGGACGAGTGCATCTTTTATTTCTTCGGAAACAACATAAGAATCTATGCCCCTCAATACGATCTGCAGGCCTTTAGCACTCGTTAGGCTGGTATGTGTAGAAACTTGTTTTACTTTTTTCAAATTCATTAATCATTTTGCGAAAATCTTTTTCTTCATAAATTTGAATTTTCGTTTCATCAATGTTACCACGTTTTATTGGAACAATGTGAAATTTATTCTCACCAATGACCGAGATTAATTTTTTTTCATCAAATAGATTGGCGGCGGCTTGGAGATTTTATTCAAGGATACTCAGTATTGGTGTGAACTAATAATAGTAATACGTTTTTTTTGGCCTCTAGGATTTTGTATTACAATATGAACAAATAAATAAATAAATGTAAAATTGTATGACAAAGCTCGTTAATACCAGGTTTAATTTTACTACTTATGCTAACTTCATGCCAATTTTTCATTATTCAGAAAGCTGTTAAAATGTATTCGATCCGTGATCAATTCAATGACAAATTTGCTTTGCTCCAAAAAGTTAGAACCTATTCACATTATGCCTTTTTAGCCTGCCTTCTTTCGACAATTTTCTTTTAAACCCCCTACGAAAAGTCAAGCACATTTACATTAAGACTTTTTTCTTCATGACTTTTTGACGTTTGTATACACTCTTAGTGCTGAGAGTAAGAAAAAACAAAGAGAAATGTCAAAAATCCCCTCGAATTTTCATCAGTGTGCACACTTCTACCGATATTCGGTAGATTCTACCGAATATGTTTGTAAATTTAATGATCTACCAATTCTACCGAACAAGGCCTGAAATCTACCGAATATTGAACGAACATTTTGATTAACAATTATGCTACAAGATCAAGTTGATCACACATACGGAAAATTAATCACATGTACTTATGTTCTAAAATGTGGAAAGCTTTCCGCGGAGAAGAGACTATGTTTAACAAATTGTTATTTAGTAATTTAAGTCGATATATGTGTAAATTGGATATTTTGCCACATAGCGTGCGGCCGCACAGCGGTCATTTTCTGCTATGAAAATCATTAAAACAGAACATAGAATTGTGCCTTGGGGTTGAAATATTTATTCCTCCCAATGATTTAATCATTTTTGCACAAAAGTTTAAATTCATAAATGGATCGTACATATAATCTCTGTAGTAGCAAATGTTTCTCAAATAAAAGTTATTTTAGTAGCTTTATAAAACCTATATACAAAACTGAATTTCTGTTATTTATGTATTTTATTTTATGTATGCATAGCATTTCTAAACAAAGGGTAAGGGCAAATAACTGGGGATGTCACTTATTTTTTATTGGAAATGCTTCATTGTTTATGGCAGTTTAATTTCCAATCACATATATTTTGTTATTTTTTATGTTTCTTTGAATTGTTATTTTTTATGTTTCTTTGAATAAAAAATATTTTCTACCGAATTTCATTCAAATCTACCGATTTTTTATGTCGATTCTACCGAATTAAAAAAAAATTAAGTGTGCACACTGATTTTCATTTCGTGCCTTTTGTTTTACTCCTCATGCCTCTCAACACCTCTCACCCACGAACTGAAAAAGCCTGCCTACACATGCAAGCAGAAAAGGCACAGTGTAAATTGCGTCTTAGCAATCGGTCTTTCATTCTTCGATCCTAATGTTAGTGTTAATCAGTGTTCGAAAATAAACATTATTTAATGTACTTTAATGTTCTGTAAGGTACAACCTCACACGCACAAGCGCTAATAATGTACGTATACCGAGTACATTAAAATTATAAGTACTTACAATCTTAGTTAACTTGTGCCCAACGAAAATCGTTATTTAACCTAATCAAAATGATGATGATCAACACTACGTTTTGTAATGTTAAAGACATTATTATTAATGTACATTTAATGCATGTAGGTTACACTCAAAAAAGTTTTACAATAACTGAATATACAAGAAGTTTCTGTTAACTAAAAGTAAAGTAAATCTTACAGGTAGATAAATTTTTACCAAGTTATTTGTATGTAAAATCTTTTTTGTTTATTGTTTAATAAGCAAACCACAATATATTGATGATTTTCTGTGCACTCAATATAATAAATTATTTAGAAAAACAGTGGTAGACATGCCACACCTGCTTAAGTTGAAATTTTGAATACACAAATTAATACTTGTGCCCCAAATTAGAAAAAAAATATTTTGAAACAGACGATTTAAAATCAATACTTTTAATTATGTGCAGGTTGTTTTTAGCTATTGAAAATAAAATAAAAAAATCTTTTTTACTGAAATTTGAAATTAAAATAAATTGAAAATCATTCGGTTCGCATGAAAAAAAAGCCTGTTGTAATCGGCAAATAAAAAAACACGTGCGCATGTAGCTTGGGCGTAATATTGACGTCACTATGAAGCTGCATATGCTACATACCACGTAGTTATGTCAAAATAATAAACATAGCTGAGAATCTATTATTATTTAATGACTTTTTTGTTTGAGCAGATCTTCACATGTATTTACACATAAATGCTGCCTACATTTGGATTTTGACACAAAAATACTATTAAAATTTTACGCCGCTAATGCAACGAATGTGTTGGAAATTCTCCTGGCGTCATAAGTGTCTTTCTACATGTCGTGTATAATAGGTCGTGTTATAGAGCGGTTTTTAAATCAAAATAATATTGTTTGAAATTATGTTTAATTTGAATTTACTAACAGCATATTTTGAGTGTAAAATGTATCAAGAGCTGTTGTGTCCACACATACACTATCTTATTCTTTGTTAGTATATGTGCTTCGCGGGTGTATGGATAGGCTGTGAGCATCACTCATTATACTCGCTTTGCAATGTTGTCACCTTTTAAAATTTTAAACGCGAAAAAATATGAAGATACTTGTAGTGCTCAGTGCTCAGTGCTTTTTAAATTAGTTTTTAATTTTTTTTTTTCTTAAGAGCTCTAAACTAAAAATTTTAAATCAAATTTGTTTTGAGCATGCTTGTCATTTAAAAATTTAAATTGTGCATTTCAAGATGTTTTTTGTATTGTTAGAAAATTGATTCAAGGAATACGCGCTATATCAAACTCTGACTTTAATATTTAATTTAATTAATGTAAAAAGTGTTTTGTCTAACAAGTGATAATTATAATGTCATCAGCATTCCAAATAGAGTCGAATAGCGAAATTTGGTCTGTTTATAGACAATATATGGAATATGATTCAATTAATGCAATTGAGAGAGAATTGAGTCTTTATGGATTCAGTTGATATAAACCTATTTAGTAAAAATTGACATACAAGTTCTGTCACATCCATATTAACATGTAGAAATAGAACGGGTTTTAAGCTCTATAAATTTTTTAAGGTTTACCACAATATTTTTGCACGCGTTTAACGCTTTCATATAACAAAGGTCTGAAACGATAAAATTGTTGTTGTGAAATCAATGAAATAACAAATAATAACGATTTTTATATAAATAGCAATGTAATGTATATAACTTTAAAGTTTAAAAAACTATGTTATGCTCAGGTGATCGGGTATGTTCTGTAAACCGAAACGTTTTCAAAACGAGAAATTTTCAAAAACGAGTAAATGTTTATTTGGTGCTTTACAAATTACTCGAAATGGTGACATTCGAAATTAATTTGAATAAAATATTTGAATTTTAAAGTCAGTTGTTAATAAAACAAGTCACATTTGAAACAAAAGTACGCATTTAAAATGTCCGGCTCTAAATCTTCGACAGAAAAAGTGTTTATTTCATTATTATAAAACTTGATGTGTCATACATTCACCCACCAAATCATTTAATGATATATTAGTCGGTTCAGAAGTTAGCAAAAGTATACTACATATTTATGAAAAAATATTCAACATAAACTGTTATGTCTTAAAATAAAAAACTATTTTATTAGAAATGCTCTTGAAGCTGAACAATAAAATGAGTTATGTGTAGTTTTTGAGGCACTTCCGCTATACCTCTCAAATCTACAATTATTTAAGATTAATTTTACGAAATACTTATATAAAAACATTTACAAGTTTCAAAATAACACAGTTTTTTTGCTCTCCTGAAAACAAACCTGATTTTGTCGGAGAAACGATGATATCTACATCTCTTTAGTACTTTAAACTTATTTTTTACTTATTGTAATAGACATTTTTCTATTTTTTATAATATTTTTATATCAGTTTTTTTTGTTAAATAAGCTCTTTTTTAAATAGGGACTGTGATATTTTTATGAAATGAAACCTTGTTATGTTCGATCTTTTTTATCTTTGCTATATACATGTTCCTTAATATTTGATTTTTTTTAATATATGAGTGGGTTTCATAAAAGTTAAACATATTGGGCCTGATAACGAGTATCGTATTTCGACTACGACTACGAAGATTTCGTAATAGACTAAAGAAAAAATCTTGCAATGTTCTTTAGTCTACTACAAAATCGTCGTAGCCGAAGTCGTAATACGACACTCGAAATAAGGCCCAATAACATTGAGTACATCTGTTTATATAAATTAAGTGCTTTTCATAGTTGCAGTGCTTTTCGAAATTTAAAAGTTGATAGCACTGTCCCAATTATATAAAATTGAGAGTATGACCACCGCCAGTGCTGTCGGATGTAACGATTTGTCTTTAAAATCGCCAAAAGCTTTGTTTTAAAATAATAATTTTGACGAGCCTTTTGTTCATTTATATATTTCAACTCATTTGCGATTATTTTAGCTAAACACACATATGCAATTTAAACAATGTAGATTAATGTTAAAAACATGGCAAATTTTACACAATGAAGGTTTTCTACAACATAAAATAATTAATGAAAAGAGATTTGTTTTCTATATCTAAAGTGTGGTTTTTATAAAACATAGTGGGGAAAACTTCCTTTTATTAATTTGGAACTAGCATTTTGGATAATGATGCATAAATAGCCTTATGCATCATGGTAAGGATATAAATAACTGAAAATAAGATTCATATTGATGTAATTCATTTTTAGTATGTTTCATACTTCAGTACGTATGTTTGTATGTATGTCTGTTTTATAAATGAACTACACTCCAAAATATTCCATGCTTAAAAATACGAAACACTTTTTCGTAATTTAATTTTTGTACAATAAACTAAAAATTTTTAAATTTTACTAAAATATTTGTAGCTTTGCAGGATAAAGGCCATTTCTCACTATCATACAAAGTCGTGCGATCTACGAAAAAAGTACAACCCTTGTGTGATGAATTCTTAATGTCTTTTGAAATATTTTATAAACTCCATCATATCAGGGTTGTATTTATTCGTAGATCGCACGACTTTGTATGATAGTGTATCACGGCCTTAACAAGTTTCATAATTTTACGAATGTCGTTAAGTTACAAAAACGATTTCCTACAACTATTTTCGTATATAGTAACACATTTTTCGTTTATTTCATTGAATTTAGGAAGAAATAAAACATTCTTACAAAATTGGAAATTTCGTGAAATAAATAAATTTTGTTTTGTTATCATTTTGTTTACAGTACAAAATTATTCCTAAACCTACACAAGTTTCGTGAATTTTACAAAATACAATTTAAACATATAATAAAAACTGTTGTTTTGTTTTACTTTTTATTATATCCCCAACTTATTTTCCTGTTATTGTATAAAAAATTATTGTAATAAAAAATTTGTTTTTAGTTCATGCTAGGAACACAACTGGTACAAACGACGAATTTCGTCCACGCAGAGTTTGCTGCGTAAATTCGTCGTGTGAAACACAACAACGACGAATTTACTCAACGAATTCAGCTGTTATAATTTATAAAGTTGTTTGAAGCATTTGCAAAGGCAGACAGAGAGAAAATTTGTATTTCATAGTTCGTCGGTGTACAAAATAGAAATAAATCTATCGCAGAGCTCGTCACGCTCTACAAATTTCGTTTTATGGAGGCGTTGTGTTAATTTTAATATGAACAAATATATTTTATTTTCCATGACAAAAGTTCGCAATGAAAACTTCGTCTTCGTACCAATTGTGTTCCCAGTTTGATTCGTGAGTTTCATTGCAAAATATTCATGTATGTATGTGTATGTATGTGACGTATGAAGAATGCAGAGGCTGTAATAACTTCCCTTAAGTTATCTTTTTATTTTCATAATTATTACAACCTTCAATTCTAGGAATTAAAGATTAATTTACTATTCTCCAAGGATATATAAATTTTTTGAAGATTTTTATATTCTACGTATTTTTTTATTTTATACAAAATTTCGCATATAACACAAACTTGCTTTTCATGATTCACTAATTAATTTTGTATTATTAACATTGTGTTTCTTAAATTTACGAAAAAAAATTTTAAATACAAAATTTTGTTTGCAGACAACAAATATTTCGTAAAATAAAGAAATATCACAACTACTACATATCTACGAAGCATTTCGTACCCTAAAATTAACGAATATTTCCTAAAATGAACCACATTTTTCTAAAAACCTAAAAATATATAAAATTATGTTTTAAATAAAAAATGTTGTGTAGCTAATATTTAATGTTGTATAATATTGACGATAAACGACAAATGTGTCAGCGCTGTGGCTAAAAATCAATCTGACAGCACTGGCTAGCATCGATCAGGTATGATACAGATATGTATGTATGTATGCATCTATTAAAGGATTACGGTACTTGTTGACGCATAATGCATTGTAGGGATGTAACGAATACCAGTTTAGCGAATGCGAATGCGAAAGCGAAGAATACATTTTAATTTTTGCGAAAGCAAATGCGAATGCGAAAGCGAATGCAAATATTACAATTCGTTAAAATATCACATGCAAATAAATTTATATAAGAGTACGTATGTATAATAATTAATAATAAGTTTACATAATATTAGGGAATCAACCCATTCCTACTTTGGCTCTAAAGCCTGGTACTCTATTCAACATTTCATGTGAAATGCTGTCAAAATAAATTTAAAAAACTTGGAATAAATTTTTCCAAAAACAATCTTGCAAAAGTAGTTGTGTTTTTTTTTGACGTTTGTTAAGCGCCAACTATTTTCATAAAAGAAATACAATTTTTTGTCGCCAGTATTCGCTTGAAATATTCGCATACATTTTAGCGAATGCAAATAGCAAAAGTAAGCGAATAATTTGCGAATGCGAACATTCGTTACATCCCTAATGCATTGCTATTGGCTGAAAAATATAAGGAAAAAAAAACAAGCAAAAAAACTGGGAAAACATCACAGTGGAACAAATTAAAATTTTTCTCCATAAATTTTGAAAGCGAAAAATTAAATTTTTTTAATTATTGTCTAAATTTGTGAATGCTAATGAAAATATAAAAATATAAATATACAAATATAAAAAATACATAAGACTTTTAATTTTAACGAATTTTACGGTTTGCTTATTAATCCACCTTCACTCATATGATTAATAAATATTTTTAATTTATAACAATAATAGCCGACTGAATTCTACACACCTTCATACTGCAAATCTTCTAACTCGTTGCCTATATATATATTTTGAAGCATATCGTCAATGCTATTAATACTTTTAAGTAGATACAAACATACATATGTATATTACCAAGATAGCCACAACTGATATTAAACACTGTATTGTTTAAAATCGTTTGCTTACATGTGTCGGCTATACGAATTATGAACATATAAGTCAGGCATATTATCAATTTCTACTTTTGAATACGAACTTGAAACCCCAAAATGTCATTAGTTTCAACTTTCTGATTTTATATTATGTTCAAAATCTGCCTAATTTTAAGAATCTACGGCATATCTTTGATTGCAACAGTTTCCAATTTCCAAAAATATGTGCGTATGTATGTATGTATATATGTATGTATTAAAAAAACGAAAAGTCTTAGTTATCCGTACAATTTCGCTCTTATTTTTTTGCTTTTAACTGCCCACTGTGTACTTCATATATAGATTTTTTTTTTACTACAGGACTGCCAACCTTTAGTCAGGTAATTTTATCCCACTTTTCTTGCTAAGTTCGGTAAAAAAAAGGGAAGACAAGAATTAATCCTACTTTTTTGTATATATGGCCTATTTCCGAACTGCGAAATAAATCTTTCGACTTACAATTTGTATTGAAAACAACAATGAAATATGAAAATTTGTTTTTGTTTTTTCAATATACATATGTAAATTGTAAGTCGAATGTTTTCTTTACCATTATACTCTTTGATTTTACGAGTAATTGGGTACTTAAATTTTATGCATTTACAATGGGCTGTGGGATTTTCCAACGTTTTATGGTTTCTTTTTTATAATAATACGTATGTGTTGTTAGCAGGTAACGAAAAGGATTTGTAACCACTTTTATATATTTACATATACATATACATAAGTATTGGACGCGGTTGAAAAATCAATCAGATAAAGTATCTTTTTTTAATTAATTGCCTTGCGAAAATATACGTAAATATACGTGAACAGTTATCTCTAGATCCCTTAATTGTTTTGGGAATCCTCTTTAAAAAATATCGATCTTTAGTTTCAGAGGGGTAATAAAATATTTTTATTTAGTGATTAGCTTTAATTTACATATGTTTACATATATGTACTATGTGTATATACAAATGTATGTATTTGTGTAAAACACATAACTTTTAATATATAAAATAAGCTAAAATATGCATTGTTTAGTCAACAAAACAAGCAAAAATATCATTTTAACCTTTTTATTAAACTTTTACCAAATTAAATAAACGCATTTCAATGAATTTTAATATTTATATGTAAGAGATTTTCGTGTAAATTTTAACTAAAGTCTGTGGTATTTTTATTTTATTATTAGGTTAAATATTGCAATACTTTTAAGTAAAATATTATAACATTGTGATTTATTAACTTCTAAGACTGCCGAATAAAAATGAAACTTAATTTTGAAATAAATACTTTAGAAACCATAATATTGTCTGATTTTTAACTTCAAATTGCTTAAAAATACCTTGCTTATCGCATTTGTGTGTGTGTGAGAGTAATTTGACATTTTCAATGGCAAAATTGGTTACGAGTAGTTTTCTTTACTTCCTAACTATAAAATGTAGTAAAATAAAGCTCGTTAGAATACATTGGCTACAATTTGCAAATCCATAACATTAAATTCCGCAATTACCGCTAAAATTCAAGAAAGGATAAATACAACAAAAACAATATTCTTTTATTTTCTACGTACATATGTACATACATATGTAAACAGGTTAAAAAATTGTAGAAATTTTTATCCACACTTTATTGCCAAACTTACTACAAGAAGAACTGTTTTACATTACATTTGTAAAAGTTGGCAATCCTAGCTTAAAATTATCAATAGATAAGTATAAAGAGTGCATGGCGTCGTCCGTCTGCAATGTTCTTGGGTTGGATTAATCTTGTATTCTATTCAGTGTTGCCGGAATCGTAATTCATTTTACAGGGATAAAACTAATCCAAATTTTAGATATTACGAAATTTTTTGTAATTTTATTTACGGCGCTCTATTCCTAAATACATATGTATGTACATAAGTATGTACATTACTTGCATGTATATAAATAAATCACCATAGCAGTAACTTCTGACAAATAACAAGCAAATTGCTCAATAATTACTGAAAATTATATTAAACTTTGGAGGGAGTTCCAAAACTCTTTTTTTGCATTGTCTAGTGAGAAAAAAACTTCTTGCTTACGTGGAACAGAACAAAACTCGTCCCTTGCACCATAACCAGCCTAATGTGTAACTCTTGTTTTTGCTTTGTGTAGTTGTCGTACTTTCCGTTGCCAAGTAGTGCTGCCATACATATATGGTTTAAGTAAAATATTTTTTTGCACAAATTTACTATGTATGTGCCTATCCAACAAAATAACGAATATACATAACTGTAAATGACAGACTTGCTTTATTAAGTCCTAATTTACACTCAGCAAGTCTTATTGCTAAGCTGATTAGTTTTTTAGGAAAGAGAGACGAGGGGAAAAGAAACTTATATGTTCCCCTCGTATCTCTCACCGACAAACTAATCAGATTAGCAATAAGACTTGCTTAGTGTAAATAAGGACTAAACGTTTTTTAACCTTGCATGTAGCGAGTTTTGAAATCTAATTCTACATATACGTATAAGACAAACAATTATTTAAATACATACATGCTTCCATACATGTACATATAACTTTATTTGGACGTAATTCTCCCAATGATCTATCTTGCGGGCAATATTATTTTAGTAATAAAAATAAAAAGTTATAACCAGGGACATAACAATTATAGGAGAAATGACAAAAAGGTTATATTTAACCTTAAAATTGATTAATTCAAATAATGCTTACAATAAACGATTATCGTAAGATATCGTCGTCTTAGAGTGCAAACCTGCTAACTCACTTCAATAAAATTTTACAGGAGAGACAAAATACTGTTAACATTTTCTATACATTGGTTAAGAAATTAACCTAATACGTCAAGTTTTTTCGACATGTAGAGTTTCTAATTAAAACAAATAATTAGGGTAATCGATGCGGTATGTTTTTCTCTATCGAAAGGCATTAAAATGTCATATTTTATTAAGTGTCATTCATGAAATTTTGATGAGCCTGTGGAAGATTTTATGCCATCAGTTAAAGGTTTGCCACACGTTTAGTTCCATACTTAAGTGTTTACATGTATTTAATATATCGCACACTAAATCATAAAGAGTCACAACTCAAAATTATAGAAGTGCCTTTTCTTTTTTATAAACCAGTTAATTGAAGAAATCTATAAGGACCTCAACAATTTCTTTTGCAATACAGTCTTCTTTAAGAATATAAAATATCGTTATGCTTGTTTTTATGTCACATGCTTGCGTCATTTGTACAGTATCAACAGTTGTTTGCAACTACTCAGCATCTGACTCTTTATGATTTAGTGTGCGATATATAAATGACAAACAAAATACTTTTTATATAATTTTTTAATATAACACGAAATGTGTCAAAATATTTATGTATGCAACGTGATTATCAAAAGTGTAAACTATAATATTCTTTCCACTGAATAATTCTAGCAAAATTATATTAAAATTACATATATATTTTGTAATTCAAATATAGTTGTGGAAAAATTGGTTTGTTCCATGTATAGATAATATCGCAGAATTCGGCTGATGTTTTGTCGTCGTTTGGCTATTGGTTTGCGGCACGGTATATTCAAAATACATTCTATTTGCAGCAAACCAGAAACCAACCGACGATGTGTTGCTTTATACTCTCAATAATTTTCTCTCTTAGTTACTTTCCTCCCACCGAAAACCAATTTTTTTTTTAAATTTCACATCTTTATATGAACATCCATTCATACATGCATGCATACATGCATGCATGAATGGATGTACATATCTTTACAGGGTTTGCTTATGAAGCACTAACACTTTGGCAAAGAACACTAAAATATAATTTATTTACACAGAGATGTACACAACAATTTTAATTTCAGTGCTATGGCCGTCAAGCAGAGTGCTTTATAAAGTATTTTACTTGAGTTGAAACATCATTGTGATTCTAATCGCGTAGTGTACATGTAAACATACACAAAGTAGAAAGTTGTCATATCTTACCCTTTGTATAATACATTAAATAATGTACAGTTTATTTTCGTACACTGGTGTTAATATTAACAAGTAAGAGTGCTATATTCGGCTGTGACGAATCTTATATACCCTTTACCAACGTATGTAGTATACATACGTACATATTTGTTTTGTGATAAAATTTATAATTTTTTGTTATAGTGCAATTTTTAGTAAGTGACCGCTTGCTTTTTTGGAATCTTCCTGAAAATATTAAATTAGCTGATCCATGTTTCAACAAAATGGATAAAATTTATATATTGCTCGGTGCAGAATTTTACCATCAATTGATGTGCCCACAACAAATAAAGATCAACCAAAATCTACCAATTTTACAAAACACAGCTTTGGGTTGGATCGTCACGGGTAAATTACAAGAAAGAAACGACAACTTGGCAACTTGTGCAGTTTTTACCCCAGAAGAGCAAACAACAAACCAGCTTATTGAAAAATTCTGGAAACTTGAAGACACGAATAATACAGAACGAGCATTATCTCTGGCTGAGAAACGATGTGAGGATCATTTTGCACAAAACGTAAAAAGAAACGAGGACGGAAGATTCATTGTACGCCTACCATTCGCAGAAAATCCATCCGTTCTCGGAAACTCTAAAACAATGGCATTCAATCGATTTTTAGCATTAGAAAAACGATTGAACCTTAATCCTGAGCTTAGAACAGGATACAGTAAATTCATGCAGGAGTACGAAGATTTGGGGCACATGGAAGAAATTCAAGAAGACGACATTCCTGATTCACACTACGTCATGCCGCACCACTGCGTACTGAAACCTGACAGCTCAACCATTGTCTTCACTGCTGACATAGAGAAAATGTACCGGAGTAAACATCGATCCACCCGACGCAGCAGCGCCGGGACCGGAGAATGTGTCTACAGGCGAAGTAAACCATTTATCTCATGGATACATTTTTTGTCCATGAGAATTGGAAGAAATATTTGCATAAGGTTCTGCAAGACCATTTCCTTCTATATATTTGTTACCTTTGTTGATAATATATAATATAATATTTCATGTTTTTTCTTGTATGACGTATTATTGCAGGGACAAGATATTTATCCGTTTCAGAACTTTTTACGAACTTTTGCATCGATTTGTTTGTTAGTGCATATTTTACCTTTTAAAGCATATTTCTGCATATATCATACATTTAGCATACATATTTTCTAATTTTTAGATCATAATTTACGCTTTTAGGGCATATTTTCATACTTTATAGATTTTTTTATCTGAATATGCTTACAAGCTTATGTGTTGGTCAACATTTTTATTTCATTTCCAATGTTCCATGTGCATATATGTACATTTTACTTATATTTATATTACGCAGTTATTATATACGTTAGTTTTAATAAAAATTCGGTTTTGCTATTTGTGACGGACTCCGCCCGAGTAGACGTTGAAGGATATTTTTGAGTTTTTAGTGCATATTGAATGCGCATAAAACACTTTAGAGCATATTTCTGGTTTCCCTGATAATATATGTTGTAGTTTCATATGGAAATAAGTTATTTATGTGTATTAAAAATATTAAAAAATGAAGAGGGAAAGAAATGAGGAATTAAATACCATTTAAATAGTTTGACTACAATTTGTCTCTAGATTGTTTGGAATAAAGTGACTTTTCTGTAAAAAAAAAATGCAAATTTAAATTTGTCGTACTGTGTACGAATCCATTAATTTTTTTATAGAAATTTATGCTTTGTATCATTTTCAAATATTATTTAATGACGATCATTAAAATTTTGGTTAGTTTTTATTAACATAAATAATTTTTTAATTTTTCATTTTGCAGGCGTAAATAAAACCTCAATTTAATGTTTATAAATATCACCTATAATATTCATATTCGTATTCAAATATTCGTATTTGTATTCGCGAATATCAAAAATTGACATTGGACACATCATTAGTACATACTAGTGATGCACGAACATTCGTATTCGTATTCGAATTGTCGAATATTCTGCATTTTTAGATATTCGTATCCGTATTCCAAACAAATTAAAAAAATAAATGCATAAATCCTAAACGAAATTTAAATAAATTAAATTAGATTTAATGATTTTCGTAACTTTCCTTGACCTTTTAGTTTTATTTAATAACTATTTTTTTTTGTATACATATATAAATAAATATTTTTAATTTTATTTATATAAAAAAAACACCTCAAGCTTAATAAAATAATTATTAAATTAAATTAAATTTTTTATAAAAATTTGTGCTTTGTATCATTTTTAAATATTAATGACGATCATTAAAATTTTGGGTAGTTTTTATTAACTTTAAAGTACGCCAACAGGAGTATGAAGTCCTTTTTCATAACAATTTTTTAATATTACATGTTGCAGACTTAAATAGAACCCCAATTTAATGTCTATAATTTTCTTATATTATATTCGTATTCGTATTCGAATTCGCGAATATCAAACATTGACATTCGTTACATCACTAGTCTATACTATAATAATTGGGTGAGACTTTCTTTTCTACCAGAACTAGAAGTGTTTCTTTCAGTTTATGACATTAAAGTCGTGGGGAATCATGAAAAAGAATTTAATTTCAAATATACTTACGGTTGTCTCTGTGGTATTTGTGTGACTTGTGGTCTTCCAATTGCCGTTGCGGTTTGAGCAGCAGAAGTTATGGGTCCACTTGGAATAGTGGCAGGACCAGTAACAGTAGCTGTTGTTGGAGCATTACGAGCTTTTACAACTGCTTGGCAAAGTGAGGGTCCTAGAAATCCAAAGTCGTTTCTTAAAAACAATAAATGGTAAATTAAAATATTTTACTTTTGCTTTCTAATTTATGTATTACTTATATTCATCAGAAAAATCTGGAGGATTGCGTATTTGTTTTAAAATGGGCGGACAAACTTTTTGTAACATTGCACGAATATGACCAGCAGCTGTCTTATCCGTGTTACTTTGAGATGAACCCAGCAAATGTCCTTCTATGCGTTCTGATATAAATTTAAGCCGTGGCACGATAAAAACTTTTATAACTTCTGCACCCAGTTCCGAAAGTCCTGCTATGGAGCCGTATAATGAAGACAAGTGAGTTTTATCATTTTGTAATGCCTTGCTAAATATTCTTGTTACACGAGTTTGCAAATTGTTAGTAGAAGTGTTGAAAGTTTTACAAATTTGTGACATAAGACGGGAAGCGAAATCACGCAATGCCCAATGGTTATCCAACTCTGGGCGCATGCACAATTGCTTCGATACTATGCAAGTGGTGACAGATGGTATAAGTTCATGTAGCTAAAATATAAAATTAAGATTCATTCAACACACGAGTTTAATATCCTGTTTATTCAACGTACTTATATACATATCGCACACTAAATCATAAAGAGTCACAACTAGGGTTTCTAATTTCCCGGACTTTTTCAATTCCCGGGAACCGGGAAGTAAAATGTTTTATTCCCGGGAATTCCCGGGATTTTCAAATACATATGAATTTAATTAAATGACGTCAATAAAAAATATAATTTTATGAAAAAGTATACATCACAAAGAAAAGTAATATGAGTAATTTTGTAATATCTATTAAAATATTTGTAATATCAATTAAAAAATTAACTAAATTTTGACCTATAAACAATTTTATAATATTAATTAAGTTTTTCCACTCAAATTAATTAATAATTGATTCAATTAAATTAAATCAATTAAATTCTTAATTGAAAACATTAATTGGTGAATACTTTTTTCTGTGAACATTCAAATCAAAAACAAAACAACTTTATTCATTAATTTCATCAAGAACAATATTCAAAAAAAACTAATCAAAAACATCATATGCTTTGAGTTAAGCATGGATGAAAATTCCATCTAGATCTGCCAATCTATATCTGCCAATCTAGATACTTTTTTCTATAAAGACTTCATAAGTTAAAAATATTTCGTAACGCTGGAAGTTGTTGGATTCACATCGGAAGCCTCTATTACATCTGTTTACATGCTTATACATATTATGCATCGTTACAGAGTTGTATTTTTAAGCAATGAAACAACGAACAGCAATGTAAAAAAAGCCAATTCCAATAACCGATATATTAAATTCCCGAAAATTCCCGTTGAAAATTTCCCGGGACTTGCAAAAAAATAATTCCCGGGAATTCCCGGGATTTTTTTCCCGCGTAGAAACTCTAGTCACAACTCAAAATTATAAAAGTGCTTTTGCTTTTTATAAACCAGTTAATTGAAGAAATCTATAACGACCTCAACAATTTCTTTTGCAATGCAGTCTTCTTGAAGAATATAAAATACCGTTTTGTTTGTTTTTATGTCACATACTTGCGTCATTTCTACAGTATCAACAGTTCTTTGCAACTACTCAGCATCTGAAATTTTTTGAGTTGTGACTCTTTATGATTTAGTGTGAGATACATTGAACCAAAAAAGCATTCTTGAAACAAGAATTTCGCGTTTTCGTTTTAAGTATGCTGCATTTTTTAAAAATCATTTTTAAAATAAGAATGTTCTTGTAATATTAAACAATAACATTATTTTTATAAGGAAGCAGTTTTAAAACAATAATGTGTGTTTTTCATTTTAAAAATGATTTTTTTTTGTTAAATATTTTAGAAGTTAAGTTTAAGTTAAGTTTATTTGAGACTTTAAAACAGACATACATAAAAAACGAATTAAAAGGTCGAATTACAAGAAAACTTAAAACTATAATGTTTTGTATTAATGAATATTATTGTTTTACAGTAACAAACTTGTCTGTTTTTGTGAAAGATATCAAACATTAAAGATTATGGTGCTTGCTCCCGGTACAACATTTTTGAATAGTAGTAGAAAAGTATGTACTTAAAAACTAAACTTAAAGCTAAAAATTATAAAAGAAAGAAAGAAAAGAAAAAAAATTACCCCTTGTGGGCACCTTGAATTTTTGAAACATAAAATTTAGGTAATAAGTTATTTACGCATGTAGTTTCATCTTCCAAAAAACCTAAGAGTGAGTGGTAGTTGGTATTAAGCCAATTGAAACCAACTTGATCATTCAGCACATTTTGGATTAAAACATTATCGACATTATGTAAAGAGTCAATAAAGCGTTTCATTAAATCAAAAGCATATGAGGCTTAAGGTTTAATTTTTGTTAGATCATATATATATTTATTGGAAAATTTCTTGTGAATTCTTTCAAAGTGTTTGTTAACGCAAATTCTGAGAATTTTACGTTCGAAAATTTCAAATTCTTTCATTACCGTTGGTGAAACTGAGAACCATATCGAAAATGCATACATAAGAACCGGCCTTATGCTTAATTTATGAATTAACAATTTTGTCTTTTCTGGTAAATATCTGCTATTGAACAACCTTCCAAAAGAAATTTTAATTATGCGGGCTTTGTTGACAAACATTCTACCGTGACGGTTAAAGTTAAAAAGCTTGTTAAAATGAACGCCTAAATATTCAAGATTGTCTACAAAAGGGATTTCTTGTCCATCAAGGGATAAACTAAGCTGCTTGGTCTCTGGTACAAGAAAATATTTGCATTTTTCAGAAGCGTTCCTTAAACAAATGGCTTCACTTTTGGATGCGTTTATTTTTATACCCCATAATTTATAAAAATTATTAACACAATTTAAATATGACGAAATAGATCTCAAAGTATTATTTGGAGAAGTTCCATGAGCGTAAAGTAGCGAATCATCTGCGTAAAGAATACCAGTAGAACAATTAAATTGGTGTGGAAAATCATGAATAAAAATGTTATACAAATGAAGGTTAGCCGCGAATAACGTTTTAAGTGACAAAATAGTAACTTTTGAGGATAGTCAAAAAACGTATTTTAAAGCAAGATTGGTTTTTTCGTTTAAATTTTTTTAGCTTATCGAAAATAATAATAACTAGCATTAACTTTTCTTTTTGTATCTCTGCTACATTTATCAATTATTTTCGACAATTTCGTTTGCATGTTTTTATTAGTTACTTACAAAGTTTTCCACCGACTGATTGGATTGTAATTGTATTTTGACGGCGATAAGATGCACAATTTTGGATGGTTTGATGTTTGAACAACGCAAGAGAGTTATGTGAATGTTAATCTGTGAAAAAACTGGTTTATTAAAAAATTTCTTTTACAACGTTACTCGCGGCTGTGCTTCAAATGTGGAGCCAAAATAGAACCTTGCGGCACCCCGCATCCAACGTTACCAATTGTAGATTATTCGTTTTGTAATTGTACGCAAAACTTTCTATTTTTTAAAAAATTTTGAATAAGCCCAACAATATGAGGTCCAAAACCAATATTTATCATTTTAAAAATTATGCCATCGTGGTAAGCATTGTCGAAAGCTTTTTCAATATCAAGAGACTCTGCTATAGTACAGCGTTTCTCTCTTAAATTATTTACTACATCATTTTGAAATTTTAGTAATGCATGACTGGCCGAGTAAAATTTTTTAAAGCCAAACTGAAAATTTGGAATATATGAAGTAGTTAAATTTATAAACATCTGAATTCGAATCACTTTTTCAAAGAGTTTTCCTAAATTGGATAAAAGAGAGATCGGTCTAATATTCTCTAATTCAAAATTGTTGGGTTTTTTTTTTGGATTGGGCAAATTTTTGCTATCTTCCAAGAATTTGGAAAGTATCCATTGTTAATGCAATTATTAAATATAATTCCTAAATAATCAAAAGTTAAGGGGGTAATTTTCTGATGATGAAGTTCGAAATACCGTCTAAGCCAAAAGATTTTTTGTTATTTAAAGATTTAGAAATTGACAATAGTTGATCAGTATTAGTTAAAGAACAATCATTTTGAACACTCAGTTCTCGTTGTACCTTCATAGTGAACAGACGTAATAGCGGAATTTTTCTTACATACAAACTAAACAAAAAAAATCATACAAAAAATATTCGTAGTACATATTGACTTTAATAAATAAGCTTTATTTGCTTTGCAAATATTTTTTACATATAGAAATAACAAAAACAAAAAAACCGTAAACAAAAAAAAACAAACAAAGTGCCCTTGAGGAATACTCTATATGAGTACCTCAAAGGAAAAAAATAGTGAAGTGAGTTCTAACGGCAGAAATGCCTATTTTACTGTGAGTTTTGATGCTCATAATGATAACAATAAAAATAAAAAATCTGATAATAGACTTGTTGTGAGTTCTGAAGCTCTTAATAAAAATCAAAAATCTGATAATAGACTTTTTCTAACGGCAAAACCACAGTTTCGTCAGCGATCAACTTCGCTTTGTCCAATGCCAACTAGTGAATCGTTGACATTATTGCCTAGTACTTCTACATTTAACTCAGCGATATCACCCGCTTCGGGCTCGGGGTCATCACTTAACCAAGTTGTCACTGAAGATAAGAGTAGCCCAAAACCCAAGGTCCAAGTCGGAATGGACAGATATATCACAATTTTAAAGCGCGGGCGAAGCCCAAATTCATCAAAAATTTCATCGGTTCCCAAGATATCCAGGGATAACGACGTCGCAGAAGTTAACCGTCAAAATCGTTTTTCAATATTGCAAGCAAATAACGACCAAGTCGTTGTTTCATCCAAAAAAACTTCCAAGCCACCACCAATATACCTGAGAGAAAAAAATTCGAATGCCCTTATTAAAAAATTAGTCTCGGCAGTTGGTGAGAACGCATTTCATTGATGAAACGAAAATTCAAATATACGAAGAAAAAGATTTCCGCAAAATTATTACTGATTTCGAAAAAAATAAAACAAATTTTTATACTTATCAGCTTAAAAGTGCTAAAGGTATTCAGATCGTATTGAAGGGCATTGATGCTTATGTTAATCCCGACGAAATAAAAGATGCACTCATCATACAAGGATTTAAAGTAAAAAATGTTACTAATATAATCAATAGAGAGAAGATCCCCCAGCCTCTATTTCGTGTTGAACTGGAGCCAAATGATATACATTTGAAAAAAAACGAGACACATCCAATTTATAGCCTAAAATACCTATTATACCGAAAAATTACAGTTGAAGAGCCACATAAGCGTTCAGGTCCCGTACAGTGCCACAATTGCCAAGAATATGGTCACACAAAAACTTACTGCAATTTACCTACAGTTTGTGTTATCTGTGGCGAATTGCATGGTACTGCTAGCTGCACGAAGCCAAAAGATCAAGCAGAAAAAAAATGTAGTAATTGTGGAGGTAATCACACCGCTAACTACAGAGGATGCCCTGTATATTATTTTGTTAAACAGGCTATGGGTCAAAAACCTAAACTAGCTCCACCTCAAGCAGCAAACGCTTACTCCGCCACTCTTCCTCAAACAAGCCAACCAGTTAGTTCACGTGTATCGTATGCCGATGCTGCTAAGACTAGTTCTATTCCCACACAAAATGTTCCACCGCCAAATAACTCAACGAATGCAAACTCAAGCTTTAACTTTAGTCGCCTTGAAGCTACTATTGAGAATTTGGTGCTAACTATTAATAGTTTTACAACAAATATGACTAGCATGATGCAAGAAATGCTGCGAATGCAGAATACACTGCTTCAGGCATTAGTTAAGAAGCCATGAACACGTTAAAAATATGTTTCTGGAACGCAAACGGCATTTGCCAACATAAAAATGAACTTGAGCACTTCCTCACGGAAAAAAATATTGATATAATGTTAGTCTCAGAGACTCATTTGACTTCGAGAAGCCTTTTTAAAATTTCTGGCTACACCTTATATGATTCAAAGGACCCGAGAGGTGGATCATCAATTCTAATAAAGTCAAGACTCAAACATTATATTATTGACAACATTTGTGAGGAACATATACAAGCAACGAATATTTGTGTTGAAAATTTTTGCACAAATTTGTGATATCATCAATTTACTCCCCTCCCAGATTCGCAATTACTGAGAATCAATAAGAGGATTTCTATAAATCTCTTGGCTCTTGTTTCGTAGCAGCTGGCGACTATAATGCTAAACATACGTTCTGGGGTTCGCGTCATATTACACCCAGAGGTCGAGCGTTGTTCAACACAATTTCAAAAATGGGCTTGGACGTCATTTCGAGTGGGGAGCCTACTTACTGGCCAACTGACATAAATAAAATTCCGGATGTTATAGATTTTGGCGTCATAAAAAACATTTCTAGGGAATTAATTAACGTTGAAGCTTCTTTAGATCTCTCGTCCGATCACTCTCCCACGATCGTTACAATCTGTAGCCCACAGAGAAGTGATTTACTTCACTCGTATGTGAAGATGACCAATCGTGTAAATTGGCTGCGATTCAAAAAATATCTTAGTAGTCATTGCACGGAAAACATTACGCTAAGAACACCCGAGGATATTGAAGCTAACATCGCCAACCTTAACGAAATGATTGCACAGGCTGCTGAACATGCTACTACCTCCCATCCGCAGACTGGATTTAATAAAATTTATTCTACCGATATTGAACGTGTCGTGTGAAAAAAGAAGAGCTAGAAGGGAATGGCAACAGCACAGATCACCACAACTTAAAATCAGATTTAAAGAGTGCACTAAACGACTCCAAGAGTTACTTGCAATTGAAAAAACTGCATCTCTTAAAAATTATCTGGAAGGTCTTGATGTCACACCAGCATCTAATTACTCTTTGTGGCGCGCTGTTAGAAAGCTGAAAACCCCCGTTGAGTTTAAACCACCTCTGCGCACATCTACCGGAGGTTGGGCAATAAGCGATACTGAAAAAGGTAACATATTTGCAAATCATTTAAAATACGTATTTACCCCAAACACATGTACTGGTGTTGCTGATTTGCCGAGTGTAGTTGCTCTACCCCCGCGACCCATAAAGTTTAAGATGCGCGATGTACAAAAACTAATTGCTGAACTTAATCCGAAGAAAGCTCCATGTATTGATGGAATTAGCAACAAGATGCTGATGAACTTGCCTCATATTGCCATAAGAATCCTGCTATTTATTTTTAATGCCATTTTACGAATGCAGTATTTTCCACATAATTGGAAACTTGCCAAGATTAAAATGATTCCGAAGCCGGGCAAAGATCTTACCAAGGCTGAGTCATATAGGCCTATAAGCTTACTATCAACAGTCTCAAAACTTTTCGAAAAGCTGCTCATGACTCAATTGTCCACAATTTTAGCTGATAATGGGTGCAAACGCATAGATTGGTTCAAGTTATAAGGAGGACTTTTGAAGAAAAGAAGTATTGTTCTGCCCTTTTTATTGATGTTTCTCAGGCATTTGACAAAGTATGGCACAAAGGCCTATTTTTAAAATTGAAGACATATTTGCCAATAAATATAGAACAACTTTTGGAAAGTTACATTGTTGATAGGAAGTTTACTGTTGTGGAAGGAGACTTCATGAGTGTGCCCGAATCTATATCGTCTGGTGTGCCACAGCGTAGTATTTTGGGGCCAGTCTTGTATTTAATATATACTTGTGATATGCCTGTGAGCAATAACATCCACACTTCTACATTTGCCGATGATACAGCCTGTATGAGTATGCACAAAAACCCTGATGAGGCATCCCGCAATCTCCAAGCACACATTACCCAGCTTGAAAGATGGTTGAACTTATGGAGAATTAAAGTAAATGAACAAAAGTGTGTTCATATAACGTTTGCCCTAAGAAAAGATACCTGTTCCCCCATTCGAATCAACAATCAAAATATTCCTCAACATTCTCAAGTGAAATACCTTGGCATACACCTTGATCGAAGGCTTACATGGCAACATCATATTGATGCTAAACTAATTCAAATGAAACTTAAGTTAACTCAAATACATTGGTTGATTGGCAGAAATTCAACACTCAGTCTAGACTGCAAACTTTTGATATACAAGTCGCTTTTGAAGCCAATATGGTGCTACGGAATTCAGCTATGGGGCACTGCTTCAGCTTCAAATGTGGATAGAATCCAACGACAGCAAAATAAAATTTTACGGTTAATAACATCGGCTCCATGGTACATCAAAAATTCAAATATACATCGTGATTTAAATATGCTACTAGTGACTGAAGAAATCGCAAAATACGCAGATAAATATTTAACAAAACTAGAGTCACATCCTAATCCGCCTAAAAAAGAGGGACACAAGGGCCCTAATACTCAGCACCCCAAATGATACTTCTTGAAAATAATTATTGTGCTTAATACGAAGTTTATGTATTATTAATTACTATCACTAAGTTTATGTCCGATACTGGTCGGGCCTAATAATTATATATAGATTTAAGATTTGAATAATTATTGTTAGTTCATATTTTGAAGATTCAATAAATAAATATATGTATGTGTATAAAAAAAAAAAAAATTTTTTGAACACTCGTTGATGGAAAATTATTATCAAAGTAAAACACACGATTTGGTGTCTGAGACAAATGTAGTCTTATTGTATTTTCAACATCTGTGACATCCCTATTAGGCACTGAACCAGAATAAATAGACGAAAAATGGTTTTGGATATGTAATAATTTCTGATTATTATCAATTATTTCAGTTCCGTTTACAATTATTTTAGGAAATGCAGACTTTCTTGAAACTCCTAAAATATTATAAATTTTGTTGTATGCTGTAGGACCGGGTTTGATACCTGCAAGACGATTTTTGAAAATTTCGGCTTGTTCAATTTGAACTTGTTCTTTAATAATAATTTTAATCAGATGAATCTGTTTTGACAACAAAATATAATTTGGATTTCTTCTATCTAAAGTTCTTCTAAAAAGCCGTCTTAATTCCTTTTGCGAAGCAAACTTTAATTTATATAAATTTTTAATTTTATCTGATATACAAATATGTTTATTTTTTATACTGACTTTCTCACAGTGATTATCTGTTGCTGCAGTTACTGCAGAAGAAAACTCTTCAATAAAATTGTCAATTTCTATATTTGATAAGTTAACATTCGATGGAGGAAAATTTAAATTTACCTCATTTCTGAAAGAATGCCAATTAGTATTCCTAAAAGATGTGAATAAATTAGGTTGTCTTAAAATAAATTCAAAATTCAAAAATTTCAATCGAAAATGCAAAGGGAAATGATCCGAAAATGTTGGAAGAGATTTAATTGAAAAATTTGGATTAAACATATCCACTAAATTTGTGCTTATCAAAAAATGATCCAAAAATGAATTCCCATTGGGGAAAGAAGGCATGGAATCGGAAAATCTAACAAAATCTGAACAAAAATCTATCAACCAGTTGAATAACGCAATACCATTACAATTATTTAATACGTCACCCCAAGAAATATGTTTTGCATTAAAATCACCAGCCATTATAATTAAAATTACTTGGAAAGTATAAAGTACCAAACAACATTTTTCTAGGTGAACCGTCAATTAATAAAAAAAACTTCAATAAATAGATTTGGAAATGAAATTGAATCCATTGTAACACGACGAAAAGAGTAGTTTTCCCTTAAGGCGATGGTAACGCCTATGGAACTATCATCTCTTACAAAAAGGCAACATCAATCCTATTACATTTCAAAGTATTAACTAAATATATTCTTCTACTGGAACTAACTAGGGAACGAACGTTAAAATTTAATATATCCATGGTTCTATTTACCATAAATAGATTCAATCTCCTTAAGGAGCTTCAAACAATCAGATTTTGCTTGTGATCTAGAGCAATTTTTATAGTTCCCAATAAAACTACGTATTTTATCTTCTAATGACATTGTTTCCTCCTTACATAAATCTTTAGCAATATTCAAAAACTCTTCAACTCTTTGATGGTTTAACAATTTTTTGAGACAAAGTAAAACAATTAGCAAATGTTTTATTAGATGTAATAAAACTAGATTCAATTTTGCTGGATGTCCCGAATTTTTACAATTAACACAAAATGGCTTGGAATTATCGTTAACTACTAATTTGCACTCACCCTGACCGTGTTTTTCAGAACACTTAACACATGCTTAAGGCCTGTTGCAGTTACTGGAATAATGTCCCCATTGTTGGCAACGCCAGCACTGAACCTCTCTAGAATTTGCCTTAGGAGATTCCCAGGAAACGAATTGATTTAGCAAATACCTAATGTGAGTAAAATCATTTGTGTTTTTACCGGGAAACAGTGTAATTAAAAATAAGCTCGTGTCAACATTATATTTTCTTGAAAACTTCGTATGAAATTTTGTAACCGCATCTACAGTATCTGGCAGAATCAAATCAAGTTCTTTCTTAATGTCACCAACATCTGTTTTATAATAAAGGCTACGGAGAACAATATTTGTCTTCTTGAGAGCTTTTGGAGTGAATGAGTATGATTCAATGCTTTTTTCCTTGAGCAACGCCATCATTTCTTGGTGAACACGAGGGTCGCGCACATAAAGCTTACTTTTGAATCTTGATTTATTAATGATTTTAAAATCAACATTTTTATCTTTTAATTGATCCACAAGACTTTTGATATTCAGGTTATAAATAAAAATAGGAGGGCAATAACTTTCGGCCCTGGGTTTTGCCGATTTATTTTCCTTATGGTCAGTTATGAGTTCATTATTAGTTTTGTCCATTTTAATTTCACCCAAGATTTGAAAACGGTTGTTATGATTAACAGTTGGAGTTTCAAATTCTGTGAGATCCAATTGAATTGGGTCATTGCATCTTCTTTTTTTACCTTTAACTTCAACAAATTGCTTAAGCTCATTTTCCAAAGTATCCTCTTCCATAGAAGATAATAAAAAGACCTTGGGAGCGAGATTTCATAGTTACTTGATGTATCTTGAGAGAGGCTCGTTGAAACTCCTGGGTTCATGGGAATATTCAAATTGTTCGATGAAGGTCCTAACGGAGAATCCTCAAAAATCGAGATTAAAGTTGGAAAATTAGCATTGCCCGCAACATAAGGCTGATTTTTATCTGAAGGCAGTTTTAAAGAAAGCGAGCCGCCATCCAACTGCAGACTCATTATTTCACGTTTTTATTATTTAAAATTCTCAATCAGAAAAATAAAAATATTTTTTTTCAATATTTTATTTGGAAATTTAAATATAAAGCAAGACCTTCTTCGTTCGAAGTCAAAATCAAACTCTAAATATTTTAGAAATAATAATGTTTTCTGAATAAAATAAAAATTCTAATTTTTGAAATCATAATAAGAAAAAATATTTTTAACCATTTAAAAAAATGTTTTATCAGTACATATGTATGTATGTATCAAAGCTGTTCAATATGATTTTTTTTATTTGAATTTTTCCATAAAATTCAAATAAACTTAAATTTTATTTCTGTTTAAGAAATAGAATTTCATTGAAAACATTTATATTTCTCATGAAATGAATTAAAATTTGTTGTTCTTAATTTGAAATAAAAATTTTCAAATGTAAATTTATTTTTTTGTCAGAAAATTAAATTAAATTAAAATTCAAATAATAAAATAACAAATTAATGCTTTATTTGAATACAGCGATTGAAATTTTTTTAAATTCTATTTCTATAGTTTGAATAAAATTTTACTTTATTTCATTTGAGTTTTTAAAATTCAAATAATTTTTTGTTAATAAGTCAAATTCATATTATTCAAGAAAAACTTTATTGATTATTTCAAATTCATAAAAATAGTTTCAAATAGTTTTAAATTGTGAAAAAATATACAAATAAAAATTTTTTCTTTTATTAGTCAGTGTTCAGACGAAGAGATTCTTATTTTTAAGTTTGCTAGTTTATAGGCGAGAGAGACGAGGGAAAAGAAACGAGTACTGAGCTTCATGTACTGCCGATACGTTTTGCTTTCTCATTCGTAATTTTAAAAGAGCATACTTGTATACACAAAACCATGATATAAATATAGAAGGTACTTCCATTCTCTCATTTTTTCCTGACATTCACCTTCTGACAAGGATAGGTATTCTGAAGTTTCCAGTAAAATCGTGCTACCGTATTAATTTATTATTTCCCCTCTGTTTCCTGTTTGTTTGAAAATTTTATTGAAAAATTATTTCATAAGTTTTCTTATAAATTCAAACAATTTAAAAAAAATTGGAATGATAAATGTTTTATTATCTTGAAAAGCAATGAAATGCATTGTAAATGTATTGTTGTGTTACAGAAAGCGGAAATGAACTGCATATTACATACTGTGGACGTACAAAATATCATTGTAAAAATATGAATGTACCATTCTTTGAGTTCTCTACATATCTGGTATCCGCCCAACAGTGTCTAAGAGCCTGCAAAATCTGTGAAATGGACTTGCCAAAATTATCTGATCGGGTATTTAAGTCATTTTATAGAAAAACATTTGACAATCAACAAGAAGCGAATTATATAGATTAAACAAGATGTAATATCAACAAACATTTGTTAAACGTAATGAAAATTCATTGTCAACTAATCAAAATCATCAATCAATTTGGATGAAAATATAGTTAAAATACTTATTTTAGGCAGAAAACTTAAACAGATGCGCCAAGCTATTACATAAACACTTTTTAAACTTCACAGATGTGTAGTCATGTATATCAGTTTATTTATTTTCAAAATTTTGTTGAGATAATTCCACATTTTTGTAAAAAATTTATAGGGGAAGACTTATATTTTTTACGATGTGGGAACATTTTTTTAATTTCTCTCAAAAAACAAACTTCAAAAATACTTATTTTTTAAAAACAAAGAGAGAATGGAAGTACCTTCTATATTTATATCATGCACAAAACCATGATATAAATATAGAAGGTACTTCCATTCTCTCTTTGTTTTTAAAAAATAAGTATTTTTGAAGTTTGTTTTTTGAGAGAAATAAAAAAAATGTTCCCATATCGTAAAAAATATAAGTCTTCCCTTATAAATTTTTCACAAAAATGTGTAATTATCTTAACAAAAATTTGAAAATATATAAAGTAATATACATGACTATACATCTGTGAAGTTTAAAAAATAGTTATGTAATAACTTGGAGCATCTTTTTAAATTGTCTGCCTAAAATAAATATTTTAACTATATTTTCATCCAAATTGATTGATGATTTTGATTAGTTGACGATGAATTTTCATTAAGTTTAGCAAATATTGATTGATATTACATCTTGTTTAATCTATATAATTCGCTTTTTGTTGATTATAACATGTTTTTCTAAGAAATGGCTTAAATACCCGATCAGATAATTTTGGCAAGTCTATTTGACAAATTTTGCAAGCTCTTAGACACTCTTGGCGGACACCAGATAATGTAGAGAACTCAAGGAATGCTACATTCATATTTTTACAATGATATTTTGTACGTCCACAGTTTGTAATATGCAGTTAATTTCGCTTTCTTTAACACAACAATACATTTACAATGCATTTCATTGCTTTTCAAGATAATAAAACAATTATAATCACGATTTCTTTTAAATTATTTGAATTTATAAAAAAAACTTCTGAAATAATTTTTCAATAAAATTTTCAAACAAACAGGAAACAGAGGGGAAATATTAAATTAATACGGTAGCACATTTTTACTGGAAACTTCAGAATACCTATCCTTGTCAGAAGGTGAATGTCAAGAAAAAATGAGAGAATGGAAGTACCTTCTATATTTCTATCATGCACAAAACTATGCATAAAAAATGTGCTTAAAAATAAGACTCGCATTGTGTGAACACCGAAGATAGTTCAAAGAAGAAAAAGTGATAAGTTTATCAATAAGACTTGACTGGTGTGAACTGGGACTTATTGAAAATATGTAGTCCTTATATGAATATTTCTAGTAATGAAGATTTTTCCTGCGACGACCTCGAGAGGAATCCACCTTTTGCTCAATTATCTGTGACCTTTGGTAATTGAAAAATACAGTAACAAAATATTTAGCTCAATGAAAATAACAAGGTATTGGGATTTTGCAAAACTTGCGCGAAACCATTACGTTCTAGGTCCAAATCAAATTAAAATTTCATTGTACACCTAAGGAAATTTCATAGTACAAAAATGTAATGAATACCAGAGGCTCAGTAGTAAGAAAATATGTAAGACAACCCACCCGTTCGCACAAAAAGTGCTCTTTTTCACTGATACCATGAGTCCGTTTTTAAAAAAAAGTTCCTCTATAGAACTCTCTGGCCTAAATATATCACAAATTGTTGTTATATATGTTTAAGTTTAATAAATATTTCTTTTTATTTTTCAGAAATAGTTTCTACTCAAGAAATAACAGCCTGATTGAATTATAATTTATAGTTTTTTTTTAAATTAAATTCTGAGAAAAACTATTTGCTTTTTTGTAGTTAAATAATATTGAAATGAATTTTATTCAAATTTTTAATACTAAATTTCTTTATATTTTCTTTTGTTTTAAAAATACGAACAAAATTGTATTTCGAATATTGAAAATTGATTTATTGCCTGGCTCACGATGTCGACAAGAAATTTTCGTTCGCTTATTTATATTGAAAACAAAAACAAAATAAGAAAATTTGTTTTTGTTTTCAATATAAATAAGCGAACGAAAATTTCTTGTCGACATCGTGAGCCAGGCAGTTAATAGTCTAAAAAATTTATTTGAGCAATATGAATTTGAAAAAATTTCAATCGTTTTAAAATAAATAAATTGTATTGAATTTTCACATAACAAATAATTGTTTGAATTTTCATTATTTCTAATTTAAAATAAAAACTATAACTGAAATAAAAATATTTTTATTTTTCATTCTATTCACTTATTACAGCTATGGTATGTATAGGTACATATATCAAGAATTTGAATTTTTAAAAATTTCATTTTTCCCCGAGTAACATTTTACATTGTGTCGTATTTTCATTTACATTACCCAGTCTGGTTCTTAAATTATTGCAAATTTTAAAAATCAGTGAGTGATGTTCATCGAAATTTTTTGTCGAATGGTCCTCATAACCCAAAATGAAAATTCGTTCGATCAACGCTTTCGACAGTCGAAGATCGAAAGTTGTTCTTAACAAGGGCCTTTTGATTCCATAGTATGAAGTGGTATGAAAGTAAAATTTTTGCATTTTTAATTTTAAAACGAACCATAGGTAATTTGAAAATTCTCTATTAATTTCAAATTTTTAATTTTCAATTTAAAAACTCTCCATTATTAATTCAAAACATTTCATTATTAATTTAAAAACAATTAATTTTAAAATAAAAATGCTTCATTATTATTATAGTATAATAATTATACCATATTTCATTCTTAATTCAATTCAATTTATATCAGAATGTTGTTTTTTTAAACAAAAATAGTTATTAATCCCCGACCAAAAAAGGGGTGTTATAAGTTTGTAGTGTGTGTCTGTGTATCTGTGTGTGTCCGTGTCCACGTACAGACCAAACAGCTGGACCGATTTTGATTTAGTTTTTTCTGTTTGAAAGGGGATATGAATAAAATCGGTCCAGCCGTTTTGAAGATATCACAAAAATTCCAATAAATATTTAAGATATATTAAATAAATTTATATTAATCGAGAATAGTACAACTTTAAATTAACATGTTGCATAATTTAAAAATATTTTTTGATTTGTTCAAATGTAATTATGATTTATATGATTTAGACCATTTTCATAATTAAGGGCACATAAGTATTGTCGCCTTCATTTCACGTCAGACAAAACTATGTACATACATCATAGCTGCCAGAAGTAGCACCAGAGTGCCGAACATGAATCGGCTTCTTATACAAGTGAATACACATACGCGAATACATTTCTGACATGTTTCTCTTGGTGGACATCATTGACATACATACCCAGCAAAAAATTTCACATTACCATCAGAACTACTTGCCATATAATGACTTACTTTTCTGGTTACCAAATTTCATTACTCGATTACAAATCACATTACCTAAAATTTAAAAAATTATGTACAACTTGCTAAATGAGGAGAATTATTTTTTTAGGTTAAATATATTACGTGAAAAAGTTGCCAAATAAAAAAGTAAGTAATTCTCAAGAATCGATTATTTTAGTCTCACGCCTTGTTAAAATCATTAAATTGGTAATCCAGTAAGGAACAGCTTCCACCAAAAATGCTTAATTCCAAACCCGATTACCTTTTTTGAAATTTTTTGCTGGGTACATACTAGAGATGTAACGAATACCAGTTTAGCGAATGCGAATGCGAAAGCGAATAATACATTTTAATTTTTGCAAAAGCGAATGCGAATGCGAAAACGAATGCAAATATTACAATTCGTTAAAATATCACATGCAAATAAATTTATATAAGAGTAAGTATATATAATAATTAAAAATTTAGTTTACACAATGTTAGGCAATCCACCCATTCGTACTTTAGCCCTAAAACCTGGTACTCTGTTCAACATTTCATGTGAAATGCTGTCAAATACATATGAAGAAAACTTGGAATGAATTTTTCCTGAAAAAATCTTGCCGAAGTAGTACTCTGTTCAACTTGGGAAAAACATATGAAATATATCTTCAACATTTTAAGTTTTCATGAGAAATAATATGAGTGGCACTTGTTTCGCGTGGAATTTACAACAAACAAGGACTAGTTAATATTGTTTGGATTTGAAATTTGTTGTAGGAAGTAATGAATGACGTTTAAAAGTTTGAACAGACTAGTCTTAAGCAGAAAATATTTTCGCGCAAATCAAGCACCGTCTTTTCTTTTTCAAAACTGAAAAATATTTCCAAACACCGCTGGATTTGGGTTTCATTTTGATACTTATGAGAACTTATTGATTGAAGTTTTTCGCTAAAATATTAATGCTTTACATATATCTTTTTCATGCTGGCTTAAAATAATTTTCGTCTTTAAATTTAAAATTGTAAACTATTTTCGTAAAAGAAATACAAAATTTTTTTCCACCAAAATGGAGAAAAAAAAACGCACCAATTTTAGAATTTATTTTTTATATAAAATGTCAATAAACATTCAATTTTGCATAAAAATTATATTATTTTTATATTAAAAATATAACAATAAAACAGGTTTTTACACCTCAGGGTTTTTAGAAAAAAATAATAATAAAACTTAACATATATAAAACATGACATACTATTTTTTACCAATTTATCAACTTAATTTGCTTGCATATTCGCCAAAAATCAAACTGATGAAAAAACAAAATGAAAAATGAAGCTTTTAGCTATTTTATTTATTTCCAATACAAAAAAACATATGTATGTAAGCTGCTTGGTTTTTATGACACCTAAAACCGACACTATTCTTAGTTCGAACAAACAACAACATTGGATTTCATGACACCAAAATATTTTTTTCTGTCGGTTTCAAATCCAATTTTGATAATATTGGTTTCTATGACACCCCCGATTTATTTGAATTCATTTGTCTTAACAATTTATTATTTTTGATTTCATAAAATCTATACAAAACCTTTTTAAAAAGAGACCATCGATTTATAGTAAGGATTCAAAATTAATAATAGTTCAGTATTTATCCTTTTATTAAACAACGCAATTTATAAAAAAAATGAACAATGATCGTGAAAACTTTTACTACAAAAACAATTACTATGAAAATCTAAAAGGGGCATCAAATTTCATAAAATGAAATGTTCCTTCTCTTTACATAATACAAATTATCTACAACAAGACAATTTTACTTTGCGCATATTTTTATTTACAACTGACACAACCCGCGAAGAAGCGGAAAACACCCAGGCTCTATGTAGTGAATCGAACCCATTCGAACCTCTGGACTGAGAGGCAAGCATCGCTACCACTCAGTCACAGTGACTTGGTACGTCTTAAGGCATCATCATTCTGTGGCAAAAACGAAAAAGTGCGAAAAGTCGAGATAAACCGATTTTGAGTTAATGGTACCTCCGTAATCTGCATATTCGAAAGTACCCCTGGGCAAAATCTTAATTAACTTGAGCGATTTTCCAAGAAGTTATAGCAGAATGACTTGCGGCTTATATTTTTTAAACTTCTAATCTCATTTGGAATAATAGTTTAATTTAGGTTATACTTTGGTATATTTCAATTTGAATGTATTATGTGTAGAACGATGTTTGCTTAAAAATAAAGGATAACAGAGAATTTCCCAATTTAACTGTAAATGCAATAAATTTCTCAAAATCGACTTGAACGCTTAAAAGTTCACTCCTGCAAAACAGTCAAATATGACTTAAGCACTTTTTTCTTATTGCCACAAACTTGTTGTTCTCATTGTGGCTGTCAAATTGATTATAAAAATTTGAATGAAGTAGTATTGAAGTAGGTATATTTTATTGTACAAAGATTTTTTTCTCACGCTAAAACAAAAAAATGTGTTAAATTTGCTTTGGTGCCACCAAAAATTAAAAAAAAATTGCACCGAAATTTCACAAAAAGCGCACCGCGCAACAACTAAGAAATTTTTCGCCCAAAAAATTTAAAAAATCACCAAAGTTTTCAATTTTCACACAACTCAATGGATAAATAAAATTTAATTTTTTCTCAAGAGTTGAGTAAACAAGATATTTGTATGAAATTTCCACACAATATTAATAGCGATATAAGGATAAATTTTTCATGGCAACCCAGCAAAAAAAGTGAGGAAAAAAAAGTAGAAAAAGCACCACATCTACTGAATCAAACCATTTCAAATTTAGGTAAAAAACAATGAATTTTACATTGACGTTACATTGGAAGGAAGTGGTTCGCTTTAGAAATTTTTTTAACTAATTAAAAATCATGCTTTTGGTGCTATAAAATTCATTTGGTGTGAAAATAATTCACTTCACAAAAGTAGTTGAAAAGCTTTTTATTCAGTGACTAAAATCAGTTGTATATGATTGGAAAAGAAAAAGGTTAAATAATTTAATTTTTTGTCATTTTTTTTAATAATAACAATTTTTTTATTTAAAAAGTCTTAAATGTAATAAAAAAAACACTTGTATTCGGCTTGAGCCAAAAAGTAATGAATTTGTTGAAAACAAAGTAGTTGTTAAAAATATTTGTACTTTAAATAACTATACTTTGCATTTTAAATTTATATTGGTCTATGTTTCATTGATTTATAAAGAAATCAATTTCCTGGTTTTTTTGAAAATATTGATTGAGTAAAGAAAAGCCAAAAACGATAAAAAACTAAATTTTGAAGTTAAATTCTAATAAATTTTTCTTTCTTAATAAAATCGTCTTTTCTTTAATATTCTTCAAAATTTACAATTTAATAAAAAAAAATTTTTAAAACACCGCCAATTCCTAAGAAGGTCGTAAGCTGTGGTAAATGCGATTGTGGGGATACAATGGATATGGTCCAATGCGATAGCTGTGACGATTGGTATCATTTCACATGCGTAGGAGTCAGCCAATCTATTGAGAACCATGCTTGGGTATGTGCCAAATGCGGAAACCGGAACAGCCAGACGAAGGAAGATGTAAGCAAGAAGCCTGTTAAAACAAAAACCGTTTCAGTCAAGACGCCTAAGATTTCTGGTCTACAGAATAAATTACTATCGGAGAAAACACTAAACGGTTCAACGAAGACATCTGTAGAATCCTCCCGTCATTCTAGAATTAACCTCGAGCTTTTGAGATTGGAAGAAGAAAAGGCCCTAGAACAGAAGTTTTTGAACAAAAAATTTTAAATTATGGCAAATTCTGATAACAGTTCGCAAAGTGCGTATAGCAAATGTAGCGAACGTAGTGCTAGAACTCGTCGGTGGGTTTCAGAATTACCTCAAATAAATAATCCAGAAAGGCTAATTCAGAGTCATCGTGAAGAATTGTCCGATGATGTATACCTAACGCGTTCGAGAATTGCTGCTAGACAAGTCCTATCAAAAGACTTGCCTCTTTTTTCAGGTAAGCCAGAAGAATGGCCTGTATTTTTGACCTCATATGAGGAAAGTACAAAAATTTGTGGATTTTCGGAATCAGAAAACCTTTTAAGGCTACAAAAAGCTCTGAAGGGAAAGGCTTATGACTTAGTATGTAGTCAGTTACTATTACCTAAAAATGTACACGAAATAATAAGAACTCTAAAAATGATGTTCGGGCGACCTGAAGTAATAATTAACAGTTTAATTGAAAAAATACGCTCCGAACCGGCTCTGAAAGCAGACAAGCTCGAAGGTCTCACTTCATATGCAATATCCGTAAGAAATTTATGTTCTTCATTGGAAGCTTCAGGAATGTCAAATCATCTTATGAATCCACTTTTAATGCAAGAACTTGTAAGTAAACTGCCTGCACAAACTAAACTAAATTGGTCATTGTATATAGGCGAAAATGTGTCTGACATTTCAAAGTTTTCAAGCTGGCTTTTCGGCTTAGCAGAAGCTGCGACAAGAGTAAGTTATTCTTTTCCGACTAGCAAAGGAAATATTAATGTACATACAAGTGAATCTGAAAAGAAAACTGATAAAAAAAATTTGTGTTATGCATGTGAGAAAATTCATACGTTACAAGAATGTAAGAAGTTCGAGTCATTAAAACTACATGAAAGGTGGGATATAATTAAAGCAAAGAAATTGTGCCGCATCTGTTTGAAGAAAAATGGAAACTTTCGTTGCTCTGATAAAAAATGTTCTGTTCAAGGATGTGAATATCGACACCATAAGTTATTACACAAATTTTCTTCAAATTGTGCAACAGTAACAGCTCATTCAAATTGCTCAGACGTACCAAATAGAAGTCAAACATTTTTCAAAATATTGCCAGTCATTTTATATCACAATGATCGTTGTAAGAGTAAATATGCAGATTTCGGGTTATGCTCAAGATGCCAAAAAATATTATTTATCCAACGTCCGGACCGTAAAACAGCTATGTTTGCCTACTCAAACCTTTGAAGATAAACAAGCTAAATATCATAGACATTTAAAAAATCTTCCTATTACAACATATGCCAATGCTATACCAAAGGTTTTAATTGGTCTCAACAACAGTCATCTTATTAATACTTTAAAAATGGCTGAAGGTAATTATAATGAACCTTGTGCATCTAAAACACGCCTTGGCTGGGTCCATTCATGGTGGTGGAGAGTCTTCAAATAGTGAATATAATGTGTTTCACGTCAACACCTGTGAATGTAATTGTGAGCTGGATAAGCTGCAGACACTTATGTCGGAACATATTTCTTTGGAAACTATAGGAAAACCATATGAGCTGAAGTCAGCGGAAGAAGAAAGAGCGATTTCTGTTCTAGAATCTACAACAAAACGTATTGGACAGAGATTTGAAACTGGTCTGTTGTGGAAAAATGATAAATGTGACGTTCCAAATAGTTATCAAATGGCGCTGAGAAGACTTACCTGCTTAGAACAAAGAATGAATATGCCCGATAAGAAGAACGTGAACGAACAAATACTAAATCTTATAGCTAAAGGATTTGCCAGAAAACTAACTGCAGACGAGGTGTTAGAACCGCACGACAGAGTATGGTATTTGCCAATATTTACAGTGAGAAACCCGAACAAACCTAATAAAATACGTCTAGTTTGGGACGCTGCCGCCAAAGTTAAAGGAATTTCATTAAACTCAATGTTGTTAAAAGGTCCAGATCTGATGTCTCCTTTACTTAACGTACTTTATGGTTTCCGAATGAAGCGAGTAGCAATATCAGCCGATATTAAGGAAATGTTCCACCAAGTGAGAATACGTAAAGAAGATCAAAATGCCCAACGCTTTCTTTGGAGAAATAACACTTCAGAAGATCCAGACGTATATATTATGAGAGTTATGACATTTGGAGCTGCATGCTCCCCAAGCTCGGCTCAATTCGTAAAAAACAAGAATGCCTTAGAGTTTAAAGAAAGTCATCCAAGAGCAGTTAATTCTATTATTCATCATCATTATGTGGACGACATGCTAGACTGTGCTGATTCCCCTGAAGATGCTATTCAACTTGCTAGAGATGTTGCAAATATCCATAGAGAAGGTGGTTTCTTCATACGAAACTTTAAGTCAAATTCACCGGAAGTACTTCGTAGCCTTAAAGACCTAGAAGAAGATAATACTTTGAAGGAAAGTCTCAATATTGAATTATCAACGGAAAAAGTGCTCGGAATGTGGTGGCTAACTGAGACCGATGAATTTACTTTTTTATTAAAACTAAATCGGTTAGAGAAATCATTACTTCTGGGAGAAAAGAAACCCACCAAGCTTGATGTTCTTCGGACACTTATGTCTATTTTTGATCCATTAGGATTTCTTTCACCATTCGTGATTTACCTAAAAATCTTACTACAAGAAGTATGGAGAACAACCCATGATTGGAATTCATGTATAAATGATAGGCTATTTCAAAAATGGCTTATTTGGATAAAGTTTCTAAATAAAATAGAAAAAATTAAAATATCTAGATGGTATGGTTTTACATCAAATTATAACGTACAACTTCACGTTTTCGTTGATGCCAGTGAGCAAGCGTATGCAGCGGTTGCATACTTTAGAATTCAATGCAATGAAACGGTTTTATGTAAGCTGGTTGGTTCAAAATCAAAGGTCGGCCCAAAGCAGCCACTGTCAATTCCACGAATGGAGCTATTAGCAGCAGTACAAGGTGTACGATTAGCAAATACATTATGTAAAATGCATGAACTGCAATTTGAAAAGCGTTTTTTTTTTGGAGTGACTCTAATACAGTTCTGTCTTGGATAAACTCCGAGGCAAGAAATTATAAGCAGTTCGTTATGTTTCGCATAGGTGAAATTCTTGAAGCAAGTGAAGCGTATGAATGGAGATATATTCCAACCAAATTAAACGTAGCTGATGATGCTACCAAATGGAAAGGTGAAACTATATTTGATCTTGAAAACAGGTGGTATCAAGGACCTTCATTTTTAAAAAAGGAGGAATACTACTGGCCCCAAAAACAAAAGTTCGAAAATGCAAAAGAAGAGTTGAGACCTCATATGATAATGATACATGCAGGCGAGCCTGATATGTGTAATAGACATTGCCTGGATATAACAAGATTTTCAACTTGGAAAAAGCTATTACAAACTGTTTACAGTCTTTTTAAGTTTTACTACTTACTAAAACGACAAAATGTACCTCGTTCCAAAATCATACTTAAAGCAGAAACCATTATTTATAAATTTATACAAAATGATATATTTAAAGATGAAATATGTTTATTGCGAACAGGTGAAGATATAAACAAATCAAGTTGCCTTTATATGTGTTCTCCATACTTGGATGAGAATAATGTAATACGTATGCGTGGGCGCATTGACTTGGCTAATGTAAGAGAGGAAACCAAGAGGCCTATAATTCTACCCCGAGAGCATTACGGAACTAGACTAATTATTCAACATTATCAGGAGCAATACCATCACGTTCAACATGAAACTTGCATAAATGAAATTCGACAGAAATTCTTTATTCCACGATTGAGAACAGAGTTGAAAAAAATTCGTAACAAGTGTCAACATTGCAAAAACCTCAACGCTGTGCCAATAGTTCCTGAAATGGCAATGTTGCCAAATGCTCGGCTATCGTTCTCTGAAAGACCATTTTCCTATGTTGGTATTGACTACTTTGGTCCACTATATGTTACAGTAGGACGTCATAAGGAAAAACGTTGGGGTGTTATATTTACATGCATGACAATAAGGGCTATCCATATTGAAGTAGCAAAGGACTTAACCACCGACTCATGCATTATCGTGATACAAAATTTCATAGCCAGACGTGGAACACCATTGGAAGTATACTGTGATAATGGAACAAATTTAAGAGGAGCAGAAGCTGAGCTTAAAAAAACTCTTAAAGAAGTTGACTTCGACCAAATTGATAAACAGTTTTCATCATCTACAACAACATGGAAATTTAATCCACCAGCTTCACCTCACATGGGTGGCTGCTGGGAGAGACTTATTAGATCTGTGAAGAAAATACTCGGCAAAATAAGTCCACAGTTTTCTTTTCGTGATGATACGCTGATAAGTGCGTTAATTGAATGTGAACGGGTAATAAACTCGAGACCATTAACTTATGTTGAACTTGAGACTTCTTCAAAAGAAGCTTTGACACCAAATCATTTCCTGCTTGGTTCATCTAATGGATATAAACCTCTTGGCGATTTCACAGAATCGGATTGTCATCTACGCAAAAATTGGAGAAAATTGCAATATTTTGCAAACTTATTTTGGAAACGTTGGGTGCAAGAATACCTTCCAACGCTTACGAAAAGAACAAAGTGGTTTAAAAAACAAACAAGTATATCTATTGATGACGTGGTAATTGTAATCGATCCGAATCTTTCTCGAAACAATTGGCCACTTGGGAAAATAGTAGAAGTATATCAAGGCAAAGATGGAAATGTCCGCAGTGCAACAGTCAAAACTAAAGATGGAGTTTACACCCGACCTGTAACGAAACTAGCGATATTAGATGTTAGACACTCACAAAAATAGATTGTTAAAAAATATATATATATATATTCTTTTTTAACGAGGGGGAGAAATGTTAAAGATATTTGTACTTTAAATAACTATACTTTGCATTTTAAATTTATATTGGTCTATGTTTCATTGATTTATAAAGAAATCAATTTCCTGGTTTTTTTGAAAATATTGATTGAGTAAAGAAAAGCCAAAAACGATAAAAAACTAAATTTTGAAGTTAAATTCTAATAAATTTTTCTTTCTTAATAAAATCGTCTTTTCTTTAATAGTAGTGATTGAAAATTCCATTTGATATCTGGTTAAAAATAACTTCTTTACCATCTAAAAATATGCATTATTTCGAAGTAATTTAAAAGTGGTACGTAATGAAGTAATACTTTTATTTTTTGCTGTCACTTTAAAGTGCCCTTTTTCAGTTATGACGTTTTTTGAGTAAATGAGCGGTATGTATTTAGTTAAACTTTAAATTACATAATTTTAACATTTTCAGTTTTAACCCCCGACCAAAAAAAGGTCCCAGTGGTATGAAAAGGAACCATTGCCACCAAAGACACGCGAAGTAGTTGGAGCTTTTGCTCAATTTGCACTAGGGGCTACCCATGTGATATTCCATTCATATATACATCCCTCTCTAGACACCAATATCTAATGCTTTAATGTAAAAATAGATACCCACGTTTCGCTAGCTAATTATATAGCTCCATGTAATGCAGAAAACAATTTTTTTGCAACGACGAGTAGAAAACATACAGATCCCGTTATAAATGATCAAAACTTTTTTGTCTGCTTTTTGATGAATTTAATACGCAATGTCAGTTGAATTGGGGACAGTGCGGTGTATAGGTCTATGTCGGTATATACGTCAATTGCCACCACCGTAGGACATCCCCATGTTAAATTCAACAGCTAAAAGCATGTGAAGTTGATTGTGATGTACTAGTGATAGTTTTATAAAAACTGGAAAATATACACGCACTGCACTAGCCCCGTAAACCACTGGGGTGTTATAAGTTTGTAGTGTGTGTCTGTGGATCTGTCTATCGGTGTATCTGTGTGTCTGTACGAGTCCACGTACAGAACAAACGCCTGAACAGATTTTGATTTAGTTTTTTCTGTTTGAAAGGTGACTTGATGGAGAAGGTTCTTAGCTATATCTTCTATATATATTCGGGGGGTTTTTTAAATTTTTAGTTTTTGTTATTGCATTTCAACTTATATTTTTTCCTTACATATTTTTCCAAATATAACGATGGATTATCTAATAAAGCCTTCACCATGCGCATTAAATAAATAAGTAAAGCCAAATTATTCTGCACAACGTTGACTTTTACACCCTCCGCTATGAAAGTGCACATACGTGGCAGCATTTCGTGAAGACCTGGATCAGAAGCCAATGACTGCAAAGCTTCTGCACGACGAGGTTCATCAGAACCTACACAAGCTTCCGTTATCTCCTTGTAATACAACTGTTGCTCCACCGACAATTCATGAGTTGCCAATTGCTTGACATGTACTGTTTCCACATTTTTCAACTTATGAATTTTGCCCGTTGCCGGTTTTCCAGCTGTATCCTTTGTAACACCTTGTTCCAACTTTACAACTGGATTAACCGAATCCAATGCTTGCAAATCTTTCGATAAGGGTGGTGGATTTTCGGGTATAGTTGGCTGTATACCATCTACTGCCAACCAATGAGTTCTGAGCGTTATATCCAAAGGTACCTTAGGTACATTGCTTTGTACGATTTCGGTTAAATCCATTTCTTTTTCTTCGATAAAATGCAATTCTCTGCCACCTCCAGAAGCAAATCGAAATGGTATAAAATCGTTGGCTGTGAAACCGTACTGCGGTTCAATATTTCGTATTTTTAAAGCATGGTCTATGTCGCTAAGTATTAATTTATCTCGTTTTGAATGGTGCATAAATTTTGCAGCATCCTGCACTATTCTTTTAATTTTATAGGAAACATCCTCAGCTAACTCTTTAGCGGCATCGTCTGGTAAAGATCCAACGCCAATACTTTCAGCAATAACTTTCATTGACTCGGCCGATAATGTAGTACCGTATAACATGTCACCCGCGCTTGTATTAGATTTGGAACTCATTTTTTACTACAAAAATATATACTTTATTTCTTGAAACTTTAAAAGAATTTATTTATGTATATAAATTTACTAGAGCTGTGTCGTTCATATACGAACGAGTACAATTGAACGAATCAGTGAAATGAACGAAGTGAGCCGGTCACTTTACTGAGCTGTTTTGGCTCAGCAGTACTGATAAAAAGTACAATCACAAAACTGTGGTACAATTGAACGAAATGAACGACCGAGCACACTTGGCTCTTTTTTATTTTTTGTTTTGTTTGGCTTTTTCTTTGTTCATGTGAGATTTGTTGTCATATTCTTGTTTTCATTTGACTTTTTACATACTTTTATTAACACTGTGGCAATTATGAAATTAATTAAATTGCCATTCATATTTGTTAAGCTTTTAGAACATATGTATGTAGGTATTAATAGCTTTTTTATCGAAATTAGTTTAGATACATAGAGTTTATTTTCATTGTCATTATTGTGTACAAGTATATGGCTATTTTGGCGATATGAATCTTATTTCATTTCTTTACTTTCAATTCAAAACAAAATGCATTGTGCATGTTTCCCTTTTTATGTACCGAATCAACTGCTTGTTTGTTTTCACTTGGTTCTATTTCTTGAAAGGAACGGATGAACGAAATGAACGAACTCGTTCTTTTTTAGAAAATGAACGAAAATGAGCGGTCACTTGAATGAACGATTTGGCACAGCTCTAAAATTTACGGAAGAGACAGAGAAACAAGTCGATAAATAATGTCGGCGGCGGCGGCTTAGGTCAATAAATGTCGGCGGCGGCTAAAAGTCGGCTAGAGCCGTTGGGAGACTTTCAGCCGTTCTATGAAAATTTTGTATGAAAAGTATGTACAGTAGTTTTAGTTCTTTTTTACATTATTTTTTATTGCTCGTTCATATTAAATGTTCTATCAAAAATATTTTGCTAAACAAACGTCTTCATTCGATTTTGTGTAAATTTTTATTTTTTCACAACCTTTTTCCAATTAGTTGCCGCATAGGGTAACAATAAAAGAATTTAAAAGACGAAAATAAAAACAAAATATTTGTGTTTATATGAACATTAGGGAATAACTTTTTTAAATTTTTTGCAAATATCAAAATGGCCCTAGCATAGTCGAATACGTCACGATTTAAAAAATAGTACGTAGGACAATAGTTCGTACGTGAATATAGATCCGGCAGAATAAGTCCTCATCCATACAGTGAAACATTTGCTGCGACACATTTTTGATTTCTCTTTTGAAACTGCATTCGTGTCCACACTGTGAAGTTTATGTTTTGCAGCTTAATAGTACTTTTTTCCATTCCTCTTTCCCGTTCATCAACATGTTCGAATAAGAACAAAACATGAACATCAGCGGTTCACATTAGACACATTCATGTGCGAACGAAAATTTGTAAGTTGTCCGTACTTAATCTATGTATGTAAACAGTGTGTGCATGTCTTCATAGCCAGAGCTCCCAAGTGTGCAGATTTATCGCAGTTTTATGAAGTGTAGTCACGACGTTCTTGGTATTTTTTCAATTAATTTGGCATTTGAATATACTATTTAATATTCATTTTTATTATATCATATTTCGATTAAAATTTTATCGGCTAACATTTGTGAGCCGGAGCACGCCGGTAGCTTCGGCGGCGGCTTGGTTGCAAAAACATTTTCGGCGGCGGCTCAAAGTCGACTTTTAGCCGACTTGCAGCTGATCGACTTGTTTCTCTGGGAAGAGACCCAGAGAAACAAGCCGATCGGCTCACAGCCGGCTCAAGAGCCGCCGCCGACTTTCAATGTAAAATCAAGCCGCCGCCGATGCATGCGGCTAAAATCGGCTCGAAATTGCAGCCGGCTAATTGTTTTTTGTAGTTGCAAGTTTGTACTAAAACTTAGAAATAATTTTTTTTTCAATTTTTTTGTAGAAATTTTTATTCAAAAACGTATAAAAACCGGCTGTAAGTGTCAGCCGGCTTATGAGCCTCCGCCGACTATTGTTTCCTAAGCCGCCGCCGCCGACTTTTTAAGACGGCTTGTTTCTCTGAAGAGACCCTACAAGAATTGAATAACTGAAACTAACACAAACAAGATTTGTTCACTAACACATTTGCACTAATTTTACATTGAATTCAATACTGACAGTCAATTGACTAGTCATTTGATCGGAAGTTTTGATGGATTTATTTATTAATTATAGCTGCCCCACTCTAGCATATATATTAGAGTGGGACATCTAATGTACATATGCCAAAACTTTTAAAACATCGAGTTTTATTTAAAAATAAAATACAATTCATTGTCTGTGAAAATTAAAATTTATAAGTGGCAAAAAGATAAGTAAAAAGTGAATAAAAGAAATTTACAAAATTTAATTTAATGCATTTGTTTTCAAAATTTTAGGTATTTGTTAAAAGCAAGATGCGTTGGTGATTAAAAGGTGTGACGAGGGCTAGATACCGCCTAGGTTATTCTGTTTTTGCTGAACTATATCTTTCGTTTAAAATGTTTTATGCCATTTTATACTTTTGAGTGGATTTTTATAATAATAGAAAAACATATAAAATAATAAAAATTATATTTATTGTCAGTATGTCAATCATGTATGATTGCTCAATTGTGGGGGATATATTATTCAATTATGATCAGTCAAACTTGAGTAATATTTATGCTATTATTGATTACTACAAAGCACAAGAGTGAGCAATTCAACTATATGTTATATTCATTAGTTAGAGAGCGATGCAACATCACACGTACACAGAAGTTTCCATCACATTTTTCATTTTGCCTTTAATAATGTGATAGAAACTTTGTTCTACGCAATGATGAATATATCCTGCCTGACTTCCGATCAAATTAACAGTCAATTGACTGGTAGTGTTCTTGTAGGGGAAGAAAAAAACTTTTTCCCAAAAAACTTTTCTCCGCAGAGTTGCAAAAAAAGGAGTATTTTTGTTTTTGTTTACATTAAACGCACGTGCTCGCGCAATGCCATTATCAATTCAAACATATGAAATAAATTTATTTGTATATATATGTATAAGTTTTTACCTATAAAACCAAAAGCGTTGCTTGTGCGCTATTGACACATATACCAATCAATGGGGAATTAAAATACCTTTAAGAACTGATATCTGAAAAATGTTCGTATTTATTGGTTTGAAGTAGGCAACACTGATCAAGTTTTGTTAACAAAAACATCAGCTGTCAATATTTCGCACGAAATAAATGCCAGTCTCAAGGCCTATTTATCAGGTCAACGCAATCGTCCTGATGATATTCTGTGTTTTCTTTTTTAAGCTGTCAAAAGTTATTTGCACCATATACTTTAGTTCATGTTTGTGTGTGTTTCTGACAACTTAAACATAAAGTTGTTTTTTGTATTGCTGTGTTTTTGTAGAGTTGCGCTGACCTGATAAATAGGCCTTGGCCAGTCTCATTATTTCACAGATAGCAAGAAAATGTTGCCAGATACATTTCATACATTTTTCACGAGTTGAACAGAGTACAAGTTTTGCAACATTATTTCATGAAAATTTCACGTAAACTTTTTTTGTATGGAATATGTCAACATTTCGCGTGAAATTTTGAACAGAGTACCAGGCTTTATGTCAAAGAACTCAATTGTAATAATTTTAATAGCAGCTGTAACGCTTAAGCCTCTAACCGTAATATTTGCATATAACTGCAAGTAGCAAAATATATACATTTACATACATATGTATATTTTTGAACAAGACCACATATATACTACTTTTTGTTTGCTGGGTGTTTATCAGTATAACTAATTCAAATAAAATGCACAACAGCTGTTCAAAACATTATTTTTGATTGTGTGGAAAAAGTACGAAAATTATTTTAATGGTATCAAATCATTATTTTATACTTAGAAACAATGTTATGACTTTGATATTTAGTGAAATTACAGTTTTAGCTTCATATGTATACATACATACATTACAACGTATTATAATTATAAATATATTTATATCTTTATTATCATTATAATTTTTTTTTAAAGAGAAGTAACACTCAGGCAATTAATGCCTACTACTATTACTAGGTGTTACCTTCTTCAGGAAAGGGAAAAGTGGTAGAGAAGACAGGTGGTGAAGGGAGAGATAGAGGAAAGCTTCATATTATAATTTTCTTTTTGTATTATTAAATAAAAAGTTTTTGTGCGCTTGTATGCTGTTTGTTCGCAGAAATGTACTATATGTAAGTTATATATTCATACATATATGTATATTAACAAAGAAATAAACAAATACGATTGGCAGTCTGTGATTAGATTTTGTAAAGAAACAAATTTTATTAGAAAATTTAATTTATTAAATATGTATGTCATGTACGTATACAAATTTAGCAACTCAAAAGCTTAAATTATCAAAAGAAAAGTACCAAAATAGGGCTATTGTGCCACACTCTCATTCAATATACATACATCCCATCACTGTCTACAAATGTCACGTAACGTCGTCATGAAATTCTATTTTCTGCAGGTTCAGACGTTACATTTACGTGACATTTCAGTCAGGTAAGCATTTGCATAGCTTTTCATGTAACAGATTCGATCAGCTGACACATTTACATTTACAGTTCTACATTTAAGGCCTCGTTAGCCGACTGTAGAAATCGTAGATGTAATGTAAATGTAATGTAAATGTAAATTTTTGAACGCTTATAGAATGCTTAAAAACGTGTCATGTGTTTTCGACACAAACAAAAAAACTTCCTTGTGCACACATACATACATGCTAATTGCTTTGTGCCCAGCAAACACTTATTTTTGGTTATAAATTGCGAGTTATTTGAAGTCAAACGTGAAAGTTCATATAATATTTAAATTCATGGAATTCATTTTAATTGAAATGTATGTATATGGATTGTGTGATCATACAAACATATTTATGTATGCATTACTGCTTATAAGTTAATAATATAGAAAATGGTAATGTTTCAATTAATCCAAGATTTTTTTAAAATTATTTCGCTGAAGCCATTATAATTTACTTTCTTTTGATGGCAAGTTTTTACTGTTGGAAAAAACTAATTGGGTTTTTGAAATACGACATCTTTTAGAATGAAAATGTGCCTAGAGTTTTTAAAAATTATTACTTTATGTAAAAGAACTCAATTGTAATAATTTTTATAGCAGCTGTAACGCTTAAGCCTCTAACCGTAAAATTTGCATATAACTGCAAGTAGCAAAACAGATTTTGAGCAATTTCATCAGAAAGACGAAGTTCTTGACTCCTTAATTTCCAGGAATTTCTATGGTTTCAGTAGCACCTCAATCATATAAAAACATTATTATATATCCACTTTATCGTTTTATACTTTTCTTATTAATGTCCGTTCCTACTAATAATAATTAATTTTAATCACAAACAATATACATTTACATATGTATATTTTTGAACAAGAACACATACTACTTTTTGTTTGCTGGGTGTTTAGCAGTATAACAAATTCAAATAAAATGCGCAACAGCTGTTCGAAACATTGATGGGAGTTCAATATCTTCACATTATTTTTGATTGTGTGGAAAAAGTACGAAAATTATTTAAATGGTATCAAATCGTTATTTTATACTTACAAACAATGTTATGACTTTGATATTTAGTGAAATTACAATTTTAGCTTTATATGTATACATACATACATACATTACAACGTATTATAATTATAAAAATATTTATATTGTTACGGAAATGGCCGTCGAGTTAACATAAGTGTTACGCAAGAATATTCGAACAGGGCCAATATAAAGAAACATCCAGAAGTATTTAAATAGATAACTAAACGTACACTCGTATTCACATACAAGCACTATAGCAAACAACTATATACACATGCGTAGCACATACATACGTGATTAAACGTAAACAAGCAACAACAACTACAAGGGTCTGCTTATTAAGAAGGTATACATAGCTACATGCATACATACATACATGCCTGACAATTCCAACTAAAGGCAGAAATAAAAGTAAACAACCACTTAATGATGTATGCATATACACACGTATGTACATAGTTACCACACCAACTTAATTACGCGCTTTGTAAACAACATTGAAGATAATGATGATTCGGTCTAGACTTTGCATGAAAATTCTAGTGGTTGTTGTGCGAAGTATAAAAAGGGGTTGACGCATCCAACAGCAGTTCAGTCGCGATCAAAAGTTAGTTGGGAATAAGTCAGTTGCGAAGAAGCTCAGTTGCGAATAAGTGCAGTTGCTAATAAGAAGTCTGTTGTTAATCAAGTGAGTTGACAATTAAGTTGTGCGCAGTCCGTGATTTGTGATACAACAGTGAGTTGATATTTGAGTCTGTGCTTTACAATACGTGAGTTGGAAATTGAAGAGACTATAGTACAGTCTATAGTGACAGTTGGAATCTGTCGTGATTTGAGGTTATTGTGGAGACCCTTGACTGAAGAGTAAGGGAGCAGTGGAAGCTGATAAAGGTGTGTAAGTGAAGCCAGCGAGTCTTGATCTAGAGTGTATCAACTGCGAGAGTCTGCCATAGAGTTGTTATTGGTGTATCAACTGGAAGTGTCGGCAGAGTGAGTCTTGTGTGTGACGAGCAACAGAGAAAGCAGAATTGTGTCAACACTAGCGCAGCCAGTGGTCTAAGACGTGTATATACAACAGCGTGGAAGGCGTAGTGGTAACCAGTTGTGGTAAATTGAAGTAATCTTTGTATTTGTATTTAAGCTCTTGAATTGAATTTAGATTAGTGTATTTATTGATTAATAAAGAGTGTATCATTCTTAACCCTAATTAGTATACTGGGGTCTTTTATTTATTGCAAATCTACGAATCTACGGAAAAGCGTTTTTAACAGAGAATAAAAACGTAACATTTGGTGTCAGAAGTGGGATTTGCAAATAAAAGCGGCACGTTTAAAAAGGTTTAACGTAAAGTAAGAGTGATACGAAAAGGATAACCTCACACGTTTGAAAAGGTTAAACGTGAATAAAACCACATACGTTTGAAAAGGTTAAACGTAATAATTGGTTTTGAGGAAAATGAAATATCAAGAGCTTAAGGTGGAGCAACTCAAGGAAGAATTGAGTAAGCGGAAACTGTCGACAACAGGTAATAAGGCAGAACTTCAAAAAAGGTTAATAGACGAGTTCCAGCGACGCAACATCGACATAGAAAGTTATGAGTTCGATGAAAAAGAAAAATATGAGATGGATGGAGGCATCCACTCCTTCTATTAGCACTTCAATCAGTACAGACATCGGCGCAATGTTAGCTGCTTTGATGAACGAAATAAAAGAAACCTCTCGAGCAACCAATGAAACTTCTAAAGCTAACAGCGAGAGAGTTCTAGCTGAAGTTAAGGCCACAAATGACACACTTGACAAATGGAAGGCGAAGATTATGGTGAACGTTCAAGAATCGTCTGAAGCAATCTATGAGAAACCCCAGGAAATTGCTGAAGCCGTAAACAGACGGACAGATGGTGCAGAAATGCAAGTCAGTAAATCGGACGAAGAGATTTGTGACTTGAGAAACAGTGTCAACGAAGACATTTCTGGCACAGAGGAAGGCGCTGACGAAAAACAGAAAGTTGAAGATGAAATCAACAGTGGTCAGTGTCAACAAGTTGGACATGAGCGAAGTTTGCCAGAAGTTTCCAGCACAGTAGGGGACGTTGGTCACTTAGATGATAGTCAAGCTGTTTGTGACACGGCGGAATTAGCTATGGAAGAAATGGTCGCGATTGCTCAGGGTAAAGAAACTGCTACCGTATACGAAGTACGCAGCAGAAAAGCAGTAAGGAAGAAGAAGACAACTTCTATGCAGAGCTTCAAGCGTGTGGTAAGGCCAACTCTAGTCAAGGGACAAGGTAGAGTCGCAGCCAAAGGCCACAAATATGAAAGGAGTAGTCATCTCCAGGGTATGGCAAGGCAAGCTCTAGTTGAGAGACAAAAAAGAGGCAGAGCCAAATACCACAAATGTGGAAGAAGTTGTCATCTCCATCTTAAAACAAGGCAAGCAGTAAAGGAAATACAAAGCAGATTCTGTACCAAGGGTTGCAAGTGTCAAGGAAGGTTTCAGCTCCAGCATACGGCAAGGCAAGCAGCACAGGAAATGCTAAGCAGAGTCAGTGCCACCAAGGGCCGCAAATATCGAAGAACTAATCTCCAGCGCATAGTAATACAAGTCCCAGTTGAAAGCCGAGGCAGAGCCAGAACTAAAGCCAACAAATCTGGAAGAGGTAGTCGTCTCCAACGTAACTACAAGGCGTATAGAAAACGAAGAAAAAGAAAGGCGATGATGTGCCTATTCGGGACGAATAGGCTTAAGTGGGCGGCAGTGTTACGGAAATGGCCGTCGAGTTAACATAAGTGTTACGCAAGAATATTCGAACAGGGCCAATATAAAGAAACATCCAGAAGTATTTAAATAGATAACTAAACGTACACTCGTATTCACATACAAGCACTATAGCAAACAACTATATACACATGCGTAGCACATACATACGTGATTAAACGTAAACAAGCAACAACAACTACAAGGGTCTGCTTATTAAGAAGGTATACATAGCTACATGCATACATACATACATGCCTGACAATTCCAACTAAAGGCAGAAATAAAAGTAAACAACCACTTAATGATGTATGCATATACACACGTATGTACATAGTTACCACACCAACTTAATTACGCGCTTTGTAAACAACATTGAAGATAATGATGATTCGGTCTAGACTTTGCATGAAAATTCTAGTGGTTGTTGTGCGAAGTATAAAAAGGGGTTGACGCATCCAACAGCAGTTCAGTCGCGATCAAAAGTTAGTTGGGAATAAGTCAGTTGCGAAGAAGCTCAGTTGCGAATAAGTGCAGTTGCTAATAAGAAGTCTGTTGTTAATCAAGTGAGTTGACAATTAAGTTGTGAGCAGTCCGTGATTTGTGATACAACAGTGAGTTGATATTTGAGTCTGTGCTTTACAATACGTGAGTTGGAAATTGAAGAGACTATAGTACAGTCTATAGTGACAGTTGGAATCTGTCGTGATTTGAGGTTATTGTGGAGACCCTTGACTGAAGAGTAAGGGAGCAGTGGAAGCTGATAAAGGTGTGTAAGTGAAGCCAGCGAGTCTTGATCTAGAGTGTATCAACTGCGAGAGTCTGCCATAGAGTTGTTATTGGTGTATCAACTGGAAGTGTCGGCAGAGTGAGTCTTGTGTGTGACGAGCAACAGAGAAAGCAGAATTGTGTCAACACTAGCGCAGCCAGTGGTCTAAGACATGTATATACAACAGCGTGGAAGGCGTAGTGGTAACCAGTTGTGGTAAATTGAAGTAATCTTTGTATTTGTATTTAAGCTCTTGAATTGAATTTAGATTAGTGTATTTATTGATTAATAAAGAGTGCATCATTCTTAACCCTAATTAGTACACTGGGGTCTTTTATTTATTGCAAATCTACGAATCTACGGAAAAGCGTTTTTAACAGAGAATAAAAACGTAACAATATTTTTATTATCATTATAATTGTTATAATTAAACGCACATATTATAATTTGTTTTGGTATTATTAAATAAAAATAGTTTTTGTACGCTTGTATGCTATTTGTTCGCACAAATGTACTATATGTATGTTACATATTCATACATATATGTATATGTATATTAACAACAAAATAAACAAATACGATTGGCAGTCTGTGGTTAGATTTTATAAAGAAAAACACTTTATTAGAAAACTAAATTTATTAAATATGTCATGTACGTATACAAATTTAGCAACTCAAAAGCTTAAATTATCAAAAGAAACAAAAGTACCAAAATAGGGCCATTGTGCCACACTCTCATTTAATGTACATACATCCCATCACTGTCTACAAATGTCACGTAACGTCGTCATGAAATTCTATTTTCTACAGGTTCAGACGTTACATTTACGTGACATTTCAGTCAGGTAAGCATTTGCATAGCTTTTCATGCAACAGATTCGATCAGCTGACACATTTACATTTACAGTTCTACATTTACAGTCGGGTAATTCTGCCTAAAGTCGGAATTCCGTTTTCCACATGCCACTGCCAGTGGAACTACATACATTTCCCAAGGGACATACATATCGTTGGTTAAAGTAGAAAGGCCCTAACTCAAATAAATGTAACTACAGGAGAATTTAAAAATATAATAAACAGTACAATTGCTTGTACAACTACAACTTGTAAAAGCGTTATTCTTTACACTATTTGAATTTTTGTTTGGTTATTGCTATGGCGTTATGGCTATGTCAAGTCTAATTTAAGCTTAAAGCTGAAGGTCCATACCATCCGTTCAATGCGTAGTTGCGTTTTATGCATGTGTCAAAAAGTAGAATCAAGGACTGATAAAGTAGGTTTACTTTCTACTTTTGTATCCGTCGCATGCATCATGCTCTCTTTTATAGCCAAATGTTCGTGTGGTGAATTTAAATTTTTTTCTCTTTTTGCATTAAAACAACAAAAATACTTGCGCATAAGACGTATTGCATGTAACTTGAATTTAGAATCGGAGAGAATGTACAGAAACGCATACCACGCATATGCAAAGAACGGATGGTGTGGACCTTTGGCTTAACGCCGGGGCACAATGAATCCGTCATACGTTAAATTTCGTATTTTTCAACAGACATTAACGCAACGACGGAGAAAGTTGGCACAATGAGTACTTTATTGACGGAAGCGTTAGAACAGCTTCTATAGATCGATTCTCTATTTTATTTAATAAATTCAAGTTTTTGTACTTATTTCTTTTGTTTAATTTTATTTTTTCTGCCACAAAACACAAAAATTTATAAAAAAATTTATTTATATATGTATGTACATATATTTAATCACAAACATTTGCCATTTGCGGTGAGACGCAAAACTCTCGAAGGCCAATTAACAACAGTGGCCTGGTTGGACTTAAGGTGAAGTTACATAACACGCGAGTTATAGGAACGACAACCACAACTACAACAACAACAGATCCACCAGCAAAACCACCTAGATTAAATAACTGACTTAGCATAAACATATTAAACAAACAAAATAAATAAAATAAAGAAAATCAAATTATTAAAATGATTATTTAAACAAGAATATATAAATTATAAAGAATTATAAAAATATACTTAATAAACAAAATATTGAACTGCGACACTGTTAAATTAAATAGAACAACAGATTATTGAACTTCTTATTTATGTAAACATTTTTATTGTTAAATTAAAGAAAGCAACAATTTATTGAACTTATTATTAATGTAAGCATTTTCAATTGCGAAACTGTTAAAACAAATAAAACAACAATTTATTAAACTTTTATGAACATAAGCACTTTTGTATTTAAATAATAAGTTTCATTGTAACAGAAAAATATGAATAAAGAGAGATACATTTGAAGTGTGAAAAGTAAAAGACGTGTTTTTTTTCATTAACATAAATATCATTAAGTTAACTGGCGCAGTCGTCCAAGTTCCATAAATATCACGAAGGAATATCGAGAAATTTTGGAACCAGTAACCTACACCCAATACGAAGGATCATCGTATAAGGAAAAGTCTGCAAAAGAAAAGCCTAGAAACAACTACTAAGGAGATCTTCAACAAAGGATCATCATATAAAAGAAAATCTGCAAAAGAAAAGCCTAGAAACAACTACTAAGGAGATCTTCAACAAAGGATTATCATATAAAAGAAAATCTGCAAAAGGAAAGCCCAGGAACAACTACTCAATACGAAGGATCATCGTAGAGAAAAAAAAATGCAGAATACAATCATTTTTCTTGCGTAAGTCAAATACTGAATAAATAAGTTAAATAGAAAAAATTTTTATAAAATTAAATGAATACAAATAAATTAAGGAAAATTTTTTAAGAAATATAATAATAATTATAAGAAAAAGTGATAAATACATAATTGTTTCGTCATATATAAAAAATAATTCACATTTGAAAGAATTATTATTTAATATTACGAATTAAACAGAGGTATATATTTATAAAGACCAGCGATTCTCAAGAGACCCTCCTGTAATCTTTATAAGTGTACGCTTTGTTTTAATACACAACAATACTATCATATGCCTAGACCCCGACCGTACAACGTTATACCAAGAATCCTTGTCCCAATTCCAGAATCAGTAGCAATGAGTGTCAATCAGGGTAACGAAAATAATAATGCTAGTAATCTCGCAAACAATACGGTTAGAAATATTATAGAATCTTTGAGAGTACCAGATGCTGTCAAAGACCTTCCCAAATTCGACGGAAACCCCAGGTTGTTGTACGATTTCATAAACAATGTGGAGGAAATACTTTTAATATTAACACCCATTGATGGAACTCCTTTCGCCAAAATGATCTTAAGAGCAATACGCAATAAAATCGAAGGAGAAGCGAATGAGATATTAAATATGTACAGCACAAATTTAAGCTGGCAAGACATTAAGAATAATCTCATATTGCACTATTCAGATAAGAGAAATGAGACCTCATTAATTAGAGACTGGCATCTGTTAAAGCAAAATAATAAATCGTTAGAAGAATTCTACAGCTCAGTTATAGAAATCCAAGCTACAATAAATAACCATTTAATGATCCATGAATTGGATCCTAATATAATTACAGCCAAACGAGATTTGTTTGCCAAAATGTGTCTTAACACATTCTTGTCTGGTCTTAGAGAACCCTTAGGATCATCAATTAGGGCTATGAAACCAGAATCATTACCAACAGCTTTTTCATACTGTGTTACAGAACAAAATATGTTCTACATTAAACAAGAAAATAGGAATCTAGTAAAAAGACAAGATAGTTTGAGACAATTTACTCCCCATTTCCAGCCTCAATACCAAAAACCATTTATTCCAAGACCACAGCAATTCACAAGTCGTAGTCCTCCTGTATATCATAGTAAACCACAATTTCCAATCAACCAAACATTCACTAGACCACAGGTAACACACAATTACAGTTCACAAAGACCACAATTACCAATTAACCAAACGTTCACTACACCACATAATTATAGTTTGCAAATACCTAGGCAAATATACAATAATACAACCACAAATAACCAGAACCATTTTAATAATTCAAGACAACCATATTTTAACACCAACACAAACCATCAGCCACCAGAACCTATGGATACCAGTTCAGGTTATACACACCTAAGAAATAGTAGTGTACAAACACGAAGATCTCCAAGGGAAGTTCACCATATCGATCATAATCTCGAAAGCTTTGACACTTTCACTAACTCTGAAGACTATAACGTCCCACACTACATGCCTAATATGGACAATTACAATGAAATCGACGATGTCCAAAATTTTCAGTTAGAAGCCTCCAAGATTCAAAAGGATATATAGACATAAATAAGCACGGTACGAATCTCCCATACATAAACATATCATCCCCTTTTGGACACCCACTCCGTTTTTTAATAGACACAGGTGCATCAGCATCCTTCATAAGCCCAGAATACACTACACATTTAGAAATAACGAAATGCACACCAATAACAATAACCACTATTCTTAATAAACATCAACTAAATGAAAAAGTGAATATACCAGCTTTTATCGAATTTAAAGAAAAAGAAACATTCGAATTATTTATATTTAAATTCCATAACTACTTCGATGGACTTATCGGACTCGATATACTTACTAAATTAGGGGCAAAAATTGACTTAGAAAACAGATACCTAATAACTAGGAATTCTTGTATACCATTACATTTCAAACCGAATTTAACTTCAGGCAAATTACTAATAGCTCCGAGAACAAAAACTATTATAAAAGTACCCGTAGATATCGAAAATGGCGATATTTTTATACCCAATACCTTAATTCAACCAGATGTAACCATTTCCACTGGCATATACAGGGCAAAAAATTGGTATAGTTTTGTTGAAGTTACCAACAAATCAAATTTGGATAAAAGTATTTTAATCGAAAGCCCAATAAAAGTAGACCCTCTTATAGATTGTAACTATATAGAAGTTAACAACATCAACTTTGAGCAAACCTTCGACGTAAGTTCGAAGCTAATAGAAAATCTTAGAACCGACCATTTAAATTCAGAAGAACGAAAAGCCATTACAAAAATATGTAAAGAATTTGAGGAAATTTTCCTGCAAGAAAATCAGCCTCTTACCTTTACGAACAAAATTAAGCACAGCATAGTTACTAAGGATAACATACCCATCTACACTAAATCGTACAGATATCCACATATCCACAAAGAAGAAGTGAGAAGACAAATCACGGATATGCTAAACCAAGGTATAATACGGGAAAGCTACTCACCTTGGAGTGCACCAGTGTGGATAGTCCCAAAAAAGACGCTAGCGGGAAGCGCAAATGGCGCTTAGTAATAGATTACAGGAAACTGAATGAAAAAACAGTTTCAGACAGATACCCAATACCAAATATTAACGAGATATTAGATAAATTAGGCAAATGTATGTATTTCAGCACATTAGATCTGGCCAGCGGTTTTCACCAGATCGAAATGAACTCAAAGGACATCCCAAAAACTGCTTTGACGGTAGAAGGTGGGCACTATGAGTTTGTACGGATGCCATTTGGTCTTAAAAATGCACCGTCTACATTTCAAAGGGTAATGGATTGCGTTTTGAAAGACCTAGTAGGTACTGTGTGCTTGGTATATCTAGATGACATCATCGTTTATTCAACATCATTGCAAGAACATATCGAAAATTTGAAAAAAGTCTTCGAAGCGCTAAGAGAAGCCAATCTCAAAGTGCAAATAGACAAATCAGAGTTTCTGCATAAAGAATGCGCATTTTTGGGCCACATAGTGACCACTGAAGGTGTTAAACCTAATCCTAATAAAATATCAGCCATTCAAAACTTTCCAATCCCTACAAACCAGAAAGAGATTAAATCATTTTTAGGTTTATTGGGGTACTATCGTAAATTTATAAAAGATTTCGCTAAAATAACAAAACCATTCACTACATGTCTGAAGAAAGATAAAACTGTTGAAATCAATGACGAATATAAGAAAACCTTTGAAATTTGTAAAAGCCTCCTAACTAACGACCCAATCTTACAATACCCGGACTTTTCAAAACCATTCAATCTCACAACTGACGCAAGCAATTTTGCGATAGGAGCCATCTTGTCACAAGGCCCCATAGGAAATGATAAACCTATTTGTTACGCTAGCCGTACACTCACAACGTCCGAAATTAACTACTCTACGATAGAAAAAGAGCTCTTGGCCATAGTATGGGCCACCAAATATTTTCGACCATACCTATTTGGTCACCGTTTCAGAATCATAACAGATCACAAACCCTTGACATGGATAATGAGCCTTAAAGAGCCAAATTCGAAATTAATTCGTTGGCGATTAAAATTAGAGGAATACGATTATGAAATTGTATACAAAAAAGGCAAACTTAACACTAACGCTGACGCTCTTAGCCGAATTAAACACGACCCTACAGAAACACAAAACATTAATACATTTGACACACTCTCTATTCAAGGTACTTCGGGAAGTACGATTCATTCAGCTGAAGAAAACTACGACGACGGAATACCTATTTCAGAAAAACCGATTAACGACTTTAACTTACAGGCTTTATTTAGGAATGGAAAACCCAATACTTGCACTAAATCAGAAATGATTTTTAAAAATAAATATAGAAAAACGTTTACGTATCCTAATTACACAGAAGAAATCATAACAGATATTCTTAAGAAGCATCTTGCCCCTAATAAAACTACAGCAATTTACACTAATGATGAAAATTTTCGCATTATCCAAAATGTATACGCAAAACACTTTGCTCAAAGCAAAATTTTCCGTTTGGTTAGGTGTACCGAAATAGTAGAAGACGTAAAAGAAAACGATAACCAAGATAAAATTATTCAGGACTACCATGAAAATAACAATCACAGAGGTATACAAGAAACATTTGATAACCTTAAACGGAAATATTACTTCCCATACATGAAATCGAAAATAACTCAAACAATAAATAACTGTGTTTCATGCCAAAGACTGAAATATGACAGACACCCTCCAAAAACTAAATTTGAAAAACCACCAACACCCGTCAAACCATTGGACATAATACATACAGATATTTATACAATAAATGCAAAAATATTCTAACTGTCATTGACAAATTTTCCAAATTTGCTGCGGCATACACTTTAACAGCAAGAAATAGCCTTTGCGCAATTAAATCCTTAAAACACTTCATAAGTATGCATGGCATCCCTAACCAAATCGTTTGTGATCAAGGAACTGAATTTAATTCTAATATATTTAAAGATTTCTGTCAACAATATCAGATTAACTTGCATTTCACGTCTTTTCAACAATCAAGCAGCAACGCCCCTGTAGAGAGACTTCACTCAACACTAACCGAAATATACAGATTAATAATAGAAAAGATTAAAGATAAAAAATTAGAAATGGATCATGACGACATTTTAACAGAGACCCCCATAACTTATAATAATGCAATTCACTCTTCTATGAAACTAAAACCTTTCGAACTCTTCTACGGAAGAACCTACAAATTTGACCGTGAAATTACATTCAACAACGAGCACGAATATCTCTCAAAAATCAACCAATTTCAAACACAATTATATGATTACATTAAAAACAAATTACAAACTGACACTGACAAACGCATAGAAAAACTTAACACAAATAGAGACGAACCATTAAATTACAAACAAAATGACTACATTTACAGGAAGGAAAGTAAGAGAAACAAAAACCCCCCACGATTTACCAAACATAAAATACAACAAAATAATAAAGTAACATTAATAACTACACAAGACAAAAAACTTCACAAATCTAAAATTAGGAAAAAACATGCTTAAAATATCTTAATACCATTTCAGATCAATTACCACAATATTCGCACAAATACTACACATACAAAATCTGACATCAAAATTACAGACCAACACAAATAGACAAAATATACTTAACACTAAAATGATTGAAAGAATCGAAAATATTACAAATCACATAAACAAGGAACAAGACATCATAATCCGGTCATTACAATATTCACAAAACAGCATTCTCTCCAATTCCAAACAGATTAACGACCTTCAATATTTGAACCAAATCAATTATCATATAGATTTATTATCAAACCACATTTCAAGTATTTCCGAAGCAATGACTTTGGCCAGACTTAAGATTATACCAAAAATGATTTTGAATCTGGAAGAAATCAAAGGAATCGAAAACAATCTGGAAAACCAATCTATCAAATTAAATACCATAGAACACTTGTACGAATTATTAGAGTTGCAAGCCTACTACAATAACACAAACATTATTTTTAATATTCTCATTCCTCATATCCCTCACGATCGATACACAATTTCCCACACAATCCCCATACCGATTAATAAAACAAAAGAAGTAATAATAAATCCATATGTAATTTATAACAATAAAAGAATTCAGTATTTCGACAAATTATGTAAAAAAATTGAAGATCTGTATTACTGCCAAGAAAGCCTACAACAAGAGACAATAGAAAAATCTCAATGTTTTGGGAAAATCATACACAATTTAGAAGCCAACTGTAAACTCAATGACATAGGTCAGATAGTTAAAGTTTCACAACCCGAGCAAGGACTTGTACTAGCAACAAACTTACCACCAACAGAGATGAAGACATCATGCAACGACAAAACAAATATTATTAAAGGGAATTTACTAATACATTTTAAAGATTGCGATATAACCATCAACGAAATCACATACAAAAGTAATCCAAGGATATATTGGGACAGTTCTATCCTAACCCCATCCACAGAAATAAATATTATACCTTTATCCACTATAGAAAGTTTAAGCATAACGAAACTCAAAGAATATCACGTCAAGAATAAATTAGCCATCGAAGACTTATCAAACAAAACAGAACTACACAGAAACTTAAATTACGGACTCCTGGTTATAATAACTAGCGCAATAATCATAATCTTCGTAAAAAAAAAAAGAAAACAAAATTCATTATAAGAGAAATTTCTACTACAAACATTGTCGCTTCGGACCATCAATACTTTTGGCCATCGCTCCATACTAAGGGGGGAGGAGTTATAGGAACGACAACCACAACTACAACAACAACAGATCCACCAGCAAAACCACCTAGATTAAATAACTGACTTAGCATAAACATATTAAACAAACAAAATAAATAAAATAAAGAAAATCAAATTATTAAAATGATTATTTAAACAAGAATATATAAATTATAAAGAATTATAAAAATATACTTAATAAACAAAATATTGAACTGTGACACTGTTAAATTAAATAGAACAACAGATTATTGAACTTCTTATTTATGTAAACATTTTTATTGTTAAATTAAAGAAAGCAACAATTTATTGAACTTATTATTAATGTAAGCATTTTCAATTGCGAAACTGTTAAAACAAATAAAACAACAATTTATTAAACTTTTATGAACATAAGCACTTTTGTATTTAAATAATAAGTTTCATTGTAACAGAAAAATATGAATAAAGAGAGATACATTTGAAGTGTGAAAAGTGAAAGACGTGTTTTTTTCATTAACATAAATATCATTAAGTTAACTCGCGTTAGTGCGCGTGCAAACTGTAGGCATCTGTCAAAAAAGTTGAAATAGTGGTTTTGCATACGACAAGTTGCATACCAAACTCTTAGACGCGTTCGCCGCAGAAAGTTGGTTAACTTTAAACTTTTTAGCGCGTTATGTTGTTTTGAGAACTAATCAGCCGACAATAAAAAAGAAAAAATCAAAAAAAACTTGAATCATGAGGAAAAATCTTAATAAATAGTTTGAAAACTATACAGTATTGCACAAAAAAGGAATTGAAAATGTTCCAAGATAATTTTTCAATGTAAAAATAAATAAAAAATCTGAAAGAAAATGCGTTTAACCCCAACTAGTTGGAGCTAACCCAGTAGTCATAACCTTATAAAAGGAATCAGAGTAAGCAGCACAGATATATGTTACGTAGTCGGGTGGAACTAATGAGATATAGAGAGATGCAAAATCACATGTACACAAGAGTTTCGGTCATTTTTTTCATATTGCTCTTAAGAAACTAATAGAAACTTTAACAGACATATCAGTAAGCAGAACCGGTTAAATGACCGGTCATTGAACTGGTAGTGTTCTTGTATGGAAGTGTTATACAACAACAATATACCCTGTCGGAAATTGCGTTAACTTTAAAGTTTAAACTAAAGGTACGGTCACACTTGACAAACATTTGCTCAAAAAAAAACGTAACCAGAAAATACTAATGAAACATTTTTTGCTTCAGACACGTGTTTATTAAGTTAATTACTTTTATATGTAACAAATAGGCAAATTTATAGAATACAATATTATTGGAAACTATTGAACTTAATAAACACGTGTCTGAATCAAAAGATTTCTCATTAGTATTTACTGGTTACGTTTATTAGAACAAATGTTTGTCAACTGTGACCGTACATTAAAACTTCAAGCTATTTCGCAACTAGTACAGACACTTGGATTACTTTTCAATGTAATAAACTGACTATTTTAACATTGCGATGTCCTAGGCGGTAGTCAATTGTCTCACTCTGTATTACTTTCAGCTAACTTGATTTTTTATTTAAGTTGATTTTTTTAAATCACGTGGTAGTCAGTAAATTAAAAAAATGTTTTCCGGGGTTCGAACATGTATCATCACACGTACTCAACGCGCTAACACTCAGCTAAGGCAATATCTAAAATAACAGCAAAATATTAATATAAAACTAAAATGAGTTTCAAAGTAGCTGAGAATAAAGTTGTTGGCTTTCATCAAATTCGATTACGTACTCAACTTAAAAATTAATTACGGGTTTGTTCTGGATGACATTGCAGTTAGCTTTTAGTCACTTTAAGAAAAGTTAACTATAAGTAAACTATTTTTGTAGTCGTACTGAAACCAGAAGTTTTTAACGTTCTTCAGATACGAAGCAAGTAGAACAAAAATTATCGGATGAAATGCGGTTATTATTGACTTTTGATACTCCTTGAATTGAAAACAATTATAGAAAGAAATGTTCTTTCATTTTTGACCCATATTAAACAAAAACACGAAAATCTGGCCTGTTCTGCAAATCACATTCAAATTAATTTCATTTCAAAAAATTTATAAAAGCTACATCCAAGGCAGATTCATTTCCAGGTAGTATCAGGATTACAAAAACAATGAAAAAATACAACAATGAAAAAAAACAACATGGGTTGTAGTTCATCAAAAACTTCAAAAATAGAATTTGTTTAACATAACAATAATAAAAATTATTCACATAACTTTGAAAATATTTCTCCGCGGCAGCTACCACTAACAACATTTGCAACGTTTAGCACTTCTCACAATTTTTTAATAGTTTTTTCATATTTATAAATTTGTTTTCACAGAATTTTTTTTAATAAAATATTTTTCATATTGAATTTTTTTAACATTTTCTTTTAATTTCTCTTTCGTAAAAAATTTTTGAAGTTTCCGATGAACTTTAATTTGAAAAAAAAAAATAGCTCAGCTGAATTTCCGCTACTACCTTGTGAATGTGCCTTGGCTACATCATTGCTTTTATAATTACATTATATTATAATGACATAAAATATTTTTAATTTTTCGAACTGACTTAAAGCTCGGAAAAATAGTTTAATTTCACATAATGACATAAACTTAAAATACAATTAAAACGCACTAACAGATGGTAAGAAAACGTTTTTTTGTATTTCTGTCGTTTTTTTTTTTTTGTCTGAAACTAAATAACGTGTAGGATTTGTAAGAAATTTAAAGAAAAGAAAATCTACTATTGTGGAGTGTGTAAGTATAGGTTTAAATCTTTCCATATTAATAAATTTTATTATGATTTGAAATTGTTAAATTCAAAAATTAAGTGCTAAATTTATTTAAAGGGGATTTTGATGTGAAGGTAAGTGTGTAGTGGTGTGTGCGTTAGGAATAGGGGTCATAAAAAATAATTATACCGGAAATGGAAATGGCTATGGTAGGGAAAGGGCTGCTGGAAGAGTCATCGTACTTCCCTAACAACAATACGTGGTGTTTTCTCATATAGTAGGTAGACTTAGCCGTTGGAGGTCCCCTGAATGCCAAAAGGGCCGCGTAACAATATTAAGTTATTAAAATCACGATTTTCAGAACAGGCCATATAGTGGAAGTTTCATATTTCAGTCCTCGGATATACATATTTTTTTTCTTTATTTTCCTATTTGAAAGCAATTTTTGTTTGTTATAAAATATGTGAATAAATACTACACACCATTATTTGTTTTCACTTCCTGTTTCCATTTTCTCAAAATTTAGATCATTACTTAAAACTTCACTAAATATTAATGTTTGCCAAGTTTTTTTAAACACTGAATCATGAGAATCACCCCATATTATACTATCAACTTCTTTTTGCGAATGCTTTGATGGATCAATACGAAAAGGATTCCATTCACTTGACGAGGCATTTTCATTTATAATTATGCCTTGTATGAGTTGAGGTATTGAATCGAAATTAATGTAAGTCTGGGTAGCGTGTTGAACGTTGCGTAAACTATAATAAATAAAAAGAATAATTAATTGTTGGTAAGTTATGGCAGGATACAAATATTGGCTTAAATCAAGGCACCTCTCAAAAATTAAAAAAATGTATCCTATCCTATAGAAAAATAAGAAAAAAAAATTAAACAAAAAAATTGGCGGCGAGGTTTAGTTTCCGAGTTATGGACCTCTGAAATTCTAGTACAATATTGTGATTATACGGTGTTTTCCAACGAAAATGACCAATATTGGTATCATCGAAAAGCTCTTGACAATACCTTCCATGAAATGCAAGAAAATTTTATGAGTCAGGAAATCTTTATTAGGCTGCGCCGTGTCGGGAAACACCATGGTGGAGACAGTTCTTATGGCCTAATTCTGTTCGACAATTCTGTTGTCTTGTCATTACACGAAAAAAAAGTCGCAGTCGTTGATAAATACACCATATAATCACAATTTTGTACTACAATTTCAGATGCTTCAGAAACGAAGCATCGACGCCAATTTTTTTATTTAATTTTTTTTTAGTTTTCAAAGGATAGGACACTTTTTTTTAATTTTCAAGAGGTGCCCCTAAACTTGATTTGTTCCCAAATATTTACCAGTCCATTTTGAATAGTGCCATACGTCGTTGTTCTATTATTCGCTGTTGAGTTTGGAAATATTCACCTTGAATTTGTTTAATCTTTTGTGTTAATACAGAAAAACGATCTTCCTCCCGGTGCTTTAACTTTTCCAATTTATCGTTATCGCTTCTTAAACTTTTCACCAAATGGCGATATTTCTCCAATTCGTGCTCCTGTTTGACCAGCGTAGATTTTAAAGAACCTGAAATTATGAGTATAATAAAAATTTGACAAATATATTTTGAACTTACACATTTGTTTATAGTATTCTATACTTTTCTGAGATATTTTCGTTTCAGTTTTAACAGCCTCACATTTGCTCTCAAGCATATCTTTTAAGCGATTGGCATACTCATATTTACTCATAATTATATCATATAATTTTCTTTTAATTAGACGCCAAAAATAAAAATTTCTTATTTTATACCCAATGCCTATTTATTTTACCATATTTTTTATTTAACTTTATCAAGGCCTATTTATCAGGTCAACGCAATCGTCCTGATGATATTCTGTGTTTTCGTGTTTAAGCTGTCAAAAGTTATTTGCACCATATCATGATACAATTATACAGGTAACCGCGAAGTGCCAGCTGTTTTGCTTGTTTCGTGGTGCCATCTGCCAAATGTTGTTTATGTTTTACAAATACACAGACACGCTGTTTATCTTTCATTTCAATCACTTGCTCGATGACAGTTGGCACCAAAAACTAGCAACAAAAAACGCTGTTGTTTTATTTGCTGTAAATTTGTTGTCGATTTGCGGTTACCTGTATAAGTGTATCATGCACCATATACTTTAGTTCATGTTTGTGTGTGTGTTCTGACAACTTAAACATAAAAGTTGAAATAGTGGTTTTGCATACGACAAGTTGCATACCAAACTCTTAGACGCGTTCGCCGCAGAAAGTTGGTTAACTTTAAACTTTTTAGCGCGTTATGTTGTTTTGAGAACTAATCAGCCGACAATAAAAAAGAAAAAATCAAAAAAAATTTGAATCATGAGGAAAAATCTTAATAAATAGTTTGAAAACTATATAGTATTGCACAAAAAAGGAATTGAAAATGTTCCAAGATAATTTTTCAATGTAAAAATAAATAAAAAATCTGAAAGAAAATGCGTTTAACCCCAACTAGTTGGAGCTAACCCAGTAGTCATAACCTTATAAAAGGAATCAGAGTAAGCAGCACAGATATATGTTACGTAGTCGGGTGGAACTAATGAGATATAGAGAGATGCAAAATCACATGTACACAAGAGTTTCGGTCATTTTTTTCATATTGCTCTTAAGAAACTAATAGAAACTTTAACAGACATATCAGTAAGCAGAACCGGTTAAATGACCGGTCATTGAACTGGTAGTGTTCTTGTATGGAAGTGTTATACAACAACAATATACCCTGTCGGAAATTGCGTTAACTTTAAAGTTTAAACTAAAGGTACGGTCACACTTGACAAACATTTGCTCAAAAAAAAACGTAACCAGAAAATACTAATGAAACATTTTTTGCTTCAGACACGTGTTTATTAAGTTAATTACTTTTATATGTAACAAATAGGCAAATTTATAGAATACAATATTATTGGAAACTATTGAACTTAATAAACACGTGTCTGAATCAAAAGATTTCTCATTAGTATTTACTGGTTACGTTTATTAGAACAAATGTTTGTCAACTGTGACCGTACATTAAAACTTCAAGCTATTTCGCAACTAGTACAGACACTTGGATTACTTTTCAATGTAATAAACTGACTATTTTAACATTGCGATGTCCTAGGCGGTAGTCAATTGTCTCACTCTGTATTACTTTCAGCTAACTTGATTTTTTATTTAAGTTGATTTTTTTAAATCACGTGGTAGTCAGTAAATTAAAAAAATGTTTTCCGGGGTTCGAACATGTATCATCACACGTACTCAACGCGCTAACACTCAGCTAAGGCAATATCTAAAATAACAGCAAAATATTAATATAAAACTAAAATGAGTTTCAAAGTAGCTGAGAATAAAGTTGTTGGCTTTCATCAAATTCGATTACGTACTCAACTTAAAAATTAATTACGGGTTTGTTCTGGATGACATTGCAGTTAGCTTTTAGTCACTTTAAGAAAAGTTAACTATAAGTAAACTATTTTTGTAGTCGTACTGAAACCAGAAGTTTTTAACGTTCTTCAGATACGAAGCAAGTAGAACAAAAATTATCGGATGAAATGCGGTTATTATTGACTTTTGATACTCCTTGAATTGAAAACAATTATAGAAAGAAATGTTCTTTCATTTTTGACCCATATTAAACAAAAACACGAAAATCTGGCCTGTTCTGCAAATCACATTCAAATTAATTTCATTTCAAAAAATTTATAAAAGCTACATCCAAGGCAGATTCATTTCCAGGTAGTATCAGGATTACAAAAACAATGAAAAAATACAACAATGAAAAAAAACAACATGGGTTGTAGTTCATCAAAAACTTCAAAAATAGAATTTGTTTAACATAACAATAATAAAAATTATTCACATAACTTTGAAAATATTTCTCCGCGGCAGCTACCACTAACAACATTTGCAACGTTTAGCACTTCTCACAATTTTTTAATAGTTTTTTCATATTTATAAATTTGTTTTCACAGAATTTTTTTTAATAAAATATTTTTCATATTGAATTTTTTTAACATTTTCTTTTAATTTCTCTTTCGTAAAAAATTTTTGAAGTTTCCGATGAACTTTAATTTGAAAAAAAAAATAGCTCAGCTGAATTTCCGCTACTACCTTGTGAATGTGCCTTGGCTACATCATTGCTTTTATAATTACATTATATTATAATGACATAAAATATTTTTAATTTTTCGAACTGACTTAAAGCTCGGAAAAATAGTTTAATTTCACATAATGACATAAACTTAAAATACAATTAAAACGCACTAACAGATGGTAAGAAAACGTTTTTTTGTATTTCTGTCGTTTTTTTTTTTTTGTCTGAAACTAAATAACGTGTAGGATTTGTAAGAAATTTAAAGAAAAGAAAATCTACTATTGTGGAGTGTGTAAGTATAGGTTTAAATCTTTCCATATTAATAAATTTTATTATGATTTGAAATTGTTAAATTCAAAAATTAAGTGCTAAATTTATTTAAAGGGGATTTTGATGTGAAGGTAAGTGTGTAGTGGTGTGTGCGTTAGGAATAGGGGTCATAAAAAATAATTATACCGGAAATGGAAATGGCTATGGTAGGGAAAGGGCTGCTGGAAGAGTCATCGTACTTCCCTAACAACAATACGTGGTGTTTTCTCATATAGTAGGTAGACTTAGCCGTTGGAGGTCCCCTGAATGCCAAAAGGGCCGCGTAACAATATTAAGTTATTAAAATCACGATTTTCAGAACAGGCCATATAGTGGAAGTTTCATATTTCAGTCCTCGGATATACATATTTTTTTTCTTTATTTTCCTATTTGAAAGCAATTTTTGTTTGTTATAAAATATGTGAATAAATACTACACACCATTATTTGTTTTCACTTCCTGTTTCCATTTTCTCAAAATTTAGATCATTACTTAAAACTTCACTAAATATTAATGTTTGCCAAGTTTTTTTAAACACTGAATCATGAGAATCACCCCATATTATACTATCAACTTCTTTTTGCGAATGCTTTGATGGATCAATACGAAAAGGATTCCATTCACTTGACGAGGCATTTTCATTTATAATTATGCCTTGTATGAGTTGAGGTATTGAATCGAAATTAATGTAAGTCTGGGTAGCGTGTTGAACGTTGCGTAAACTATAATAAATAAAAAGAATAATTAATTGTTGGTAAGTTATGGCAGGATACAAATATTGGCTTAAATCAAGGCACCTCTCAAAAATTAAAAAAATGTATCCTATCCTATAGAAAAATAAGAAAAAAAAATTAAACAAAAAAATTGGCGGCGAGGTTTAGTTTCCGAGTTATGGACCTCAGAAATTCTAGTACAATATTGTGATTATACGGTGTTTTCCAACGAAAATGACCATCGAAAAGCTCTTGACAATACCTTCCATGAAATGCAAGAAAATTTTATGAGTCAGGAAATCTTTATTAGGCTGCGCCGTGTCGGGAAACACCATGGTGGAGACAGTTCTTATGGCCTAATTCTGTTCGACAATTCTGTTGTCTTGTCATTACACGAAAAAAAAGTCGCAGTCGTTGATAAATACACCATATAATCACAATTTTGTACTACAATTTCAGATGCTTCAGAAACGAAGCATCGACGCCAATTTTTTTATTTAATTTTTTTTTAGTTTTCAAAGGATAGGACACTTTTTTTTAATTTTCAAGAGGTGCCCCTAAACTTGATTTGTTCCCAAATATTTACCAGTCCATTTTGAATAGTGCCATACGTCGTTGTTCTATTATTCGCTGTTGAGTTTGGAAATATTCACCTTGAATTTGTTTAATCTTTTGTGTTAATACAGAAAAACGATCTTCCTCCCGGTGCTTTAACTTTTCCAATTTATCGTTATCGCTTCTTAAACTTTTCACCAAATGGCGATATTTCTCCAATTCGTGCTCCTGTTTGACCAGCGTAGATTTTAAAGAACCTGAAATTATGAGTATAATAAAAATTTGACAAATATATTTTGAACTTACACATTTGTTTATAGTATTCTATACTTTTCTGAGATATTTTCGTTTCAGTTTTAACAGCCTCACATTTGCTCTCAAGCATATCTTTTAAGCGATTGGCATACTCATATTTACTCATAATTATATCATATAATTTTCTTTTAATTAGACGCCAAAAATAAAAATTTCTTATTTTGTACCCAATGCCTATTTATTTTACCATATTTTTTATTTAACTTTATCAAGGCCTATTTATCAGGTCAACGCAATCGTCCTGATGATATTCTGTGTTTTCGTGTTTAAGCTGTCAAAAGTTATTTGCACCATATCATGATACAATTATACAGGTAACCGCGAAGCAGTGACCTGCGCCGAGCAATTTTGTCGGCGGCGGCGGCTCATGAGAAATTCTTCGGCGGCGGCTGAAAATCGGCTGGAATTCGGCTGAGTCGGCTTCACTATCTTTACAATTGTGTCAAAGTAAATTCATATTAAAAGTGTGAATTTATTAGTGAAAAAACCAAAAACCATCACTTGAAATATAAAAAAAATCATCAATCGGCGGCTAATCTTAGCCGATTTTGAGCCGAGAAAAAATCGGCGGCGGCGGCTGATGCAAAGCCCTCGGCGGCTCGGCTCAGCCGGCTGTCAACCGGTCGGCGCAGGTCTTTGCCGCGAAGTGCCAGCTGTTTTGCTTGTTTCGTGGTGCCATCTGCCAAATGTTGTTTATGTTTTACAAATACACAGACACGCTGTTTATCTTTCATTTCAATCACTTGCTCGATGACAGTTGGCACCAAAAACTAGCAACAAAAAACGCTGTTGTTTTATTTGCTGTAAATTTGTTGTCGATTTGCGGTTACCTGTATAAGTGTATCATGCACCATATACTTTAGTTCATGTTTGTGTGTGTGTTCTGACAACTTAAACATAGAATTGTTTTTTGTATTGCTGTGTTTTTGTAGAGTTGCGTTGACCTGATAAATAGGCCTTGAACTTTATGGCCTTTCACACACGAGAACAATTGTGCTGGCATAACGTATACATTTTTATGTCGGATGAATTAGTCTCGTGTGTTCTTAAAAAAACAAAAATTGTGCGGCATAAAAATTAGTCTCGTGTGTGACAGACCTATGATCAATCAATGTTGCCACCATAGAGGATATCCCAAGGCACATTTACTACATTTTACATTTAAGGTAGAAATACATAACAAGCGTTTGTTCGTCGACGAATATCGACCGCTTGAAAACTTTACCGCATGAAAAATGGCAAGTTACACAACACGCGTTACAAACGCCTTTTCTTTCAGCTTTTTTATTTATTTTTACATTGAAAAATGATCTTGGAACATTTTCAATTCCTTTTTTGTACAATACTGTATAGTTTTCAAACTATTTATTAAGATTTTTCTTCATGGTTCTAATTTTTTTTTCTTTTTTGTTGTCGGCTGATTAGTTGTCAAAACAGCACAACGCGTTAAAAAGTTGAAAGTTAACCAACTTTTTGCGGCAAACGCGTCAAAGAGTTTGGTATGTAACTTGTCGTATGCAAAAACACTATTTCAGCTTTTTTTGACAGATGCCTACAGTTTGCACGCGCACTAACGCGTGTTATGTAACTTCACCTTTACATTTGATATGCCTTGGGATATCCTTTGTGGTTGCCACAATCAATAAACTTTTTCAACCAAATTTTTTTGGAAAAAGCAACAAACCATGATACAATTATACAGGTAGCCGCAAATCTACAACAAATAAAACAACAGAGAAAACAATATATGTACATGTACATGCGTTTTCTCTTGGTTTTTCAAAGCACGTTTGTATCAGTACAGTTCAAGGCGAATGCAGTATCAGGTGACCTTATCAGCCCAGATGATTATCAGCTGTTGCTACCAAATTGAGCATTTTGAACCAAAACGTCAAAATTTGCTTAGAAATCTTCTGACAGATTGGTTTTGTAGCATAGCAAACTACGTGTTGTTTTTTGTGTTGCAAAACTGTTGTAGCGATAAGGTCACATGTTACTGAAATCGCCTTGGTACAGTTTTAATAGGCACTGCGCATGTGTTGTTAAAACATAAGCACCATTTGGCAGATCACATCACGAAACAAGCAAAACAGCTGCCGCTTCGCCGTTACCTGTGAATTGTATCATGTAACAAACTTTGGGTTAAACCGCTAATGTACATAACCCAAAAATTTTAAGACAACACATTTTATTGTAAAATATACAATTCGTTCGGTCTGTGAAGTTAAAATTTATTCAAGTTTTAAGAAAGTTAAGTAACAACAATACTTCATAAAAGAAATTGAAAAGTTTAATTTAATTTATACATTTGTGTATTTTGTTTTTTAATTTTAGATATTTACAAAAAGAAATGTGTGTACGAGCTAAAAAAAACGTAAAGAAGACTGATTGGTGCCATCTACATTATTTTGGACTGTTTTTATATATTTATATTACATATTTATTTATTTTCTTATAATAAAAAACAATTAAAATAATATAAAAATTATGTTTATTTATTTAAAAGTTAAATTTTTCCAGTTTCTATGTAAAAATTAACTAGTAACAGGTGACCAGTTGCTTTGTAACCACTTACTAGTCATAGTTCACCAATGCTTATGTAATCTGTGACTGGCAAAAAAGTAGCAGAGTAAGCAGTTCAGATATATGTGTTTAAATTAAGTGAAATTAATGAGTTAGAGGGAGAGAAAAAATCACACGTACACAAATGTTTTGGTCATTATATTCACCAAGCCCCTAATAAACTAACTGGGGACGGTGACCGAAGTTGTGGTCGTCGCTACTAGTCAAATGACTAGTCAGCTGACTGGTAGCCTTCTTGTAGGGTTGTTTCGCAGCTAAACTAAAATGATGCCAGACTAATTTTGCATGGAAAGACATGATTTTCCGTGTTTTTCACACCAAGAACAGAGTACTACTCTTGCGAATTTATTTCGCAAATATTTCATACCAAATACTTTTATATGTAGTTTGACAGCATTTCGCACGAAATTGTGAACAGAGTATCAGGCTTTATGCATAAAACTCATATTTTCACCTTTTATATCTACTTAAATATATACTACTGTAACCTACTTGAAGTAATAAGTCGTAATAACTTTTCATGAAGGATGTAAAAAGTTTAACTTTAATTTGGCATAAAAACATAAGTCTCTATTACTTTAATTATTAAACAAAAAATTGTATCGGGTATTATAAAACTAATGAACTAAACATTCTTCATCGATTTTCTCGAAAACAACTTTTTGTTCCATGCACCAAAGCAGGAACAAACCGACGATATGCTTCTCCATTTTATTTATTAAATTCAATTTTTTTATTTATTTCTCTTGTTTTATTTTTACTGCCACAAAACACAAAAAAAACAACTAGTATCTGAAAAACTTTACAAATGTTTGTACTGTGCGTTGACGGACACGCATTGAATGTAACATAGAATACACCTGATTATTTTATATCATAGCTCGTAATATGACGTCGGCAGAGCAACTGTAATTTTTTCACTAATAGCAGCACAAAGGTGTAGACGTTGATGATTTTATATTATAATGAATCAAACAAATATTTGTAAGATACTTGACAAAAATATCTAATTTGCGTGTTGTTTAATTTTTTGGTCACAAACAATTGTTGTGCCTCCTTTTTTAAACGAAATTTGTTTATAAAATCAACGTTAAATGCACAGTAACACATAAAATGACATTTGATATCAAGATGAATTCATCAGGCCCAAGGCGAATTCATAACAGGTGACCTTATCGCTACAACAATACAATAATAATTAAAACAACATGCAATTCGTCTGGCTCAAGGCCACTATCCATGTGCATCTATCATCAACAACAAAGAAAACAACATTTGTAAAATAAATATTAATCAGAGAATGTTAGTTAGTTAGTCTATGATGCAAATGTAAAATGTTGAAAGACGGTTCTGGTTAGATGATCCTGATATTTTTGGACAACGTAAAGAAAGTTACTTGCTGCCTTATTGCAGTCTCTCCGATGGTTTGTTGGACGCGAAATTAGTGGTGTAAAATGTGTTTTACTGGCTCATCATTGCCGTAAACACAATATTATGCTTAAATGCATGAAATTGTTTACAAAAATGGACAAAGATACTAAAAAGTGTACAACAAATAAACGTGCGTCTTATTTATACATACATACATTTATAAGAAGTCAGCTAGTACTAGCTGAGCCCGGCAAAAGTTGTCTTATGCCGTTTTCTTTTCTGAGCAATATGCTGCACTTATGCTGCCTTTTACATTTCTTTGTGTTCTTTTCTGAAAAGTATGTAATATTTTAAAAATCAACGCGTTCTTTTCGCATGATGTTGCCCTTAAAAAGAAGAAAAATGCTACATGTTCAACACTCATTTTCATTAAAGGGGCATGAGTGCAGCATTCTATTAACAGCTGTTTTTGTTATTGTCTATGAAAAAAAAGAAATCATTTTATAGTTCGTCATTGTTTTATGCCGAAACTTGTTGGAAAATTGTTCTTTTGTAAACGCAATATATGCAACACTTCTTAAAAATCAGGTGAGCATTTAAAAATGTTGCCAAATTACATGTAACATATATGTTACACTTTTCTTTTAGAAAAGAAAACGCCATTAACCCCACATTTATGAATTCGCATTGTGTTGAGTTGATACATTACACTGGGTCTTCACGTAGCAATATGGTTTGAGGCAATTGTCAAATTTGATTGCGTCCATGAAATTTCCTACGTGTAGACAGCGATTGCCATAAGTGTCAATCCATTGAGCAATGATTGCTGTGCTGATTGCTCGAGCAATTATTGCCAAGCAATATGCTGTCACTTTTGTTGTATTTTTCATTAATTTTTGCAAAACAGTGAAATGGAGGAAAATATAAAAGTACATCATCAGAAAACATAATATAAGAAAAACTAAACATAATTTTTTTGTATTTTTGCATTGGAAATATACATATTTTTAAGGCAATACCTGCCCTAACCCCCCTTCTCGACAAGCAATAAATATGTTGGCAATATAGCAATAACGCCGGCAGAATAACAGAAAAATATTGCTGATTGCTTTACTTATGTTAAGGCTGTGGGTAATCGTACCTCACAATATGGGAAAAGTCAACAGGAAAGGTGCAGAACAAAAACACAATTCACTTGTAAATATCTGGTTAATCGAACGAATTTTTATGTTTATAAATTTATAACAATAAAAATTATTTTACTACACACGTTTTTAAGAGACTATTTTCCTATTTTATTATACATTCATGTGTATATTTTCCCAATTTCACTAATATTATATAAATGTCAAATGTTATACAGAAAAGTCGAACATAAATTAACACCGAGTTTGACGTTTCACGCTTGCAATAATTGTTAACGAAAATGCGTTGACAATTATTGCAACATATATTGCAAGTTCCTGCAATGAGCTGTCTCCACTAGCAAAAATATAATTTTGACAACTGCTGCAATATATGTCGACATATTTATAGCTAGTCGAGACGTAGGGTAAGAATGCGTAAGAATTGTGGAAAAAATTGCCGTACGTGTTCGCCGCTTCAAGCAAGAAGCAAAAAAAAAAATAGATTATTCTGCCGACGTTATTGCTTGTTATCAGCAATGAAATTGCTACGTGAAGACCCAGTAAAGGGTTAATTTTGCGCTATTGACACACATACAAATCGATGCAGAATTAAAATACCTTAAAGAACTGATAACTGTCAGAAGTTATAGCCCAGCAAACTTTTCATTGACAAAAAAAGTTTTGCCTTTTAAACCAAAAACGGTTGACTGTGCGCTATTGACACACATACAAATCGATGCAGAGTAAAAATACCTTTAAGAACTGATAACTGTCATATTCAGATTTACTTCAGTTCTGAAGTTATAGCTTAGTAAACTTTTTAGTGCCGAAAAAAGTTTTTACCTATAAAACCAAACCGGTTGACTGTGCGCTATTGACTCCAGTGATGTCAACTATTGACAACCCAAACGCGCTATTCACCTTCTCAAAACGCGCTAGAACGCGCTGAGTTACAGCATTGTCAACTATTTATAGCCAAAACGCGCTATTTTTCTGCGCGCTAAATTAAATTTTAATAAAAGTCGATGTATGTACGAGTTAATATTCTTTTTTAAGCAACTCTTTTTCAGATTTTGCAATATTGCTTCTTCGAAATTATATCCTAAATAACTAAAATAATTTAATACAGAATCAGAATCACCAAATAATCAAAATCGTTAGTTTTTATTTTAATTTTCTTTAAAAAACTTTGTACGAGTAACAACATACTCGTATAAAATGTCGAATAGTCTTGCGATTCAAATGATTTTTGTACTTCAGCTATAATAGATGCTTGATAAGTTATATAAATTTTTTTCGTCACGAGTACGACTACATATTTGTAGTTGTGAAATTTAAGATAATTGCCATTTACAGTATTAAAATGCGTTTTTAATTCTAATCAAAGGCAAGGGAATTTTATTTGCAACAGCTAGAAAATTAGTAAATTTATACAAAAAAGAAAAAAATTTAACTGAAATGGTTATTGACTTTATCCAAAACGCGCTAAGTTAGCGATTTTTTTATTAAACGCGCTAAGACGAAAAAAAGCGCGTTTGGCGTAGTTAAAACGCGCTAAATCTAGCGCAAAACGCGCTAAATTGGCATCACTGATTGACTAACATTTCAATCGATTGCTATCGATTGCTATGTCCTGATTCACACACATCAGGTTTACCTGATCAGTTTTTGATAAATTTTCTTTTGAACCTGCATTTGCGTTCAAACACACCATCAACTCATCAAATAGAGTGTTACGAATAACAAAACAAAACGAAAAAGCAAACTTGTACTGTCAAGTCTGTACCCTTTCTATTCTATTTTCCTCTCTCTCCTAAGAACTCAAGAATTGACGACTCAGACCTGACGTGTGTGAATCAGGACTATATGTTGCAACACGATAATAGGTTTGATCCCGTACTTTTTGGGCAAAGTTCGGTAAAATGAGAACAAGCTATAATTTCTCTCAATAATACAAAAAATTTACAAAAGTACGGGAACAAGAAAAACCAAAAATGTTTACCAAAAGCCAAAGCACAAGTAAATACATACTTACACACGCATGCGTTTACTTACATGCTGTGGCATAATTAGAACGTTTTGTTTCTTAGTTTTACATAAAAACTGATAAAAATTAGTTCACCACTTGTTTATAAACCTTTTTGATACAACTTTTCAATGTTTTTGTGTTTAGGACAATTTAATTTTACTTTGTTATTGGTTATTTTTCAAACAGCTGATTGTTTTTCGGCTTGCCCAAACTAGCCCAAAGAAAAATTACGGGCCGTTTCGTGCAAAAAGAAGAAGAACATTACTCTCTCAAAAGCTCCCTTACTTACCCAAACTTTGAGTACGGGAACAGTTTTAGGTAAAATTAGGATCCCGCGGGTTCCCAATGTGGAGTACGGGATCAAACCTAATATAAGTAGTTTCTATTTTATAAGTATAAAATTGTTGTCCTTATTTTTGTGCTTTTGACGAGTTTTCTAGGATATAATTTCTCAAATGAAGTATTCAAGAAAATGACAGTCATAATTTCTGAAAGGTATTTTTATTATCTATCGAAAGATATATAATTTTATATCTGCCATACAATACTTACTATTTTATAGGTATTAAATTTTCTTGTATTTAATTGGGCACAATCAATACTTTTCATTTTATATGCAAGAACAAATTTTTGGTTGGAGTAATTTTCGAAAATATTTTTCTCCATAGTTATTCCAATAAAAATAATGACATCTACGAAAGCATAAAACTTAATACTGTTTTTTAAATAAAAGTAAAAATTATTTATTTTTATTCATTTTCAAAATCAGTATGTTTGTTTACATATTTTACTAGGCAAATTACCAGACCTGGGAAATTTGCATTAAATAAGGTAATGCATTGAGCATTTTCCTACATTAAACCAAATCAATGAAAATGCAAATTTATTACATTATCATTAAATCATATGCTTTTAGTGCACTATATTTTGAATTAAACTAAAATTTCTTCAAAGTAATGCATTAATATTGCATTGACATTAAATTTGATATTTTTAATGCACTATTTTTTGTATTGAATTAAAATATCCTCAAAGTAATGCACTTATATTGCATTAGCATTAAATTTCATATTTTTAATGCACTAGTTTTTGCATTGAATTAAAATCACTTCAAGGTAATGCATTAATATTGCATTGGCACTAAATCACACGTAAAAATTGCACTGATTTTGCATTACCACTAATGAAGTAATGCAATATGATTGCATTGTCGCTAAAACCTATTGCACATAATAAAATTAAACAAAGGATGAACAAAACAAATAAATATTAAAAAATACAGTAAAGCTCACACTAAGGCCACCTACATATGTATGAAGAATGTTCATAGAACATTCGTATGTACATTAGCTATGGCATAGTGTTATATGGGAATTCTTAGTAACGAGATTTCGACTTGCACGAACCCCTCATTTTGTAAGGTTTGGAAAAAAAATATTCGAGCCAAAAAATGGTGGCGGTCAGATGGGGGCAAAGGTCTCCGCTGGCGCGTTCCTATCGAAGTCAAATGTACGACCGACCTCCAATATTTTTTCAATACAAAGATTTTCTCTGAACATACTTATCGTCTATCTTCAACCATTAAGGTGGTCTTCATACAAAAAAAAGAATTCTTTGTCAAATAACTAATTTATTTTTGGCATGTGTTGGATACATTTTTCTATTTTGGACAACGACTTAAAGTAAAACTATTTTTTTTCTTCTTTTTTTTCTTTTGCAATATGTTTAGCGCTTGCTTATAGTTTTCACGTTGTTCCCAGGTTTCTGGATCGCTATTTAAAAAATTTATTGGTAATCCAAAGCGTGGAAAAAATTTTGCTTTCCCAGGTGTTACATAGTGGCTCAAATCCTGCATTACTTTTTGTAGTACTTTTGTGGGAGGTATGGTAATTATCTTCACACCTGTGAACCCAATGACTGGGCGAGAACGACCTTTCTCTTCACTGGTGCCGCTATTTATTTTGTCGTCTCTTGCCTCATTATCATCTACGCCGTTGGTGTCTTCGTTTGATGATTTGTCCACCTCTTCGTCGGACAACTCTTCCTCATATTTTTCTCTATCTTCTGCAAAAATATGAATATCATTCGATATTTTCCTTTTGATGTCACAGGTAACATTCTGGTCAAATAATGCGAGAGCAACAGATTCATCACTAAGGTACCAGAGATGTCCACAAAATTTCTTCACCAAACGCTGCGAAACTGTGTTATCAATTGCATCATAATGAGCAATGGCTTTTAAAAAGCTCAAATCGTTATTTGGAGCTTCGATGGCCTTAGTCGCGCTAAACCAAGCTTTTACATAACGTGTGACGATGAATACTGACCTCGCGGACTCCATCAAATTCATTCTTGGTTAAACCCAGATATTCTCGAAATAAGAACATTTTAAGGCAGTATATCCCTTTCACCATCCAACGAGCATGACTGATGGGTCCTGGTGGTGCGAAGTGAAACTTTTTTATACCTTCACCTAGAAACAGTAACACCATTTCAAGAAATTCCTTGTAGTCGCCTCTGGGTTGTTCGTCGGATTGAGTACGACAAAACCTCTTGATTTCAATTTGCACTTCTACTGGAATTTTGGCTGCTACTTCATCATCTTTTATGCCAGGAATATATGGTTTGGTTTTAATATTTTCCCATTGATCTTTAAAACGTGCAAATAATGGCACGTTTGATGGACTATAACTTCTGAACTAAAGTAATTCAGAAAAAGGCAGTCACCAATTCTGAAAAGGCCTTTTGTCCCTTATCGATTGTTATATTTCTAAATAGTGCACAACCAATAGTTTTGGTTTAATAAGACGAAAGCTTTTGTCTATTGTTTCCAGCACTAAAAAGTTTGCTGGGCTATAACTACAGAACAAAGCTTTGGAAATTGTATAGAAAGCACGCAGAGACTGGCAGAACTCTGCATCACTGGAGCTCTGAAAAGTACACCTACTGCAGCCTTAGATGTTATGTTGGACCTTAAACCAATAAAACTAATCGCTTTGAACGCGGCATGCAAGTCCATAATCCGACTGAGAATAACAGGACAAATGTCGTACAAACCATTTGGTCACGGTAAATTGCTGGAAGACATGGAGTGTAGCTCAGACTACATCATTCCAGAAATTAAATTTCTTGAAAAACCACAGATCACTATAAGGGAAGAAGGCTATCTCGAAGGTTTTAACTATAGGGGTCATAGTTTCAATTTCTTCACTGATGGCTCAAAGATGGATGAAGGGGTAGGAGCTGCGGCTTACTGCCCAGAGCTCAGTATAGAGGAATCTTATAAACTTCCTGATTACTGTAGCATATTCCAGGTGGAAATCTATGCAGCCAAAATGGCTGACGAAATAGCTTTTACCCCTCAAACCATGAATGCGCGTGTGAATGTATATATAGACAGTCAAGCAGCAATTAAGGCTATTTCAGCAGACTGTAACTACTCCTCGGTTGTGCTCATGTGTAGGAATGCCCTAAATAGGTTATGTTCTGACAGACAAGTACATGTTTTTTGGGTACGAGGACACATGGGGATTGAGGGAAACGAAATGGCAGATACACTGGCCAAAAGGGGAATCCAATAACCTGTGGAAGAAATGGTATATGTTCGGAAACCAATTCAGCACCTGCAATGGATCTTAGACTCTAAGATGAAGGAAGAAGCGGAGGAAAGTTGGCGTGCGACGAAAACTTGCAAAACTTCTAAAATCATGTGGAGTTCCTATGATCTTAAATCGACCAAATTCCTTTTATCACTAAGCAGAAGCAACTGTAGGCTTCTAGTGGGGATATTAACTGGACACTGCTGGACGGCTTCATATGTCAAAATAGGACAAATACTTGACAGCACTTGCAGGAAATGTAAGAAACCCGGGGTAATTGAGACAGTAGAACATCTACTGTGCCACTGTCCGGCTCTAAACCGCACTAGATATGACTGCCTTGGTGATCACACTTTTCGTACTCTTGATCTTGTATCGGGAATAGAAATGTGTAGGCTGCTAAGGTTTGCTAAATCTGTGTGGGAGTCATTCGATACAGGCACCGCGAGCTATACCGCCATACTTGCAGATTTCTTGTCACATTTGGGTATCGCTAAGGATCAATCTTGGTCTATGCGAAGTCCTTTGACCACCCAGACTAACCTAACCTAACCTACAGAACAAAAGTAAATCTGGATATGACAGTCATTAGTTCTCAAAGGCAATTAAATTTTTCATCGATTGGTTTATATGTCAATAGCGCACAACCAACCGTTTTGGTTTAATAAGGCAAAACTTTTTTCGGTACTAAAATGTTTGCTGGGCTATAACTTTAGAACAAAAGTAAATCTGGATATGACAGTTCTTAGTTATCAAAGGTATTTTAATTTCTTATCGATTAAGCTATGTGTCAATGGCGCACAATCAACCGTTTTGGTTTTATAAGGCAAAACTTTTTTTGTCAATAAAAAGTTTGCTGGGCTATAACTTTACAACAAAAGTAGATCTGGATATGACAGTTCTTAGTTATCAAAGGTGTTTGGAATTTTTATCGATTGAGCTATGTTTTAATAGCGCACAATTAACCGTTTTGGTTTTATGAGGCAGAACTTTGTTCGGCACTAAAAAGTTTGCTGGGCTTTAACTTCATAACTGAAGTAAATCTGGATATCACAGTTATTAGTTCTTTAATTTTCCATCGATTGGTATATTTGTCAATAGCGCACAATTAACCCTTTTGGTTTTATGAGGCAAAACTTTTTTTGCCAATTAAAAGTTTGCTGGGTTATAACTTCAGAGCTGAAATAAATCTGAATATAACAGTTATCATTTCTTAAAGGTATTTTTATTCTGCATCGATTTGTATGTGTGTAAATAGCGCACAATTAACCCTTTTGGTTTTATAAGGCAAAACTTTTTTTGTCAATAAAAAGTTTGCTGGGCTATAACTTCCGAACTAAAGTAAATCTGAATATGGCAGTTATCAGTTCTCAAAGGTATTTTAATTGTTTATTGATTGGTTTGTGTGTCAATAGCGCACAGCTAACTGTTTTGGTTTTATAGGGCAAAACTTTTTTGTCAATAAAAAGTTTACTGGGCTATAACTTCAGAGCTAACCTAACAGCATGTTTATAGAACACGTCACAATCAAGACACGCACGAATGGCATACGCGCGAATACGTAAGAATTTGCATTTGTATAACAGGTTAATTTTTTTCGTCCGTCTTACGACGTGTGGCGCACTTAGCAATTTAGTGTCAAATCACAGTGTTGCCTTTCTGTAAATAATTTTTATTTGTTTACATTTTTTCATGTAAAATTTGTATTTTTGTCATTAAATAAGGTAACTCTTTTTGACGGTACATATTTATGTACAGATAATGAAATAGCAGAAAATGAGTTATTATCTTGCAAGAAAAGAATTTCCAAAAATAATAACTGCACGGCTGTTGTCAACTTTATGCTGTAATTTCAACTTACAATAATAAAAAAACAAATAAGACTATACTATTTGTAGCAACACCCACTTTTTTGCGGAAATATCAATTTTATTTTATTTATTTTTTATAAAATTTGTATTTTTTTCCATCGACGAATGTAATTTTGCATTCGTGCACTTTTTTTGTTTTGATAGCAGAAAACGTGTTACACAAACCCAAACAAACTGTCACTTGTTACGTTTTTTACAAAAGTAAAATGACATTCGCGTTATACATCCGCAAACTTGATAAACATCAGGTTTTATACGCGTATTTTAGACATATTGGGTTCTATAAACATGCTGTAAGTCTGAATATGGTAAAAACTTTTTTGTCAATAAAAAGTTTTCTGGGCTATAACTGCAAACCTAAAGTCAATCTAAATATGACAGTTATCAATTACGAAAGGTATATTTGTGCCTAATTAATTGGTATATGCGGCAATAAGGCACAATCATTACTTTACATTTAGCACTTCAATTACTATATGAGGATATATATACAGCTACTCACAGAAATACTTTGCTTATGTAAATCTCAACAGATTTGCAAAAAGAATGCTATATAAAAATGTCTTCTTTGAAAAATTCATGTTTATTTTTTTACATATTAAATAAGAGAAGTCTTAACTACAAATATTTTAATTAAAATTTAACAAAAAAAAATTTATTTTATGAAATTTTTAAAAAATAATGAAAAAATTGCTTATTTATCAAGTTTTTTGATTTTTCAATTTTTTACACAGATTTTTTATTATTAAAGCAGCGTATTATGTTTTAATGTTTTGTGTGATATCCATTGTTAGAGATGACCACTTGCATATATTCCACTAAATTTCGGAAATTTTGAGGTAGTTTTTTATACTTTTCTTCTACCAAAATAGGGCTATTGTGCCACACTCTCATTCAATATACATACATCCCATCACTGTCTACAAATGTCACGTAACGTCGTCACGAAATTCAATTTTCTGCAGGCTCAGACGTTACATTTACGTGACATTTCAGTCAGGTAAGCATTTGCATAGCTTTTCATGCAACAGATTCGATCAGCTGACACATTTACATTTACAGTTCTACATTTACAGTCGGGTAATTCTGCCTAAAGTCGGAACTCCGTGTTTCACATGCCACTGCCAGTGGAACTACATACATTTCCCAAGGGACATACATATCGTTGGTTACAAGTATAAATAAATGTAACTACAGGAGAATTTAAAAATATAATAAACAGTACAATTGCTTGTACAACTACAACTTGTTAAAGCGTTATTCTTTACACTATTTGAATTTTTGTTTGGTTATTGCTAATTTAAGCTTAAGGCCGGGGCACAATGAATCCGTCATACGTTAAATTTCGTATTTTTCAACAGACATTAACGCAACGACGGAGAAAGTTGGCACAATGAGTACTTTATTGACGGAAGCGTTAGAACAGCTTCTATAGATCGATTCTCTATTTTATTTAATAAATTCAACTTTTTGTACTTATTTCTTTTGTTTAATTTTATTTTTTCTGCCACAAAACACAAAAATTTATAAAAAAATTTATTTATATATGTATGTACATATATTTAATCTCAAACATTTGCCTCCAGGTTTTTGCATGTGGTTAATGGAAACCAACGGGATATCGCGGTGGATACCGTTAACCGACGCCAACCACTAATCACATGCGGTGAGACGCAAAACTCTCGAAGGCCAATAAACAACATTGGCCTGGTTGCACTTAAGATGAAGTTACATAACACGCGTTAGTGCGCGTGCGAACTGTAGGCATCTGTCAAAAAAAGTTGAATTAGTGGTTTTGCATACGACAAGTTACATACCAAACTCAAGGCGAATTCAGTATCAGGTGACCTTATCAGCCCAGCTGATTATCAGCTGTTGCTACCAAATTGAGCATTTTGAACCAAAACGTCAAAATTTGCTTAGAAATCTTCTGACAGATTGGTTTTGTAGCATAGCAAACTACGTGTTGTTTTTTGTGTTGTAAAATTGTTGTAGCGATAAGGTCACCTGATACTGAATTCGCCTTGACCAAACTCTTAGACGCGTTCTCCGCAGAAAGTTGGTTAACTTTAAACTTTTTAGCGCGTTATGCTGTTTTGACAACTAATCAGCCGACAATAAAAAAGAAAAAATCGAAAAAAATTTGAATCATGAGGAAAAATCTTAATAAATAGTTTGAAAACTATACAGTATTGCACAAAAAAGGAATTTAAAATGTTCCAAGATAATTTTTCAATGTAAAAATAAATAAAAAATCAGAAAGAAAATGCGTTTAACCCCAACTAGTTGGAGCTAACCCCGTAGTCATAGCCTTATAAAAGGAGTCAGAGTAAGCAGCACAGATATATGTTACTTTGTCGGGTGGAACTAATGAGATATAGAGAGATGCAAAATCACATGTACACAAGAGTTTCGGTCATTTTTTTCATATTGCTCTTAAGAAACTAATAGAAACTTTAACAGACATATCAGTAAGCAGAACCGGTTAAATGACCGGTCATTTAACTGGTAGTGTTCTTGTATGGAAGTGTTATACAACAACAATATACCCTGTCGGAAATTGCGTTAACTTTAAAGTTTAAACTAAAGGTACGGTCACACTTGACAAACATTTGCTCAAAAAAAACGTAACCAGAAAATACTAATGAAACATTTTTTGGTTCAGACACGTGTTTATTAAGTTAATTACTTTTATATGTAACAAATGTTTGTCAACTGTGACCGTACATTAAAACTTCAAGCTATTTCGCAACTAGTACAGACACTTGGATTACTTTTCAATGTAATAAACTGACTATTTTAACATTGCGATGTCCTAGGCGGTAGTCAATTGTCTCACTCTGCATTACTTTTAGCTAACTTAAAGTTGATTTTTTTAAATCACGTGGTAGTCAGTAGATTAAAAAAAATTTTCTGGGGTTCGAACATGTATCATCACATCACATCATAACAGCAAAATATTAATATAAAACTAAAATGAGTTTCAAAGTAGCTTAGAATAAAGTTGTTGGCTTTCATCAAATTCGATTACGTACTAAACTTAAAAATTAATTACGGGTTTGTTCTGGATGACATTACAGTTAGCTTTTAGCAAAAAAAGAGGGAAGGCAATCGAAAAAGTGACAATTTGCCACTGTAGTCGATCAAACGGTCACACTGTACGCTACAGCGACAGAGCTTCGAGTTCTGCTACAGCTTGTCGTCACTGTTGCCAGTTTTGCAGATTTCATTGCATTTTGCTGATTTTTCATTGATAAAATTATAAAATGAAATTTACAGATTTTCTGAAATGCTTGTGTAACATCAATATTTCGTGTTTTTCTTTACTCCGTAACAGAAATAACCATGGTGTCACTGTCAGAAACATACACATAAGAAAAACTAACAAATAAGTAGTGTTTGACGTTTAATTTTGCTGTAACCATACCACCAACATAACAATGGTAAAAAGAAACTAGCTAATCTGTGCAAAGATGTATGTATACATACATACAGTTACTCAAAGAAATATTTTGCTTGTGTAAATCTCAACAAATTTGCAAAAAGAATGCAATATAAAAATGTCTTCTTTGAAAAATTCATGTTTATTTTTTTATATATTAAATAAGAGAAGTCTTAACTACAAATATTTTAATTAAAATTTAAAAAAAAATTATTTTATGAAATTTTTGAAATATAATGAAGAAATCGCTTATTTATCAGGTCACAAAAGTATTTTGCTTTTTGAATTTTTTACACAGATTTTTCATTATTAAAGCAGCGTATTATGTTTTAATGTTTTGTGTGATATTCATTGTTAGATATGACCACTTGCAGACGTCCTAGCATAGATTCCACTAAATTTCGGAAATTTTTAAGTACTTTTTTTATACATTTCTTATTCCAATACTCGTCCTAAGCATACTTTTGATAAAATGCTATTTTCCCGAATTTTTTTTCCAAATAATCCCAAAGATTTTCAATAGGACTCATGTCGAGACTTTATGGTTTTATTGGCAGATGTTTGGTATTATAAAATGGTCATAATTTAATGTCCAGGGATATATGTTTTGGGTCGTTGTCATGTTGGAAGTAATACCCATTGATATATTAATCCATTTGTTCAGCACTGGCATGTAGGTTTTTTCTAATAGTGGACAACTATAGATGTTTATCTATTGTGCTTTATATAAACACCAACTTTCCTGCCCCTGGTGCCGACGTACAGCCCCACACCATGAGAGAACCACCACCATGTTTTACTCTTGGCATTATATTCTTAAAAGTTAGTGATTTATTTGGCTTGCGCCGCACCATAAGCCGTCTATCTGACCCAAAAATTATAAATTTACTTTCGTCGCTAAATATTATCGTGTTCCCGAAATTAGAAGTCTGAAATTTATGTAGTTCATTATATAACTAACGCTTCTGTCTATTAGCTTCCGAAATCAAAGTTTTTTTAGCTACGCCGCCGTTAGTATTGTTGGCTTTTAGAACTTTACGGATGGACTTGCCACTTAGCTGTGTCCGTAGTATGCCCGTAGGGTCCCCTTTAGCATTTCTTTAAGACTTGGAACATAAATGGTGGTTTTCCCTATTTTTTTAATATTTTTTCTTGCGTTTCTCACCGTTAACAACTTTCCTCGACTTTTTCGTGGAATATTTTCAATATATCTGCGCCTTTTTGCACCTTTAAAAGTATTTTCTCTTGTTTGTCTACATCGACTAAACATATTACAAATATATTGGATTGATTTGTTCTATTATACAGATATAGAATGATCTTATTCGCAGATCAATTTAATTCCTTTACTTTAGGCATTTTTTTAAACAAAAACTTTACGTGTTGCACTCAATAAAAAAAAGATTGGAACCAATTATGACAAAAAAAGCATAACAATTACTATTACAAACGAATAGCAAAAAAAAAAAACACATGTAACAACACAAATAACGAAGAAATAACGGGAACGCTAAAAGAGGCAAAGTACTTTTGTGATGTTGAAATTGCGTAGTTGATACAAGAAAAGGCAAAAAAAGTATAACAATTAAATTCAACATTGTTGTTTTTTTTTTGCATTTTCCATTCTATAAGCTTTGCTTTCTCAGTTAGAAAAGAAATAAATTCAACATGTTGCCTAAATTTTTTATTTTTAATAAATTTATTTAACTTTTTTGCTTAAAGAATGTAGGCAAAATATTTCTGAGAGTAACTGTATAAATTTATTTCATATGTTTGAATTTATATTTGCATTGCACATGTTGTAATGTTTACAGAAATAATGTTTTTTTATTAAAACGAAATTTCATGGTATTTTTGCCTAAGTACGTGCACGTGCAAGCACAAAGTACACAGAGATGTCACGAGACGGAAGATAATTTTGCAAATTCGGACGTCTCGCTCACACCGAACCTCATTCGCTATGAGCTTTTTGCAATTAAAATGTTAAAATTTTTTTTTTTTTTTTTAATAAAGAGAAGTAACACTCAGGCAATTAATGCCTACTACTATTACTAGGTGTTACCTTCTTTAGGAAAGGGATAGTGATAGAGAAGACATGTGGTGAAGGGAGAGATAGAGGAAAGCTTCATTCTTTTACAACTCTGCTTTTTTTTGCACGTTTTTGATAATGCAGTGTTGCTGCGCCATCTGGTGTCAAATGAGGCGTATTAAATTTTTGAAGCTGTGTTTTGTAGCCATTTTATTTGTTATTTTACTTCGCCGATGATTCTGCTATACAACGAAGGAGGGCGCTCTGATGTTACATTAGGACTAATATCTGCTGAAGTCGGTATAGTTCAGTGACCAGTGACTATGCCTTCATCACTTGAACTTTCCTACAACAACTGATACAAAGGGACACTAATGCACATCAGAAAAATGCGTGGTGTTGTTATTCAATGACTGTTGGATACAGGGATTGAACCCTGGACCTTCGATTTTGTAGTCAACGTGCTAACTACTTCAGCCAACGCCAAATTAACATTTATGAACGAAAAAGCTCAAAGTTAAATCAGGAATCATTTGAAAACAAATCTTAATCACTTTTTTAATACTAATAAACATTTCCACATTCAGTTTTTTAATTCAACACAACAAATTCCTTGATATAATTTTGTACAAATGTTCACTCGTTCAAATGTATTTTCATTTCATTCTTTGTGGTCTTATTCGCTTTATGCTTTTTGGAAGTAAATGGTAAAAACTAATATTTTTTTATGAAAATGCTTAAAATGATATCTGAATTTATGTGGAAACTAATTTTAATAACTTTTTTACCACTAATAACATTTAACACATTGAGTTTTCTAGTTCAACACTACAAAATCTTTAATTTAATTTTGTAAAAATGTCCTCTTGTTTATTTCACAAATTACACATTTTCTCTTGTTTGTTTTGAGTATATTGTTAGCAACTTAATAACAAATATGCTACAGTTGTGCCTTTCTCGCCGAACCCGTGTCGTAGCTGATTTTAGCTTTTTTCATCACTCACTTTCTTCACCTCTGTATACATTGTGGTGCAAGTTATGCAACCTTTCACTAGGGCTGCCAAAAGTGCCAATTTTTCGGCATTTTGCCGATTTTTTCATTAATAAACAAGTCACACACATCAGGTTTACCTGATCAGTTTTTGTTCAATTTTCTTTTGAACTTGCATTTGCGTTCATACACACCGTCAAGTCAAGTCACCAAGTCTCATCAAATAGAGTATTACGAATGACAAAACGAAAAAGCAAACTTGACTGCTACGGTCAAGTCTGAACCCCTTTCCAATCTCTTTTCCTCTCTCTCCTAAAAACTTAAGACTTGACGAATCAGACCTGACGTGTGTGAATCAGGACCAAGCAAAAACAAATTTGCCGATTTTAGGTAAAAAAAAATCCGATTTTGATCAAACCAACTGAAAATACGTCAATCTATGGGATGTTAATCATGTTTTAGACATGACATCATGTATATCATCATAAATTATAATAAAATATTAATAGTAAAAAAAAAATATTTGTTGTGTGAAAAAATATATGATATTTATCTAGCCTCTGGAGAGAAGTCGTCGTCAACGAAGAAAGGACCTTCAAAGAAAGGACCTCTGATACGGGAAGAAATGACCTCCTCTTTAGTTCCTATGGAAAGTTAAATCAAAAGACTATAGCGACAAAGTGTTTAAAAAGCAGGTACTATGGAAATCGGACGTTTGATATATTTGATTTAAGTGCATTTTTCGATAACAGCATGATTGTCAAATATTCATTCATAGTATTCATAGCTGCTTAGATTATTTTCATTTCGATTACCATTTTAGTTTTTGTTAAAATTTATTTATTACTTCATGTTAAAATAAATGCAACTATGTGTTTGCAACTAGTAAAAGATAATGCGCCTAAATGAAATCAATATAAATACTAGTTTTCTCAAGTGAAATTTAAACAATAAAAAATATTTTGAAAACATAAAGTTTCTAATTTTGGTAGTAATTTTTAATTAAGTGCTGGTTGGTGGATGCTTTTGAATTTTTGTGATGATACGGTAAATCATTAAAAATTTACAAAATTGCGCTACAAAATAGCCTGACAGAAGAAAGAAAATAAATTTTGGAAATAATTGAGTGAAAAAGTACTACTCTTGTTTGATTATAATAAATCATCAGTTTATATTAACTAAAATTTTTAATTCGATTTTGTGTGAAACATTAAAAATTTACGAAATTGCGCTATAAAATAGACAGACAGATGAAAGAAAATCAATTTTAGAAATAAAAAAAATCGATGAGTGAAAAACACGACTCGTGTTTAGTTAAACTCTTATTGGTTATAATATATCATCAATTTATATTAATTTTAAATATTAATGAAGAACCCTTGGCGCTTATTTTTACATTACACGTTCAGATTTTGCATGTTTTTTTAAATGTTTGTACGTTTATGGGCCAGGGACGACATTGAGAAGTTTAAAATTGTACCAATAGCTTTCAAAAATTGTATTTTTTTAACTAAATTGTACTAAGAGATTTTTTAAGTTAAAATTACATATAAATTTAACTTGCTTGCATATGAAAAAACTGCATCTCTTAAAAACTATCTGCAAAATCTCGATGTCTAACCAGCATCTAATTACTCTGTGACGCGCTGCGAAAAGAATTAAAACTCCCGTTGATGCGGAGTGAAACTGAGGAGATTCCTTAAATGTACTAAATTATTCATTAGTGTACTATTGTACCTTACGAGTTTGAATAGTACCGAAAAAAGGTACAATTGTACCAACTTTGCCATCCCTGGTATGTCCCTGGGACCGTGTTTCCGCAAACACGGAAAAAAATCAAAAAATTTAAATATTTTTATGTTGTTCTTGTAAATGTTTGAATTATAACAAGAAGAGAGTGAATAAGTAAATAAGATAATATTTATTGTTGAATCCGCCGCAAGCAGGGCTGTGCCAAAGGTGCCTACCAAGGCACATTAAATACAGGTACACGCATTATATGCAACTCTGTTCTTCTCTCATAGTATTACAAAGGAAATGTCAAAAATTTTATGCATCAAACAAGGCACAAAAGTAATTGTCAAATTCTTCGTTATAAAATGTTCAGACAAAAAATCAGCTTATGAGCAATATTCCTGATGCGTGTACCTGTTTGATATGCCGATTTTTTCACTAAAAAAACAAATGCCGATTTGGCGATTTTATGTAAAAAAATTTTGATTTTGATCAAACCAACTGAAAATCCGTTAACTTCGTTTTCAAACCACGTTTTCATGATTTGGCAACAATGTAGTGGGATGTTTATATCGATCAGCTGTTACTACCGAAAAGTTGTTTGTTAATTCATTCGCTGCTTCAAACAATAAGAAATTAAAAAAAAAAGATTGTCTGTGTGCAAGTAAACTCTCAGTTTTAAAAGAGAATAGAAGAGGCTTGCTTCAAGAAAAACTGATATGTCTAAAACATGTTGACTAAAATAATGTTAAATTAAAATAAGAAAGCAATTTGCACATTTAAAAAAAAAATTTAAGACATTTGCTAAATAAAGATAGTGGTAACCTTAATAATGTTTTACTAAAAATATTCTTATTTTAAATTATTTTTCTAGTAGAAAAAGTAAACGATCATGAATATGAATGTGATGAGAAGACTGTGGTCTAATCGTCGCTTTTGATAACGAGCTGATTCGATCACGTTTTCTCAGTTTGAGATTATGGTATTAGCCATGATACAATTATACAGGTAACCGCAAATCGACAACAAATTTACAGCAAATAAAACAACAGGGCTTTTTGTTGCTAGTTTCTGGTGCCAACTGTCATAGAGCAATGAAAGATACACAGCGTGTGTGTGTGTTTGTAAAACATAAACAACATTTGGCAGAGTGCACCACGAAACAAGCAAAACAGCTGGCGCTTCGCGGTTACCTGTATAATTGTATCATGGTATTAGCTGTCGAGCAATGTAATAATATGGTCGAATATCGTGTGCCATAATCTCAAACCGAAAAAACGTGATGGAATCCATGATGAAATAAGCTCGTTATCGAAAGCGACGATTATACCCATGTTGTTACATCGAGCAGCCAGATTTTTTTATATTTATAATAATAATAATTCTTAATAAATAATTTATTTGTTTTAATTCAATATATTTATAAATATTTTACTGTTTTTTTAAGTTTTAAGTTTAAAGTACGGCAGGACTACAAAATTTCCCAGTATTATGGAAGGCTTTTTAAACAACAGCTGTTTATTATAAATAAAAAAGTTAGGTTATCAAAATGAAGAAAACTAAAATTGCATAAAAACCAGGGACCGAAAATAACTGTTATTTTTGAATTTTTGATTAAAAAAAGCAACCTCAAGGAAATGTCGGAGAATGAAACCAAGTATACCATTTTGCAAGTATTGGACCAAATTGTCAGAAAATACGATGCTTTTTAAAAATCTGACTTTTATTTTTTCAAGCAAAAATAAAAGTTATTTTTTGACTTTTATTTTTTTGAGCAAAAATAACAGTTATTTTTGACTTTTATTTTTTCGAGCAGAAATAAAAGTTATTTTTTGACTTTTATTTTTTCTAGCAAAAATAACAGTTATTTTTGACTTTTATTTTTTCGAGCAGAAATAAAAGTTATTTTTTGACTTTTATTTTTTCGAGTAGAAATAAAAGTTATTTTTTGACTTTTATTTTTTTGAGCAGAAATAAAAGTTATTTTTGTGTTTTCAACCCCTTTGACAAAGAAATTATTATTTAATATTCCAAATATTCTTTTCTAAATAAGTAAATTTAACGATTCACTATTGCAAAAGCGCCAAAATTTATAATAAATATAATGAATTTATCACAAAATAACTTTTATTTCTGCTCAAAAAAATAAAAGTCAAAAAATAACTTTTATTTCTACTCGAAAAAATAAAAGTCAAAAAATAACTTTTATTTCTGCTCGAAAAAATAAAAGTCAAAAATAACTGTTATTTTTGCTCAAAAAAATAAAAGTCAAAAAATAACTTTTATTTCTGCTCGAAAAAATAAAAGTCAAAAAATAACTTTTATTTTCTGACTTTTACGATAAAAGTTATAACAGTTACGGTCCCTGATAAAAACACATTTTATGAAACGAAAAGAGCATCAGAATGCATTTTTCTATTTACATATTTCATGATTTCAAAGTATATATTGTATATGTTATATATTTATGGAAATTAAACGAAATTCTTTTTAATACGAGCACATGATGTTCATGTACATGTTTTCAATAAACACACACAAGCACAATAACATATGATATGCTCGTAAAACTTAAGTGTGATTTAAGTCCACAAGGTTGGGCATTTAAATGTCTCTCAACTTTGTACTGAAAAAATGTATTCAATACTTAAGTGGATTTTAAAGATAAATGGCATATAATTGAGAGGTCAATTATTGGGCCTTAGTCAACTATGATTAACCTAGGGTTTACACGTGCAGGTGCAAGTTCGAAAAACTCAATACACTCAAACTCTTTTACTAACACATCTACACTTTCGGCACTTGCAGCACAGGGTATACCAGAGATGACACGAGACGGAAGATAATTTGTGTTTTCGGATCTCGCGCTCACTCTGTCACTGCGTCTTCTTTAACCTTCTTTCGTGGTGGAATTTTGTAGCTTAATTTCAATTTATACTTTGTAACCTCATTCGCTTGACGATTTTTGTAAGTAAATGATAAAAATTAATATTTTTTAATGAAAATGCTTCAAATGAAATCTGCAATAATCTTAAAACAATTTGTAATTGCCTTTTTAATAGTTATAAGCTATTTCGCACTTTGTTTCTTAATTCAACACAACAAATTCTTTCATCTAATTTTGCAAAATTGTTTGCTTGTTGAAATGTTTTTCGTTTAACACTTTGTGGTCCTATTCGCTGAGCGATTTTTGTAAATAAAAGGTAAAAATTAAATGAAAATGCTTAAAGTTAAATCAGGAATAATTTGCAAACAAATTTTAATAACTTTTTAATACAAATAATCTTTTTCACATTCGGTTTTTTTAAGTAAATGCAACAAATTCTTCAATTTAATTTTGTAAATGTGTATGTACGTATGTATGTATCTACACGTGTATATTTCACAAAGCACACATTTTCTATTGTTTGTTTTGATTTTTTTGGTAACATTTTAATAATAAATATACTGCAGTTGTCCCTTTCTCGCAGAATCTGCGCGACAAATGATTTTAGCTTTTTTCATAATTCACTTTCTTCAACTCTGGTCTACTTTGTGCTTGCAGTCTACTTCCAACTCAACTGCCAAGGAATTTTACAAGACAGTGACTTGGTGATTTTGTAGCAAGTAAATGGAAAGTTAGCTAACAGAGTTGCCGTATTAATGCCTTAGCACAAATTAACTGGATTTCAGTGTAATGTTATATGAGTTTTTACTTATTTTAAATACATTTAAAAGCTAATTTAATAATTTTTTTCTTAAATAGTCATAAATCAAGAAGTTAATTAATTTTTTAGACATAAATAACATTGAAACAATACGAATAAAGTTAAATACTATCTGGTTCCCTTAAAATTAAACTTTTTATGTTATGGACAACTCTTCACTACAAGGTAAACATGCAAGTGTGAACACTTAATTTTTTTTAATTCGGTAGAATCGACAAAAAATCGGTAGATTTGAATGAAATTCGGTAGAAAATATTTTTTATTCAAAGAAACATAAAAAATTACAACTCAAAGAAACATAAAAAATAACAAAATATTTGCACTTATATATAAATAGTAAGTGCAAGGAGTATCAAACTAAACAGGTTCCGAAAGCGCATTTAAAACTTCACATGTCATTGGAAATTAAACTGCCATAAGCAATGAAGCTTTTCCAATAAAAAAAGTGTCATTCCCAGTTATTTGCCCCTATCCTTTATATAGATATGCTATGCATACATAAAATAATATACATAAATAAGAGGAATTCAGTTTTTATACATAGGTTTTATAAAGCTACTAAAATAACTTTTATTTGACAAACATTTACTACTACAAAGATTATATGTAAGATCCATTTATGAATTTAAGCTTTTGTGCAAAAATTATTAAATCATTGGGAGGAATAAATATTTCAACCCCAAGGCACAATTCTATGTTCTGTTTTAATGATTTTCATGGCAGAAATTTTTTTTCTTCTAATGCATGTTTTTATTTATTGTATCTTCAAATATGAACTAACAATAATTGTTCAAATCTTAAATCTATAAAAAAAAATTTATTATGCCCGACCAATGTCGGACATAAGTTTAGTGGTAGTTATTAATAATACATAAGTAGTGATTAGTAACAAAAACAAAAAGGTGTTTTCAAGCAGCTTCATCATCTGGAATGTTGAATATTAGGGCCCGTGTATCTCTCTTTTTTAATCGGATGTGTCCAGTAAAGTTCAAAATATTACGAGCAAGCGGATTAGGATGTGATTCGAGTTTTTTTTAGATATTTGCCTGTGTATTTTGCAATTTCTTTAGTCACTAGTGGCATATTTAAATCACGATGTATATTTGAATTTTTTATATACCATGGAGCCAATGTTATTAACCGTAAAATTTTGTTTTGCCTTCGTTGGATTCTCTCGACATTAGAAGCTGAAGCAGTGCCCCATAACTGTATTCCGTAGCACCATATTGGTTTCAAAATCGACTTGTATATTAAAAGTTTACAGTCTAGGCTAAGTGTAGAATTTCGACCAATCAGCCAATGTACCTGAGTTAATTTAAGTTTCATTTGAGTTAACTTAGAGTCAATGTGGTGTTTCTATGTAAGTCATCGATCAAGGTGTATACCAAGATATTTCACATGTGAATGTTGAGAAACAACTTGATTGTTAATCCGAATGGGGGAACAAGTATCTCTTCGTAAAGTAAATGTTACTTGAACACACTTTTGTTCATTTACCTTGATTCTCCATAAGTTTAACCAAAGCTCCATCTGGCTAATGTGTTCCTGGAGTTTTCGGGATGCCTCATCAGGGTTTTCATGCATACTAAGGCAGGCTGTATCGTCGGCAAATGTGGAAGTATGGATACTACTGCTCACAGGCATATCACGAGTATAAATTAAATATAAAACTGGTCCCAGTATACTCCACTGTGGCACACCAGATGAAATTGTTTTAGGCCTACTTGTAAAGTCTCCTTCCGCAACAGTGAACTTACGGGAAATAATGTAACTTTCCAAAAGATTTAAAATGTTTATTGGTAAGTAAGTCTTCAATTTTAAAATTAGGCCTTCATGCCACACTTTATCAAATGCCTGGGAAACGTCAATAAACAGCGTAGAACAATACTTTTTTTCCTCAAAAGTTCTTCTTATAAATTGAACCAATCTGTGAGTTTGTTCAATGATGCTATGCTGACTTCTAAAACCAAATTGATGGTCTGGTATGCACCCACTACTAATTAGAATTGGGGACAATTTTGTCATGAGCAGTTTTTCGAAAAGCTTTGACATTGTTAAACTTATTGGCCTATATGACTCAGCCTTGGTTATATCTTTGCCCGGCTTTGGAATCATTTTAACCTTGGCAAGTTTCCGGTTGTGTGGATAATACTCCAGTCGTAAAATAGCATTAAATATGAATAACAGGATTCTCATTGCAATACGAGGCAAGTTCATCAGCATCTGATTACTAATTCCATCAACACCCGGAGCTTTCTTCGGGTTGAGTTCGGCAATTAATTTTTGTAAATCACGCGTCTTAAACTTTATGTGTTGAGGGGGTAGAGCGACTATATTCGGCAAATCAGAAACACCAGTACATATATTTGGCGTAAAAACGGATTTTAAGTGCTCAGCAAATATTTTACCTTTTTCAGTATCGCTTCTTGCCCAACCTCCGGTATATGTGCGTAGAGGTGGCTTATACTCAACGGGTGTTTTAAGCTTTCTGGCAGCGCGCCACAAAGAGTAATTAGACGCCGGTGTGACATCAAGACCCTCCAGATAATTTTTAAGAGATGCAATTTTTTCAGATGCAAGCAACTCTTGGAGTCGTTTAGTGCACTCTTTAAATCTGATTTTATTTTGTGGTGATCTGTGCTGTTGCCATTCCCTTCTAGCCCCTCTTTTTTCACGTACGAGACATTCAATGTCTGTAGAATAAATTTTATTAAACCCAATCTGCGGATGGGAGATAGTGGCATGTTCAGCAGCCTGTTTAATATTCTGAGATTGGCGATGTTCGATTCAATATCATCGGGTGTTCTAAGCGTAATGTTTTCCGTACAATGACTGCTGAGATATTTTTTGAACCCCAGCCAATTAACACGATTGATCATCTTCACATATGGGTCAGGTAAGTTACTTCTTAATGGGCTACAAATTGTAATGATCGTCGGGGAGTGATCGGACGAGAGATCAAGAGAAGCTTGAACTTGAATTAAATCCCTAGAGATATTTTTTATGACGCCAAAATCTATAACATCCGGAATTTTTTGTATGTCAGTAGGCCAATAAGTGGGCTCCCCACTCGAAATGACATCCAAGCCCATTTTTGAAATAGTGTTTAACAATGCTCGACCTCTGGGTGTAACAAGGCGCGATCCCCAGAACGTATGTTTCGCATTGTAGTCTCCAGCTGCTACAAAACAAGGTCCAAGAGATTTGTAGAAATCCTCATATTGATTCTCAGTGATTGAAAATCTGGGAGGGGAGTAAATTGATGATATAACGAAATTTGAACAAAAACTTTCAATGCCAATATTTGTTGCTTGTAGGTATTCTTCACAAATGTTATCAAGAACATAGTGCTTGAGTCTTGACTTTATTAGAATTGCTGATCCACCGCAAGCCCTTCCTCTAATGTCCTTTGTATCATATATAGTGTAGCCATAAATTTTAAAAAGACTTCTCGAAGTCAAATGAGTCTCAGATACTAACATTATATCAATATTCTTCTCCGTGAGGAAGTGCTCAAGTTCATTTTTATGTTGGCGAATGCCGTTTGCGTTCCAGAAACATATTGTTAACGTGTTCATGGCTTATTAAGTATTGCTTGAAGCAGAGTATTCTGCATTCGCAACATTTCTTGCAACATGCTAGTCATATTTGTTGTAAAATTGTTTATAGTTTGCACAAGATTTTCAATAGTGGCTTCAAGGCGATTAAAATTAAAGTTTGAGTTTGTATTTGTTGAATTATTTTGTGTCGGAATAGAACTAGCCTTAGCAGCATCTGCATACGATACACGGGAAGTAACTGGTTGGCTCATTTGCGGAAAAGTGGCAGAGTAAGCATTTGCTGACTGAGCTGGAGCTAATTTAGGTTTTTGCACCATAGTCTTCTTTACAAAAGAGTACACAGGACAACCTCTGTAGTTAACGGTGTGATTACCTCCACAATTACTGCATTTTTTATCACTTTGATCTTTTGGTTTGTTGCAGCTAGCGGTGCCGTGTAATTCGCCGCACACAACACAAACAGAGGGTAAATTGCAGTAAGTTTTTGTATGGCCATATTCTTGGCAATTATGGCACTGCGCAGGACCTGAACGCTTATGTAGCTCTTCAACTGTGATTTTTCGGTACAAGAGGTATTTTAAATTATAAATTGGATGCGTCTCATTTTTTTTTTCAATTTTATATCATTAGGCTCAAGTTCAACACGAAATAGGGGTTGGGGAATCTTTTCTCTATTTATTATATTGGACACATTTTTTACCTTGAACCCCTGGAGGACGAGTGCATCTTTTATTTCTTCGGGGACAACATAAGAATATATGCCCTTCAATACGATCTGCATGCCTTTAGCGCTCTTAAGCTGGTATGTGTAGAACAATGATGCGCACACAATGCCCCCGGGGGCCGAACACTTTTCGCGATTTACACATACACAACAGGAATGTTGACGAAGCGCACTACAAAGAGTACAAAAGTTATAATTTTATTCAGTTGTATGCCAAATTTTAAGCAAGAAGGTTGATGTCGCTTGATTTGTTATGATGCAACAACAAAATACACAGTTGAGATTACAAGTTAGAGAAAAAGAGAAGAACAACTGAGTATTTTTATGATTTTTTTTTAGCATTTCAATACACTTGGAATAATTGTATGTTTACATATTAACCATTTTTTATTATTTTGAAATGTGGAAGTTATATTATGAGAAAAAATTTTTATTTTCACTAAACATATTTAATGAAGCTGACTGCCTTGTATGCAATCAAAAATTAAAAAAATAAGTGCATACAGTTTTAAGCGTCATTATGAAAGTCGCCATTTAGAACTGTGTAGTTTGTCAGGGTAGGACAGAGATAGGCTTATAACAAAATTATAAAAGAATTTGGAATTGAAAAATAATAAAGCTTTGCGTGATTGTAAAATCAATACAAATACCGCAACATGCAGCCAACTAAAGGCTACATACCTAATTGCCTTAGGTTTAGTAAAAAAGGGGCGGCGTAAAACAATCATTCGTAATTGAACTTATTTTTTATTTCCACTTAATCTTTTTCATGGATATACTATTTAATTTTTTTAATGCTTCATTCATACTTCAGTTCATGTTATTAATTAAACATAAAAAATGTTGTATACAAAAACATTATTCAATACATTTACCAGCAAATTTCTCCCAGTGCACTCACCACTACACACACATTTTTAAGCTGTTTCTCTTTGTGGACAACGCTGGTGTAGAACAGGGAAGGAAAATGAGTTCTTGGATTTTGTACCAACTGTGAAAACAAAATGTACTTTTTGGACCATGACGGTACCATTTTTTTAAATATTTATTAATAAGAACGGAAACATAAAAATATCAAAAGTAAACAATGAAAAACAGAAACTTAACAAAAATGTGTATAAAAATTCAGTGTCTGCTGAATACACTGAATTTTTGTCACCACCTGGTACATGAATTTGCCTTGACAACAGCATTTCAACAAAAACAGAGAAGCTGACCGTCTAAAATAAAACACACATAAAAATATTAAAGACAACATGGGCAAAATTAAAGTTCCATATAGTGAAACATTGGCATTTTTAAATTGAACCAAGTAACTCGCGGTAGTACCACGGTACCAACGAGGTCAAAAATGTACCATAAAAAGTACAATTGTACCATGATTTCCATCCGTGGTGTAGAAGCTTGTTTTACTTTTTTCAAATTCAGCAACCATTTTGCGGAAATCTTTTTCGTCATAAATTTGGATTTTAGTTTCATCGATGTTGCCACGTTTTATTGGAACAATGTGAAATTTATTCTCACCAATGACCGAAATTAATTTTTTAATAAGGGCTTTGAATTTTTTTGTCTCAAATAGATTGGTGGCGGCTTGGATGTTTTGTTCGAGGATACCTCGGGTTTGTCGTTGTCATCTTGAAAAATTTTAAAGCGGTTTTGGCGATTAGTTGAGGCTGCGCTGTTATCCCTAGACACTTTTGGAGCAGATGAGATTTTTGAAGAATTCGGGCTTCGCCCACGCTTTACTATGGTTATATATCTGTCCATTCCAACTTGTACCTTGAGTTTCGAGCCGCTGTTATCTGTAGTGATAACTTTATTAAGTGATGAACACGAGCCTGAAGGGGATGATATTACTGACTTATATGAAGAAGTACTGGGCAACTGTAATGTTAATGCATCATTACTATTTGGCATTGGACAAAGCGAAGTTGATCGCTGACGAAAAATTGGCGTTGCCGTTAACAAAAGATTTTCATCAGATTTATTTTTTATATTTTTTTTTCATTCAGAGTTTCAGAACTCACAGTAAAATAAGCATTTCTGCCGTTAGAACTCACTTCAAATTCTTTTGTATTTGAGGAATTCATACAAAGAATTCCTCAGGGGTTATTCGTTTGTGTTTTTTTTTTATTTCGGTATTTTTTGTTTTTGTTATTTATGATTGTTTGTTTGACTTTGAGGTATTCCTCAATATCACTTTGTTTAAGTTTTTTTTGCGGTTTTTTGTTTTTGCTATTTTTACTATGTAAAAAATATTAGCAAAGCATAAAGCTTATTTATTAAAGACAGTATGTATGTACCTATTACGAATAATATGTACTACTAATATTTTTTTTTTGTATAATTTTTGTTTGTTTGGTAAGTAAGTAAAATTCCGCTATTCGACTGTTCGCTATGAAGGTACCACGAGAACTGACAGAAAATGACCGCTGTGGCAGAAAACGACCGCTGTGCGGCCGCACTGCTATGTGGCAAAATATCCAATTTACACTTAAGCGTATTACTCTGTTCACAATTTCGTGCGAAATGCTGTCAAACTACATATAAAAGTATTTGGTATGAAATATTTGCGAAATAAATTCGCAAGAGTAGCACTCTGTTCTTGGTGTGAAAAACACGGAAAATCATGTCTTTCCATGCAAAATTAGTCTGGCATCATTTTAGTTTAGCTGCGAAACAACATGAGCAATGCTTTTTTCACACGGAATTTCAACAATGTTGCATACTTTCAAGCAATAAAAGCGATAAATTTATTTAAAATTCCGCGAGTTGGGCTACATTTAGTACATGTCAAATTTTTCACGCGAAATAATCAATGGCACTGAAAATTTTTCACAACTTTGAACAGAGTACCAGGCTTTATATCGACTTACATACATATTCTCTTCTCCGCGGAAAGCTTTCCACATTTTAGAACATACATGTGATAAATTTTCCACATGTGTGATCAATTTGATTTTGTAGCATCATTGTTAATCAAAATGTTCGTTCAATATTCGATAGATTTGAGGCCTTGTTCGGTAGAATTGGTAGATCGTTAAGTTCACAAACATATTCGGTAGAATCTACCAAATATCGGTAGAAGTATGCACACCGGTTGCAAGATGGTCGGCCATATGTGCGAAATTTTCGTTGATAATACATACAAAGAGCTTTAATGCAAGATACTTGCATGTGTAAACGCAGGGTAAAGTTGTGTATTTCTGAGTAATTGTGTTTGAAGTCTAAAGTTTTCTTAATTTTGACACACGTAATTAATAATTTAAAGCATATAATAATAAATGTATTATTTATGTATTATCATTTTATAAAATACGTGAAATAATGGTTGTTATTTTTGTCTAATAAAAAAAAATTAATGAAAAACTCATGCCGTTTTCGAAATTAATATGCCGATGATTTTTTAAAAAACTACACATTTTTCAGCAGAATCTTCTGGCAGCCCTGCCTTGAACTTAGTTTTTTTCTTTCATTTTTATTTTCGTGTGTGATTTTCATAACTTTAATTTCTTATAAGCAAAATTTGCTGCATAACTTTTAAAATTTTATTCTTAATTTTAAAATTACAGAAAAATTTAAAAACGCATGCTTAAGGATATGATGGAACACAATCCAAGTTGTGAAGATATTGAGAATAAGTTAAATGTGAACAATTTGATTTTTGTTGCGTAGCAAAAGTGAAAATTTTTGTCGACGCTTTTCTCCTACACTAAAAGCAGAAAAAACGGCGCCATTTTAAGAATGTAAATGTGCATTCAAGAATGAAAAACAAATGAAGCAAAAATAGCAGAAGAAAATTGATAAATTTTAAGTAAAAAATTCTAGTGCTGAGTTTGTTTATCTTTAATTTTTTTAATATCTAAAAAGTGTACAATACGACAAAAAGAAATAAGAAACAACAAAATTAAAAACAAATGTTTAAAATTATACTGCTAATACATGAAAATTTCTTCAATAGCGTAAGTGAAAATGTACATATGTATGTATGTAATTATTTGAAAAAAATGAAAGTTTTTATAGTTCATTTGCAATGTGTATTATAGATACTAAAATTTTCTTTGTTTTATAATAGATTCAATAAATTTTTTTTGTGAGATCCGGCTTCGAAGCGAAACATTTCTTTTTTTATTTTAACCAAAGCATTTTTCAAACCAAGCTGGAGCAAATGACCATGGGAATTAAAAAATCTATTAAGTTCGAAGTGACCTAATTTCATAACAACATAAAAAGAACATTAAAATTACTAAATATACTACATAAGTATATGTATGTGTACTTGAAGTAATACATATGTACAGGCATATGTTTTTTAATAAATTTTTATAGCAATATTTTCAGCTCAGACAGAACCTTTAAAAGGTTTAAAAAACATCTGCCATCTACGGTTGACTGACTTGTATCCTTTTGTGCCTTTATATTTAGACTAAGTATATCTAATTTATTATTGTAGTTTCAGCATTATCATTGCATGTATGTATGTCCGCTTTTTATTGTCCGTCCCATGTTTTTTTTAGGCTTGTGGTTGATTATTCAATGCGAGTTATTCCGCGCGCATTTTGTATCTTCCATTTTTATTTCTATCCTGACTAATTTGCATTTGATGTGCTATTTGATTACACTTTCGAAATTTATCTTAATCACACGTATTCACATTTGGATTTCAGGTTTTTTATATATATATATATATATATATATATATATATATATATATATACATACACATTTCTTTTATTTGTGTATTTCTTTGTGCATTTTTATGGTGAATATACCTCTTTTTCTCTATCTCTTCATTAGTATTTTTTATTAGCACAATTTTTGAAAATCCATGTACTCGACTTTATTTGATTAAATTGTTTTTAATATCCTTACTATTCTCTCTTTTTAATTAAAGTTTGTCGTTGTGTAAAAGTCTTATAGGGCACAATATTATGGGATTTTACTTAAAAATAATAGGTGGCCAGATAATTTTATCAAAAATCTGCAAAAATTTGCTAAAGAATTGAAAAATCTGCAAAATAATTTTTAAAAATCTGCAACAATAAAAACACCTTAATTTTTAATTTTTTTTCATTTTGCTTTCGAATCAACATAAATTATCTTGCTATACAAAAACATATGCTGATATATGCACAAGTTTTCTACATAAAATGCAGAATTTTCGAGCTGTAGAACTGTTGATTCTTTTAATCCTTTTGACATTAGCTTTCCTAGCAATCGTTTCTCGTTTCGAATCATTGTACTCGAAGACTTATGTAATGCAGTGACTAAAATTAAGTCCAATGCCGCAGGCCATGATGACCTGCCTCTCAAATTTGTTAGGCTAATTTTTCCACTCATAAATCAACAACTCTTAATTTTGTTTAACAATATTATCACTAGTTCTCAATTCCCCATGGATTGGAAAATTTCAAAAGTTATACCTATTAGGAAAAAAAATTCAGAAAGTGAATTTAGACCAATATCACTTGTTCCAGTTTTGTCCAAGATCTTTGAACATGTTATAAAAGATCAAATCTTAAAATTCTTAAACCAAAATTTTTTGCTAAACCCGTATCAGTCAGGCTTTCGCGAAGGATATACCACAACTTCTCTTTTAATTGGTCTCTCCGATTCTATTAGAAGAATTATTGATAAGGACGATGTAGCTGTTTTACTTTCCTTAGACCTATCAAAGGCTTTTGATAAGGTTGGTCATGCTATTTTAATCAACAAACTTTGCACATATTTCGATTTCTCTATATCCGCTTGTAGATTGTTATATTCTTATTTATCAGGTCGCTCACAATATGTTCAATGCAGTAACCTTATTTCGAGTTGCCTACCAGTCACTAGTGGTGTGCCGCAGGGCTCTGTTATTGGCCCCTTATTATTTATGATATATATGAATGATTTCTTTGCTTTACTTAACGGCTTTGAATGTGAAGCCTTCGTTTTTGCCGACGATATACAACTATTATTTAAGGGTCATACGCAGCTTATAGATGTTTTCGAATATGATATTAACACTTTAATGTCCAATGTATCACGTTGGATGAGTAACAGCAAACTTAGTATAAATTCTTCTAAGACCAAAGCGATGATTTTTAAACCGTCTAGTGCTACGTTTAACCTGTCTATCATGATCGATGGCCGACCTATTGATTTTGTCGATCGAATGAAATGTCTTGGTGTTTTATTAGACAACACTCTTAGCTTCGGACACCACATTAGTGGACTATTTTCTAAAATAAACTTCACATTAAGAAGACTATATGCAATGAATTTATACCTGCCATTACATATTAGAAAGAGCATAGCTCACTCCTTATTGATGTCTAATCTATTGTATTGTATTGAGGTATATTCTGGCTGTAGCGCTGAAAATTTAAATAGGTGTGCCCTACTCTTTAACAGAATAATACGCTTTATATACCAACTAAGAATTAACGATCATGTTTCAATGTATGTTAATGATTTTTTGGGATGTAGTTTTAAAAACTTCATACAGATTAGATCACTACTTTTCTTCTATAATGTTATGCTCACAGACTGTCCAGACTATGTCCGTAGACTTTTTACATTTTTGCAAAGTGATAGAAGCCCACAGCTGCTATTCCCCATTAGAAATCGTCTTATTTATGAAAGATCATTTACTGTACGAGTCGCCAAATGTTGGAACTCATTGCCACGATCCTTAAGAGCATTCCATCTTACTCGTAATTCATTCAAAGGTAAGCTTGTTGAACACTTTTCTCAATTGAACTGATCTTGATTCTGAATACATATAGTTATTTCATGCGCAATATATCTTCCAATTTATAAGTAGTAGTCTCTTCTAATAATTTTATAACTACATATTATTTTTTTATCTAATTTGTTTTTGCAAATTTTGTGTCTAGTTTATTTGTTGCCTAAATGTATAATTATTCTTATGCTATTCTTGTAGTCCACCAACTATATATGGCCCTATGGGCTCGGTTGGTTATTGTTATAAATAAATAAAATAAATAAAATAAAATAAAATTCAAAGAAAATGGTACATATACACACAAATCTGTGCAAAGAAATATACAGACATACACATATGGTCAAAATAATAAGTACACGACGATGTTTTACTCTTTAATACAAATAAGGAAAACAAAATTTTATTTTAGCAACAGAAAATACTTTAAACTTTTTTTCTGTAACCCAAATCAAATGTAACACATCAGTATTTATAAGCCAAAAGCAAAGGGTTTCAAAGCATACTTCTCAAAACAAAGAAAATCTTTGGAGTTTTGTTCAAATAACTTGGTATGAAATCCTATTAGACCCCTGCCCCAAATTTTTTGACAGTATTCCAAGACGAATAGAAATATTTTTTTAAAATATTTTTATTTTTTTTATTTATTATTATTATTAGTATTAAAAATACTTTTACAATATTCATATGTACATGATTTAAACTTCCTATCATTATAAATCAACATAAAATCGTACAAAATTAATACACTTTTTTCTAAATACATTCTCGTTATTTTAATTTTTCATATTATTTGGTAGTGATCTCTGCATCTGCGTTGACATAACCCTGCTTAATCGATAATCGTTCACATTTCTTAGTCCGTACCCTTGGCTTTCTCCTACATATCTTATATGTTCACAAAGGTATGTGGGTGCATCGCCTTGTTTCATCTTTTTAATAAATTTGAGCGTATTGAATTGAAGTCTCTGTTTCACATTTAACCATTTCAGGATATTCAGCATTGTATTTATTTCAGTATATCTATCACATTTTAATATTCTCATAGCTTTATTTTGAAGTTTCTGCATTCTTGCTAATTGGATATCGCTGTTGTTTTTGATATTTTGTTTCTGATTCTTCCAAGAAAACTGATTTTTTTTACCGATTTTTTTCATTAAATTTTAGTTTCTTATCAATTATAAACCCGAGATATTTTATATGCTCGACTTTTTCAATTACCGAGTTATTTATTTCAAATGCTTCGTTCGAATTGATGTTAATTTCTATTATCTTCGTTTTGTTTTCATTCAGTTTAAGTTCATTCATTTTTAACCAATTATTTATTTTATCTATATTATGTTATAATTTCTCGACATTCTTCTTCCTTGTCTGCAATGGTATATATTAGGGATGTAACGAATACCAGTTTAGCGAATGCGAATGCGAAAACTAATAATACATTTTAATTTTTGCGAAAGCGAATGCGAAAGCGAATGCAAATACTACAATACGTTAAAAAAATCACATGAAAATAAATATATCTAAGAACATGAAGTTGTGTTGTATACATAGATCTACTTGAGTCTTGTCTTGCATTCAGCAAATATTTTCATTTCATTTCATTTCATTTAAACTTAAAGATATATGAAATCATATTAAAATAAGTATATATAATAGTTAAAAATAAATTTACATATGTACTTTGGCCCTAATACATTGTACTTACTTCAACGTTTCCTGAAAAATGCTACCAAAGTACATATTAAGAAAAATTGGAATGAATTGTTCATGAAATTTTTTTCCAGAAGTAGTACTCTGTTCATCTTGGGAAAAATATATGAAATATATCTTCACCATTTTAAGTTTTCATGCGAAATAATATGAGTAGCACTTGTTTCACAAAAAAATTACAACAAAGAAGGAATATTTACAATTCTTGCATTTAAAACTTTTTGAACGAAGTAATGATGTGCTTACGATTTTTCAAAAGTTTTAACAGACTACTCTTAAGTACAAAATATTTTCGCGCAATTCACACACTGCCTTTTCTTTTTCAAAAACTGGAAAATATTTCCAATATTTTTGTCTTTAGTATTCGCTTTAAATATTCGCATACATTTTAGCGAATGCAAAAGCGAATGCAAATAGCAAAAGTAAGCGAATTATTTGCGAATGCGAAAGCGAATGCGAACATTCGTTACATCCCTAGTATATATTAAGGTATCATCTGCGTATAGGACTATGTTACATCTTTCTAATATATTTGGCAAGTCATTAATATAAATAATAAAAAGCAGTGCGCCTAGTATTGAGCCTTGTGGAACTCCAAAGTCATTCATTACTTCCTCCGATACTGAATTATTTACCTTAGTTGTCTGTGTTCTGTTGTCCATGTACGATTTGAACCAATTCAGCTCTTTTCCTCTTATTCCATACATATATAGCTTTTCTAGCATTATTTCCCTATCAATGGTTTCAAATGCTCTTTTGAAATCAAGAAAAATCGCAATCAATTTCTTATCATTTCCTATCTCTTTCCATTTACTAATGACATAATTAACGGTGGTTTCACATGAGTGTTTTTTACGGAATCCTGATTGATATTTGGATAGTATATTATGTTCCTCTATATATATCTCCAATTGTATTTTTACAACTGTTTCCAGTATCTTTTCACAAGTTTTTAAGGTGTTAATAGGCCGATATTCTTCGCATTTCTTTGTGTTTGCAATTTTTCTAATTGGCGTTACCATTCTTTTTTTCCAATTGTCCGGAAAACAGCCAGTCTGCAATGATGTATTTACTATTTTTAATAATACGCTACCAATTGCGTTCCAGTTATCCAATATAATCTGATTTGATATTTTATCGTAATCAGTTTTATTTTTCATTTGTTTCACTAGGTTATATAGTTGTAAATTATTTATTATACGAAATGTAAAAAAATCAGTTACATTGCATGTTATTTTGTTTACATATTGCATATTGTCTATCGATTCCCGTATATTACTAATGATGCGTATAAAATAAGAGTTAAATTTATTAGCGATATTATAACTATCAGTATATTCTACGTTGTCATATACCACTGATTTGATCATACTTTTGTTATCATGAAGTACTAGGTTTTTGATTTCCTTCTACATTTGTTTCTGGAGTATATACTGGATATTAAGCAATGTAACTCTGAATTTGAACTTATTATTTAATCATTTTCAGAATGTACTTATTATTTTCACCACTAATTTTTACCCATATATTTTCTTTCATACCCTAAAGATGTCAATTTATGCTTTTAGCTTATAAATACTGATCTGTTACATTTGATTTGGGTTACAGAAAAAAAGTTTAAAGTATTTTCTGTTCCTAAAATAAAAAATGTTTTCCTTATTTATATTAAAGAGTAAAACATCGTCGTGTACTTATTATTTTGACCATATGTGTATATCACAATAAATCATAAACAGACACAACCAAAGATCCCAGATGTTCAGGAAGTGCCGCAATACTGTTCAAGAAAACTTTGCGGCACATAAAAAAACAGAACCATTTTCATAATTTTGAGTTGTGACTAGAGTTTCTACGCGGGAAAAAAATCCCGGGAATTCCCGGGAATTATTTTTTTGCAAATCCCGGGAAATTTTCAACGAGAATTTGCGGGAATTTAATACATCCGTTTTTGGAATTTGCTTTTTTTACTTTGCTGTTAGTTGTTTTATTACTTAAAAATACAACTCTGTAACGATGCATAATATAAGCATAGAAGCAGATGTAATAGAAGTTTCTGAGGTGACTCCAACAACTTGAAGCTTTACGAAATATTTTCAACCTAAAAAGTCTTTATAGGAAATAGTATCTATATTGGCAGATGTAGAGTGAATTTCCATCCATGCTTTAATTCAAAGCATGTGAATTTATTTGTTTTTGTTTTGTTTTTTAAATATTGTTGTTCGTGAAATGAGCGAATAAAGTTGTTATTTTTTTAATTTGAATGTTGTATATTTTTTCATAAAATTATATTTTTTATTGAGGTCATTTAATTAAATTCGTATGTTTTTGAAATTCCCGGGAATTCACGGGAATAAAACATTTTACTTCTCGATTCCCGGGATTTGGAAAAGTCCGGGAAATTAGAAACCCTAGTTGTGACTGTTTCTGATTTAGTGCGCCATATGTATATACATACATACATATGTATATATCCTTGCACATATTTGTAGTTTACTTTTAACACTGGGTACGTTCGTAAAAGCATTTATAGTGCACGTCTGCAGCATCACGAACATCTAAAGTTCAAAAATGCATAACCTGGCAGCACTGTTTAGAGTCAAACGTTTTTTAATGCATTTTTAATGCATACCTGCCGCAAATATATGCAAATAGCGCAGTAAATTATTTTAAGATGCAAGAAGTTGCAGTGGAACAATATGTTTTATTTTTTTTTCATATATATATTTATTTATTGTATCTTCAAAAATGAACTAACAATAAGTAATCAAATCTTAAATCTAAATATAATTATTAGGCCCGACCAGTATCGGACATAAACTTAGTGATAGTTATAAATAATACATAAGTAGTGATAATCAAAAAGGAAAAAAAGAAGTATTTTTAAGCAGTCTCATCTGGAATGCTGAGTATAAGAGCCCTTGTCTCTTTTTTAGGCGGATGTGTCCAGTAAAGCTCAAAATATTACGGGCAAGCGGATTAGGATGTGACTCGAGTTTTGTTAAATATTTTCCTGCGTATTTTGCAATTTCTTCATTCACTAGTGGCATATTTAAATCACGATGTATATTTGAATTTTTAATGTACCATGGAGCCGATGTTATTAACCGTAAAATTTTGTTTTGCCTTCGTTGGATTTTCTCAATATTTGAATATATTCAAATATTGAGAAAATCTAACGGAACAATAAGTTGAATATATCTATGTATTTTGATGTTTAAATTACATTTTTCGAATTTTACCAAAAAAGCAGATTGCTAATCTCGAAAATAACTTTGAAACACATAATCTTGGTAGTTTTTAATTATTTCATAGGAGTTTTTTATTTTAGTTGTATTCTTTTTAAGGCCAATGCTGTTCTCATAAGAAATTGTCACTATTTTCATAAATAAAATTACTTGCCAATTTTAAAATTTTTTGCAGTTTGTTCAAAAATGTCAACTGAGCACAGATGTTGAGCAGTTGCAAAGTATGTGCAGCAGATAATCACGCATACGCAGTAAAACCTGGCCGAACTGCGGCATTGATGCATAAATTTGCAGCATTTACGAACGTACCCACTCTTATATTGGTGTATGTTTCTGACAGTAACACCACAGAATACACAGAAGTGAAGAAAGTGACAGGTAAAAAAAGCTCCAATTAGAAGCGTTGTAATTTTATTGCACTAGAAAGAAGAATCAAAACAAAAACGCCGGCAAAATTTAAGGGAAAACGAGATATTTTAGCTGCCGTGGAAAAATTCTTAAGTATGCCATCGCCATCAAATTTACTGCATGTGAACCAAAGAAGTTCATATTAAATGAAAAAAGGGGTTGTACGTAATTATTGTTATTAATCTTGGATATTATTTACATATTGTCCTAAAAATAATAATATACAACTTTTAATATATAATTGGAAGTCTAATAATGAAATATCGCTATGTATTGATTTAGTTCGCCTTGAAAAATTAAGTGAACAAACCCAAGGGAAAAGTGAAAAAATCAATGTGAAAAATATTGTTCACGATAAGGGGAACATATTTTTTGGGAAAAAATATTCACGATTGCAGTTTGGGGTAAAGGGAAAATATTTTGAGGGAAAAACTGTTCACGATAGGGGTGAATGTGTATTTTGACACCACTTCACATGAAATGTAGAACAGAGTTCTGGGATTTAGGGCCAAAGTACGAATATGTTTATTGAGGAACATTTTGTAAACTTATTATTAATTATTATCTTTTCTTACTTTTATATAAATTTGTTTGCATGTGACATTTTAACGAATTGTAATATTTGCATTCGCTTTCGCAAAAATTAAAATGTATTATTCGCTTTCGCATTCGGGGCTTAAATCAAGTTTAGGGGCACCTCCCAAAAATGAAAAAAAAAGTATCCTATCCTATAGTAAATTGAAAAATAAGAAAAAATTTAAATAAAAATATTGGCGGCGAGGCTTAGTTTCCGAGTTATAGGCCTCTGAAATTCTAGTACAATATTGTGATTATACGGTGTTTTCCAACGAATGTGACCAATATTGGTATTTCAAAAATTAAAAAAAGGTATGCTATCCTACAGAAAATTAAAAAAAACTTTGCAATCCAGAAAATCATTACTAGGCTGAGCCGTCTCGGGAAACACCATGGTGGAGAAAATCGTTAAGCCCGGCCAAAGGCCGGCAGTGCAGGAAGGAATATTAAGCAAGAAAACTTTGCAAGGCAGAAAATCATTACTAGAGTACGCCGCCTCGGGAAACACCATGGTGGAGAAAATCCTTAGGCCCGGCCAAAGGCCGGCAGTGCAGGAACACATTATTGGCAAGAAAACTTTGCAAGGCAGAAAATCATTACTAGGCTACGCCGTCTCGGGGAAACACCATGGTGGGAAAAATCCTTAAGACCGGCCGAAGGCCGGCAGCGCAGAAATAAGCTATTAGGCATGAAAACTTTGCATTATAGGATAGCAATTTTTTTTTTAATTTTTTAAATACCAATATTGGTCATATTCGTTGAAAAACATCGTATAATCAAAATAATGTACTAGAATTTCAAAGGCCCATAACTCGGAAACTAAGCCCCGCCGCCAATATTTTTATTTAATTTTTTTTTTTATTTTTCAATTTACTATAGAATGGGATACTTTTTTTTAATTTTGGAGAGGTGCCCCTAAACTAGATTTGTTCCGCATTCGGTAAACTGGTATTCGTTACATCCCTAGTACATATGAATATTTTGTTATTTTTTATCTTTCTTTAAATAAAAAAATTTTCTACCGAATTTCATTCAAATCTACCGATTTTTTTTTTCGATTCTACCGAATTAAAAAAAATTAAGTGTGCAAACTGGCTACAACATCAACTACAGTTTTTAGTAGTGTAGGCATAGTTAATTAAATTTTTTTTTTAATACATGATTTTTATTTATTGTATCTTCATGTATGAACTAACAATAAGTATTCAAATCTTAAATCTAAAAATATAATTAGGCCCGACCAGTGTCGGACATAAGCTTAGTAATAGTTATATATAATACATAAGTAGTGATAATCAAAAGGAAAAAAATAAAAGTATTTTCAAGAAGTCCCATCTGCAGTGCTGTGAACAAGAGCCATTGTTTCCCTCTTATTTAGGCGGATGTGTCCAGTAAAGTTCAAAATATTACGAGCAAGCGGATTAGTATGTGACTCGAGTTTTGTTGAATATTTGCCTGCGTAATTTGCAGTTTCTTCAGTCACTAGTGGCATATTTAAATCACGATGTATATTTGAATTTTTTATATACCATGGAGCCGATGTTATTAACCGTAAAATTCTGTTTTGCCTTCGTTGGATTCTCTCGACATTAGAAGCTGAAGCAGTGCCCCATAACTGAATTCCGTAGCACCATATAGGTTTTAAGAGCGACTTGTATATTAAAAGTTTACAATCTAGGGTGAGGGTTGAATTTCTACCAACCAGCCAATATATCTTTTTTTTTTTTTTTTTTTCATATACATTTTTATTTATTGTATCTTCAAAAATGAACTAACAATAAGTAATCAAATCTTAAATCTAAATATAATTATTAGGCCCGACCAATATCGGACATAAGCTTAGTGATAGTTATAAATAATACATAAGTAGTGATAATCAAAAAGAAGTATTTTTAAGCAGTCCCATCTGGAGTGTTGGGTATAAGAGCCCTTGTGTCCCTTTTTTTTTAAGCGGATGTGTCCAGTAAAGCTCAAAATATTACGGGCAAGCGGATTAGGATGTGACTCGAGTTTAGTTAAATATTTGCCTGCGTATTTTGCAATTTCTTCACTCACTAGTGGCATATTTAAATCACGATGAATATTTGAATTTTTAACGTACCATGGAGCAGATGTTATCAAACGTAAAATTTTGTTTTGCCTTCGTTGGATTCTCTCGACATTTGAAGCTGAAGCAGTGCCCCACAGCCAATATATCTGAGTTAGTTTAAGTTTCATTTGCGTTAGCTTAGAGTCAATGTGGTATTTCCATGTGAGCCTTCTATCAAGATGTATTCCAAGGTATTTCACATGTAATTTTTGAGGAACAATTTGATTATTGATTGTAATGGGGGAACAAGTGTCTTTTCTTAAGGTAAATGTTACCTGAGCACACTTCTGTTCCTTTACCTTTATTCTCCACATGTTTAACCATAGTTCTAGCTGAGTAATATGTTGCTGAAGATATTGCGAAGCCTCGTGAGGGTTTTCCTGCATACTAAGGCAGGCTGTATCATCGGCAAATGTAGATGTGTGAATATTACTGCTCAATGGCATATCACAAGTATAAATCAAATACAAAACTGGCCCCAGTATACTCCCCTGTGGCACACCGGATGAGATTATTTCAGGCGTACTCATAAAGTCTCCTTCCACAACAGTAAACTTCCGGGCAATAATGTACCTTTCAAGCAGATTTAGAATGTTTATTGGTAGGTAAGTCTTTAATTTTAAAATTAGGCCTTCATGCCACACTTTATCAAATGCCGTCAATGAAAGCTTTGACATTGTTGTCAGTAAACTTATTGGCCTATATGACTTAGCTTTGTTAAGATCTTTGCCCGGCTTTGGAATTATTTTAACCTTGGCAAGCTTCCAGCTGTTTGGATAATACTCCAGTCGTAAAATGACATTAAAAATTAATAACAGGATTCTAATAGCTATACGAGGCAACTTCATCAGCATCTGGTTACTAATTTCATCAATACCCGGAGCTTTTTTCGGGTTGAGTTCAGCAATTAGTTTTTGTACATCACGCGTCTTAAATTTTATTGGTCGAGGGGGTAGCGCAACTACATTTGGCAAATCAACAGCACCAGAACATGTGTTTGGGGTAAATACGGATTTTAAATGCTCACCAAATATTTTACCTTTTTCAGTATCGCTTCTTGCCCAACCTCATGTAGATGTGCGCAGAGGTGGTTTAAACTCAACTGGTGTTTTAAGCTTTCTAGCAGCGCGCCACAAAGAGTAATTAGATGCTGGTGTGACATCAAGACCTTCCAAATAATTTTTAAGAGATGCAGTTTTTTCAAATGCAAGCAACTCTTGGAGTCGTTTAGTACACTCTTTAAATCTGATTTTAAGTTGGGATGATCTGTGCTGTTGCCATTCTCTTCTAGCTCTTCTTTTTTCACTTACGAGACGTTCAATATCCGTAGAATAAATTCTATTTACCCAAGTCTGCGGATGGGCGGTAGTGGCATGTTTAGCAGCCTGTTTAATATTTTCATTAAGGTTGGCAATGTTAGATTCAATATCATCAGGTGTTCTTAGCGTAATATTTTCCGTGCAATGACTACTAAGATATTTTTTAAATCCCAGCCAATTAACACGATTTATCAAATTCGCATATGGGTGAGGTAAGTCACTTCTTAATGGGCTACAAATTGTAAGGATCGTGGGAGAGCGATCGGACGAGAGATCTAGAGAAGCTTCAATTTGAATTAAATACCTAGAGATATTTTTCATGACGCCAAAATCTATAACATCCGGAATTTTATGTATGTCAGTAGGCCAATAAGTGGGCTCCCCACTCGAAATTACATCCAAGCCCATTTTGGAAATTGTATTGAACAACGCTCGACTTCTGGGTGTAATAAGACGCGAACCCCAGAACGTGTGCTTAGCATTATAGTCGCCAGCTGCTACGAAACAAGGGCCAAGAGATTTGTAAAAATCCTCGTATTGATCCTTAGTAATTGCGAATCTAGTGGGGGAGTAAATTGACAAAATTAGTGCAAAAATTTTCGACACAAATATTCGTTGCTTGTAAATGTTCTTCACAAATGTTGTCAATAATATAATGCTTGAGTCTTGACTTTATTAAAATTGCTGATCCACCGCATGCTCTTCCTCTCGGGTCCTTTGAATCATATAAGGTGTAGCCATAAATTTTAAAAAGGCTTCTCGAAGTCAAATGAGTCTCAGACCAACATGATATCAATAATTTTTCCGTGAGGAAGTGTCAAGTTCATTTTTATGTTGGCGAATGCCGTTTGCGTTCCAGAAACATATTTTTAACGTGTTCATGATTTGTTAACTAAAGCTTGAAGCAGAGTATTCTGCATTCGCAGCATTTCTTGCATCATGCTAGTCATATTTGTTGTAAAATTATTTATAGTTTGCACCAGATTATCAATAATAGCTTCAAGGCGATTGAAATTAAAATTCGAGTTTGTATTTGTTGAATTATTTGGTGGTGAAACATTTTGTGTATGAATAGAATTTGTCTTAGCAGCATCGGCATACGTTACTTGGGAACTAACTGGTTGGCTCACTTGCGCAAAAGTGGCGGAGTAAGCGTTTGCTGTTTGCGCTGGAGCTACTTTAGGTTTTTGCCCCATAGTCTTTTTAACGAAAGAATATACAGGACATCCTCTATAGTTAGCGGTGTGATTACCTCCACAATTACTGCATTTTTTTTTTTTCTGCTTGATCTTTTGGTTTAGTACAACTAACAGTACCGTGCAATTCACCGCAAATAACACAAACTGTAGGTAATTTGCAGTAAGTTTTTGTGTGGCCATATTCTTGACAATTATGGCACTGTACGGGTCCAGAACGCTTGTGTGGTTCTTCAACTGTTATTTTTCGGTATAAAAGATATTTTAAATTATAAATTGGGTGCGTCTCATTTTTTCTCAATTTTATATCATTCGGCTCAAGTTCAACGCGAAATAGAGGCTGGGCGATCTTTTCCCTATTTATTATATTGGAAACATTTTTTACCTTAAATCCCTGGAGGACGAGTGCATCTTTTATTTCTTCGGGAACAACATAAGAATCTATGCCCTTTAAGCCTTTAGCACTCTTAAGCTGGTATGTGTAGAAACTTGTTTTATTTTTTTCAAATTCAGAAACCATTTTGCGGAAATCTGTTTCGTCATAAATTTGAATTTTCGTTTCATCGATATTGCCACGTTTTATTGGAACAATGAGAAATTTATTCTCACCAATGACCGAAATTAATTTCTTAATAAGAGCGTTTGAATTTTTTTCTCTCAAATAGATTGGTGGCGGCTTGGAGGTTTTGTTCGCGGATATATCAGGTATGTCGTTGTCATCTTGCAATATTTGAAAACGATTAGTGGAGGATGCGCTGATATGCTTAGATACCTTTGAAGCAGATGCAATTTTATTAGAATTTGGGCTTCGCCCACGCTTTCCCACAATTATATATCGGTCCATTCCGACTTGGACCTTGGGTTTTGGGCTACTCTTATTTATAGTGACAAATTGGGTAAGTTATGAACCGGATGATATCGCTGATTTAAATGACGAAGTAGTAGGCAACTGTAATGTTAACGAATCACTAGTTGGCATTGGACAAAGCGAAGTTGATCGCTGACGAAAAATTGGCTTAGTCGTTAAAAAAGTATATCATGAGGTTTTTTATTTATTTTGTTTAAATTAAGATCATCAGAACTCACAGTAAGTCTATCATCAGATTATTTATTTTTATTGTTATCATTAAGATCATCAGAGCTCACAGTAAGATAGGCATTTCTGCCGTTATAACTCACTTCACAATTATTTGCTTTTGAGGTACTCATATAGAGTATTCCTCAAGGACACTTTGTTAGTGTATTCCTCAAGGGCACTTTGAGTTATTTTGTTTACGGTTGTTTTTGTTTTAGTTATTACTGTCTATGTAAAAAATATTAGCAAAGCAAAAAAAGTTTGTTTATCAAAGTTAATGTACAACGAATATTATGTACTACAAATATTTTTTGTATGGTTTTTTTTGTTTAGCATGTATGTAAAAAAAATTCCGCTAATACGTCTGTTCACTATGAAGGTACAACGAGAACTGAAGTTAATTATAAATGTATGCATTTTGTTGTTGTCATGTTTTAAATTTATTACGATTTATCAAAGCTACATTATGTAAAATATCTACAATAGCCAACCGTGAATACCGCTAATAATTCTTAAACTAAATTTTTTTTTTATTTTTATTTATTATTATTATTAGTATTAAAAATACTTTTGCAATATTCATCTGTACATGATTTAAACTTCCTATCATTATAAATCAACACTAAATCTTACAAAATTAATACATTTTTTTCTAAATACATTCTCGTTATTTTCATTTTTCATATTATTTGGTAGTGTATTATACAGTTGTAAGCCCTTGTAAAACAGTGATCTCTGCATCTGCGTTGACATAACCCTGTTTAATCGAAAATCGTTCACATTTCTTAGTCCGTACGGTTGGCTTTCTCCTACATATCTTATTTGTTCACAAAGGTATTTGGGTGCGTCGCCTTGTTTCATCTTTTTAATAAATCTTAGCATATTGAATTTAAGTCTCTGTTTCACATTTAACCATTTCAGGATATTCAGCATTGTATTTATTTCAGTATATCTATCACATTTTAATATTATTCTCATAGCTTTATTTTGAAGTTTCTGCATTCTTGCTAATTGGAGTGTGTTGCTACATGTATATAAAATAGTAGACCCGTACTCGAAGTGTGGTTTTATTATGGTATTATATATATTTATCGCTGTAGTTTTTGATATTTTGTTTCTGATTCTTCCAAGAAAGCTTATTTTTTTTACCGATTTTTTGCATATGTGCTCAATGTGTTCATTAAATTTTAGTTTCTTATCAATTATAAACCCGAGATATTTTATATGCTCGACTTTTTCAATTACCGAGTTATTTATTTAAAATGTTTCGTTCGAATTGACGTTAATTTCTATTATCTTCGTTTTGTTTTCATTAAGTTTAAGTTCATTCATTTATAACCAATTATTTATTTTATCTATATTATAAGTTAAAATTTCTCGACATTCTTCCTCCTTGTCTGCAATGGTATATATTAAGGTATCATCTGCGTATAGGACTATGTTACATCTTTCTAATATATTTGGCAAGTCATTAATATAAATAATAAAAAGCAGCGCGCCTAGTATTGAGCCTTGTGGAACTCCAAAGTCATTCATTACTTCCTCCGATACTGAATTATTTACCTTAGTTGTCTGTGTTCTGTTGTCCATATACGATTTGAACCAATTCAGCTCTTTTGCTCTTATTCCATACATATATAACTTTTCTAGCATTATTTCCCTATCAATGGTTTCAAATGCTCTTTTGAAATCAAGAAAAATCGCAATCAATTTCTTATCATTTCCTATCTCTTTCCACTTACTAATGACATAGTTAACAGTCGTTTCACATGAGTGTTTTTTACGGAATCCTGATTGATATTTGGATAGTATATTATGTTCCTCTATATATATCTCCAATTGTATTTTTACAACTGTTTCCAGTATCTTTTCACAAGTTTTTAAGGTGTTAATAGGCCGATATTCTTCGCATTTCTTTGTGTTTGCAATTTTTCTAATTGGCGTTACCATTGTTTTTTTCCAATTGTCCGGAAAACAGCCAGTCTGCAATGATGTATTTACTATTTTTAATAATACGCTACCAATTGCGTTCCAGTTGTCCAATACAATCTTATTTGATATTTTATCGTAATCAGTTTTATTTTTCATTTGTTTCACTAGGTTATATAGTTGTAAATTATTTATTATACGAAATGTAAAAAAATCAGTTACATTGAATGTTATTTTGTTTACATATTGCACATTGTCTATCGATTCCCGTATATTACTAATGCTGCGTATAAAATAAGAGTTAAATTTATTAGCGATATTATAACAATCAGTGTATTCTACATTGTCAAATACCACTGATTTGATCATACTTTTGTTATCATGAAGTACTAGGTTTTTGATTTCCTTCCACATTTGTTTCTGGTCCCTTGAGGTACTAATTTTGTTGTTTATATAATTATTTTTACTGTTTTCAATTTGTTGTTTGTATTTATTTCTAATTATTTTATATTCTGCCCATTTTTGATTAGTGTTTTCTCTTTTAGCTTGCAAATATCTCATTATTTTTTCTCTTTTCATCAACCGTAGTTCATCAGTAAACCAATTGTAAACATTTTTATTCTCACGAATCTGTTTTTTAAACGTACATTTTTTTGCAGTATTTTTCAAACATTCATCAAAAAGTTCAACATTTTCATTTATATCTCTGGCGCTATCGTATTTTAAGTTATTAGATAATTCACTATTAAAAATTTCTTTATTATATTTAAATATTTCGATTATTTTTCTTTCATTTTGTAGATCTTTATTCACATTTGGGACAGTTATATTTATAATTTCATGGTCAGAGATCTTATTTTTTCATTATTATTTACTAACGTATTAAAGTTATTCGATATTACGTAGTCTATTATTGTTTTTGAATTTTCTGTTAGACGCGTGCATTCATTTACTAATTGCTTTAGACCGTTGTCATGGAGTAGACTCTTAATTCTATTTTTATACGTATAATTTTTCATCAAGCAAAAAAGAATTCATAAATATGTATTCATTAAAAATTAACAAGTTTGTATACAGTGGAAGATTATTTTACGAGGTTTGACTGGGCGTTGCAGCTGTCAAAGGTAGTACAAGCTGACCATGGAAATTATGCGCGGGTACATATAGGGACCCAGTTAAATGCGGCATTGAAAATTTTGGTTAGCCCGAGACAGCCAGGGGAGTTGACCTATACGGAAATAAAGAACATGCTTATTAACCATTTTGATTGGAAGCGGAATAAATATGCGGAAGGCGTAAAATTCAGAGCATTAAGACAGGAAGAGGGTGAGTCAATTGCAAATTTTACGTTGCGATTAAAACAGGAAGCTGGATATTGCGAGTATGGGGCTTTCTTAGACCGCATGCTTATTGAGCAGCTGCTGTTGGGACTAGAGTCGGTGGTAATTTGTGACGAGTTAATGGCAAAAAAACCGGCAACATTCGCAGAGGCGTATGAGCCTGCATACAGCAGCGAGCTGACACACAACACAACGAAGGAAGTGAATACTAGTGATATTCCTAATACAGACCAGACATGCAAACTGGGATTCGCTCCGGTTAAGACAAAAGGTAGCAAAAATTAGGCTCGTAATGTCGAATTTTATGGCTGTGGGCAGTGTTGTTAGATTTGACGATTTTACGTCATTTTGACGATTTTTTATAACAAATTTCTCAAAATGACGATTGACGATTTTGTTTAAACTATTCCTCATATTTTGACGATTTGATAGCATAAGTTATTTTAAATATGGACTCTGAAATTCTTGCTTTACTAAATTTTTTTCCAAATCTTGTGTCTTAAGTCCCAGTTCACACTAGTCAAGTCTTATTGCTAAACTTTTCACCTTTTCTTTTTTTCATCGGCGTTCACACAAGGCAAGTCTTATTTTTCAGCTCATATTGTTTATGCATAGTTTTGTGTATGCATGTGCGATTTTTTAACATTACGAAGGAGAAAGCAAAACTTATTGACAGTACATGAAGGTTTCATTTCCCTTCGTCTCTCTCTCCTACAAACTAATCAGCTTAGCAATAAGACTTGTATAGTGTAAAATAGGACTAAAGAAAAATATTAAGTGATTGAAAATGAAGTAAGAGAACTTAGATTTTTTAACTTTCAATATAACGACTTATATATATGTATAACTATATTTTGGAAAAAAGTTAAATCTATTAAATTACCAACCAATATAGAATAAATAACTTATGTGAGTTTGTTATTCACTTTTTTTTATTTTTCCAAACTCATCAGCTAGTGTTAAAAGAATATTTAGTAATATTAATCTTACTAAAGCCAAGATATAAAATTTACTGAAAACAGAAATCCTTGAAATCATTGTGTTTCCGAAAGATTATTTGAAGTGTAACTCTTCGGAATATTCCAATGTTGACATTAAGAAAAATTTTATAGAAAAACAAATTCTAAAATGTATAGTTTTATTTTGAAACAAGTTTTATTTAGAAATTGTTAACACACTATTATATGTATATTCTGAATTTTTGGATTTAATTTCACCCAATAGTTTTTATCTTTGGCAGTAATGTCGATGAATTGTTTCTTGTTACATAAAATAGTCTTTTATTTCTAATAAATACCTATAAGTTGCTCAATAAAATGGATAATTCTTGTATGACGATTTTTGACGATTTTTTTGAAAATTGTGACGATTTTGACGATTTTATTTTCAAAAATTGACGATTTTTAGACAAAATTGTCTAACAACACTGGCTGTGGGGGAAATCACACTAGAGCGGATTGCAAATTCAAAAATGCAAAATGCTTCGCGTGCAGTAAAGTGGGACATATAGCCAAGGTCTGTCGTAATAAGGCCAGTCACGTATCAAATGTAGAGGAGGAGCATGAGCTAATGGAATAGCTGAACCAAATTGACAGGGCAGGAAAACTGTAGGCAGTAGATCGCAAACTCATAGAGGTTTTGGTTAATGGTAAGTGTGTACAAATGGAATTAGACACTGGGGCGCCTTGTAGCATTATCAGTAAGAGGAATTTATGTGCCATCAAGAGCGGATGGAAATTGACTAAGGCGGATAGAAAATTTGTTAGTTACACCGGACATAAAATTAACTGCATTGGCAGGGTTGCAGTGCACGCCACAATTGGCAAGACTACGCGTTTATTAAATTTATATGTGGTGAATAGCGACTTTGATACGCTTTGTGGACGGGCATGGATATCGCATTTCGCACGCGATATTAATTTTGTCGATTTATTTTCGCCAACCGGGGGTAATACTTTTCCATATGATGATACGTATTTGACATTGAATCAAATCAACAATATAGTATCAAATGTCTGCGTACTTAGTGCCGACGAGAGACGCCAACTCAAACAAGTTATTGAGCGATTTGAGACGGTATTCGGAGAATCGGCTGGCAAGCTTATAGGCCCACCGGTGAAGGTGCACATGAAACCAGATGCGAGGCCTATTTTCGCTCGAGCAAGGGAAGTACCATTAGCTCTGAGGGAGGCGTACGCCAAAGAGATTGACGCAAAAACTGCTGCAGGCGTTTACGAAAGAGTCGAGTATTCGGAATGGGCGTCAACAACGCCCATTATAAGCCCACAGTAAATAATCAGATGATCATCGACGAACACCCAATACCAAAGACAAAGGATTTGTTTAACAAAATGCAAGGCGCTACCATTTTCGCCCACTTAGATATAACCGCTGCATACACCCACCTGACCATACTCAACACAACCACACATGGGCTCATAAGACCAAACCGAGTAGTTCAAGGAGCAGCAAATATACCTGCAATATGGCAAAGGCAAATGGAGTCAGTAATTCAAGAAATACCGAACGTCCCGAATTTTTTCGATGACTTCTTAATTTTTGCAAAGGACTTTGATGAGTTAATAAAGATTTTAGAAATGACACTAAGCAGAATGGAATCATGCGGTTTGAAGCTCAATAGAAAAAAGTGCATTTTTAGGCGTCATCGGTTGAATTTTTGGGCCACTTGATAGATGCAAGAAGCGTACACAAGTCTTCCAAGCACACCGAAACAATTCTAAAAGCACCTAAACCATCTACTGCAGAGCAATTACAACTTTTTTTATGTAAGGCATCGTATTATGGAGCATTTATTCCAGAATTGTCGACGAGAGATAGACCTTTTCGCGAAATGTTGAGAACCAGAAAGATGGTTTGGTCCGCAGAGCTGATAAGGCGTATAATGAAATGGTATCACCGCAGGTTTGATGCCGTATGACTCAAAATTGCCGTTATTATTGGCAACAGATGCCAGCAATGTAGGTCTGGGCGCCGTATTGTCTCATCGGTTAGGAAACGGACAGGAGCGGCCTATCGCCTATGCCAGCCGGGCAATGAGCCAGACGGAATGCCGTTACCCTCAAATAGATAAGGAGGCACTAGCTATCGTGTGGGCTGTACAGAAGTTTTTCAAATACCTGTACGCGCGGCGATGGACTTTGATTATAGATAATAAACCTTTAACGCAGATTTTACAACCCAACAAGTCATTACCGGTCCTATGTATGTATCTCGCGCATGGCAAATTACGCCGACTTCTTGAGCAATTTCAATTTTGATGTAGTATATAAAAGCTCAAAACAAAATACCAATACTTACTATTTATCACGAGTAACGCCGCCATGTAGAACGCAGGCCTCGGAGTTAAAGGTAAATAGTTTTTCGTACGCTGCTTATGACGAATTTGACAGCTTTATTATAAGACAAGTACAACAGTTATGCATTAAACACATTCACCACAGCAGGCTACACGAACACACGACTTCAAATGCCGCTAGCAGCATTTGTCGCCTCGTAGCCAGCTACTTAATTATTTTGGAGACGGCAGCAGCACCATCTGCAGCTGATATTCAAGTACAAATACATAGTTCAGTATTGCTACTTTCATATATTTTGCATTTATAAAAATTAATTTTTCTTTTAAAATGTACTTATTTCACATAAAAGTACAATAATGAATGAATTTATTCTTTACATCAATTTTTGGATATTGTTTCTAGTAAATAGTATGAAATAATTGTACGATATCATTAATTCACCATTTTGTATTATACTGGTAACACTGCATTTGCTCATTGTAGCCAGAGAAATAGAAATTAGTTTAAAGTTGGCGACAGCTACAACGGTGGTCGTGCAGTCGTGTAGCCTGCTGTCGTTAAAATAATTGTTACCATAAGAATGTGTGTATTCTATTTTTGACAGATTGTAGCCCGTAGCCTGCTGTGTCGAATGTGTTTAATGCATTACCCCTTTATGCAGATAATATACCAGAGTAAGTAAATACGCAGGGCCGCTCTTTTCATCTCTTTTGGCTCTTTTACGCAAAGAACAGAGCGGCTGTGTTATTGCTCTTGCTCTGCGCCATTATGTTAACGCTGCTCATTACAAAAGCAGAGCAAGAAAAGGAGCACCATGGTTGGCTCTTTTCTTGATCCGCTCCTTTTGTTTACGCAATGTGTAATAAAGACCTGCGTAAATAGTCTTGAAATGTAAATACGTCTTGTTTTTTAAATGTATTCTCGTGGCTGCATTATACTAAACCAATAATAAATGCTGTCGTATTATAAGCAAAGCATGATAGATGCATTTGTGTGCGTGTATATGAGTGCTAACAAGCAATGTCGTGAAGACTTCTTGTTATGAACAAACAGTCAACAAAGTAGTGTTGATATGTGTATGCTTGTTATTTTCCATATTATACGTTTGAGTGTGTGTGTAAGATGTAGATGGTAAGCTATTATGTGTTTAAGGGAGGTTTTTTTTAAGCAATCGCACACAACTAATGTAAATGCATGTGAACGTTTGTTTGTGTGCAGAAAAATAAAAGAGCATACACACAACGTGTGTGTGTATGTACATGCATGACGTTTGTATACGCGCCCATGCGTAGAAAGAAGCAAGCATCACAAATTTTTCAGTCACGAAGTATTTTCTTCTTTACTCCTATACTTGCAATAACTGAAACAAATTCTTGCAAACAATGTTGCTTAGCCTTTGTTTTAGAAGACTTCGCTGTAGTAAAGCATTTGAAAAATCCCTCATGTCTTGAAAGTTCTTATAAATGGTCTTGTGCAGGACTTTAATGTGTAAAAGAGCCAAAAAGAGCAAAAAATGCGCATTGCTCATTTACTGTGGTACAAAATACATACATATTTTCTTTGCAAAAGATTATGTTGCGTTGTAATGATTATTATGATAAAATAAGAAAATGTAAATGGATGAAATTTTGTAAAAACCTTAATAATTTTTAGTTTGAATTGATGTAGTAGTAATGTAGTATTTATTTTATTAAGGTTTTTAAATTATCTGAAGAATCGACTGATTTCAAGTTCTTTAATTGGACCTTTTTTATACCCTTTACCAAAAAAATGGTAAAAGGGTATATATAGGTTTGTCATTCCGTTTGTAATTTCTATAATATGATATCATGTAAGCGACCCATAAAGTATATACATGTGTATATTCTGGATCCTTATGCATAGGGAAGACGAATAAGCGATGTCCGTCTGTCCGTCTGTCTGTACGTGAAATCGGTTTTCCGAAGCTCCCAGAAAAGCTAGAGACTTCGTTCTTGGACTGGTGTGTCAGAAATTTTCCAAAATAGATTGGTATTGAAAATCAGCAAAATCGAGTAGACGGTTTCAAAGCTGGAAAACTTAAACTTGATTTTGCTATATAAAAGTAACTACCGAAAACAAATTTTAATTTTTTTTTATAAATAAACTTATTTTATACTTCAAGACGAATAAAATTGGTATTTCAAATTCAAAAAATATAACAAAATTAAAAAGACGTTTCCAGGGTTGGAAAACTTTCAGTTTTTTTTTATATAAAAGTAACTTACTAAAACTAATTTGTATTTTTTTTTTCTATAAATTAAAAATATATTATCTATATATAAATAGGCAAGTGAAAAAAGTTAAGAACCATTTTAACTGACTTAAACTCAACGTATTCGCTTGATTTTATTTTTGTTAGATAGATTGACAATAGGAGCAGTGCAGAATGTATTTTTTCTTCTACATTTTTGTGTCTAAGATAGTTAAAAACAGTTAAGAATATTAGCCAATCATAAAGCCATGATTTCTCTTTCTCTCTTAATTTGCTAAAAAAAAATTACAACAATTTGGCTTAGCAACTCCATAAACACTCAGAAGGAAAAATGTATTTTATTTGTTCATTCTATTCTTATTTCCATCTTTCTATGTACTTAAACGATTATTGCTGAAACTAATAAAATTTGGATATTTAAATAACGAGTGGTACTGTATTATTTTTCTTTAGATGCTTAAAAATAATAATATTTTTTTAATTATTAATAACTTTGATTAAAGTTAAATTCACCTACAGCACAAAGTAAGTTTTTTATTTTTGGTTTATTTTGTGTGCGTTTTGTTTTTGTTCATTGTTTTCATTATTTTTCTGTGCTTTAAATTACTGAACATACTGGAATGTTGGAATATGATGGAATGTTGGAATATGATGGAATGTTTATATTATTAGGCTAGCATATTCGGTACATACATATGGGGTCTTTCTCAAAGAATAGGAAATAGAAACTTTTTTTGTAACAAACGTTTTAATGGGGAGTCTAAAACTTTAGAGAAAAAGCGTTCAATGAAAAAATAAACGAATATTTTTGTTTTGGGCAATAATAATGAATATGAAGTGAAAACACTAGGAGCAAATATCTAATTACATTTAGTTCAAAAAGTGAACAACTTTTTTTAAATAGTTTGCTTAAAATCTATTCTTATTTATGCCGATAAATGAAATTTTAAATTCGTATTTAGTAGTTAAGAAAGTGGTTTAAGAGAGTGGTTTACCTTGGGGTCTATACATATGTATATTTGAATATAGTTTTTAAATTGTGTTTTAAATTCATCAAACTTTAAATATTTTCATTCTTTTCTCCACATCTGTGCGTTAATGGTTGATTTTCAACCACTGGGCGAACACTAGTATTCTTAAATTAAAGAGATTAATGTAAGAGATCAGAAAAATAAAAACTGACGATTCCAGGGTTGGGAAACTTACACTTTTTGTAATATATAAAAGTAACTAGGTCTAATTAATTTTTTTTCTTTTCCTTTATAAATTATATATATTTTACGTTTTGGAAAGAACAATTTGGTGTAGAAAATTATAAAAATAAAAACCACAGATCCAGAGCTCGAATGTCTTAACTTTTTTTCGGAATAGTAAAGTAAATAAATAAAACAATTTTTTTAATTTCCTTTTTTCTTTGTTCACTTAACATATGTTACGCGTCGGCTTGATTGTTGAATAGAAATACAGAAAAATAAAATTTTCAAACAATACTAGTGCCAATCAAAACATTCGTTAAGGGGCATGATTTGAAAGATCTTCCGGCTAACTATATCTAAGGCAATTGTGGTTCTCAACCCTGTTTTGACGCGTAGACATATAACACACTCATCATACCCATGAAGTGTGCAAAGTGATATTTGTTAAATAAAAGAAAGAGGATAAAAAGACAAAGTAATTGTGATGATTCGATGGAGTATCATCTAGGATACATTTCTCCCTCCCAATTGATTAGTTAAACTCCTATGACAGACTTAGTACCCTGTATTTACCACCTGTCCCAAAAAAAGATGACTATTATTTTACTTACTTGAAGATACTCATTGTACCTGTCTTTCCTTTATAAAAAAAATTTAGTGTTTCATTGTTAAAAGTTTACAAAAAGAGCAAAATTATTTATTGTAAGGAAAAAAGAAACAAAAAATCATTGAGTTCAGATACCATATTCAATACAAGAGAGTCATATTAAAATATTGATAATGATGATAATTATTTAAATTTTTCATTAACATATTCGGACAGGGAACGAACTTGAAACGGACTGACTTATGGTGAGCGTTAATATGGGTATAATCAAAGAATATAAATTATATAGAATGCGCATCTGAGCTAAAAAATTAAACATTTTTTGGTTACGCTTCAGATGCGGGGGGGAAGTATAAAGCGCAAGCAAACACGCAGAGAGAGCATTCGCTTCCAGGGTGACCGATGACATTTTTCAAAAAGTGTCACCAAATAGGGGAGGATTTATAAAAAAAAAGGCAACATTAAAAAAATCGACACTACTACATTAAAGTTCTTATTTTTAATGTATTATTATATAATTCACTTTAGAAAAAGGGGGACAAAAAGAGGCAAGGCCATCGAAAAAGTGGCAATTTGCTACTTCAGTCGATCAAACGGTCACACTGTACGCTACAGCGACAGAGCTTCGAGTTCTTGCTGCAGCTTGTCGTCACTGTTGCCAGCTTTGCAGATTTCTCTGCATTTTGCTGATTTTTCATGGAAAAAATTATAAAATGAAATTTGAGATTTTCTGAAATGCTTGTGTAACATCAATATTTCGTGATTTTCTTTACTCCGTAACAGAAATAACCATGGTGTCACTGTCAGAAACGTACACATGATAAACACTAACAAATAAGTAGTGTTTGACGTTTAATTTTGCAGTAACCATACCACCCACATAACAATGGTAAAAAGAAACTAGCTAATCTGTGCAAAGATGTATGTATATAGTACATACTTATATACATATCACACACTAAATCATAAACAGTCACAACTCAAAACTATGAAAATTGTTTTATTTTTTCATGGGAGAAAAAAAATTCTTTTGCAGCAAAATCTTCGTTAACAGTTTTTTGCCACTCCTAAACAAATGCGATTTTTTGAGTAGTGACTGTTCATGATTTAGTGTGCGATATTTTGCACAGATTTGTATGTATATGTCACATTATTTTAAAGAATTTGTAATATCGGCATATGTTTTTGTACAGCAAGATAATTTATGTTAATTCGCAAATTAAATAAAAAATGCATACATGACGAACATATAACTTCCTCCTTAATTGAAGTCGGTTAATAATTCGAAAACAAAATGAAAAACAGTTCAAAATATAGGTGTTTTTATTGTTGCAGATTTTTTTTTCCGATTTTTTAAAATTATTTTGCAGATTTGTCAGATTTTTTAGCAAACTTTTCCAGATTTTTTGTAAAATGTTCTGGCACCAGTGCTTGACATTGTAAACATTCACCCCTATCATGAATAAAATGTGAAATTTTTGAACCCATGAAATTTTCATTCCTCATGAGGGTAAGTTTGCTATCGGGAACTTCATGGGAACGTTTGTTCCCGCTATTGATTCGCAGTGAATGTAAAAAACGGGAAGAAGGCTTGTAAAGCTTAAAAATTAATTAAAAATTAGACAAATTTATGTTTGATAGTGAGAAATACACACATTTTTTGTTTCAAATGCAATGTTTTCAATCTATTACATTTAAATTTGTAATTCAGTTTCATATTTGTATTGAGCCTTATTTTCGATATTTATCGTAAGTGAGATTTAATCGAAAATAGACCTTTTTATTTAAATTAAAATTTTATGTGCCTATCCATAGTTAAGAATTATCAAAATGCCAAATATTTTATAACTTTTAAGATACGGGCTGTAAAATTTTATCGTAAGCGAAAATTAATTATGTAAAACAAATTTGAATATTATAAAAATAATCTTCTCTTCTAATTTAAATACCATATAAAAATTTTTCATTTTGTGTTAAAAAAAGTAACCAAAATGGAAAAAAGTACACAAGTACACATTGGAAAAAAAAGTAACCAATTTTGGTTACAAGTAACCAAAACGGCAACGCTGATCATAGCATACGCTGTCTACGAGACTGTAAAAAAGCAAAATAATAAAAATCAAACATAAATACACACACGCTTTCGCTCTCAGCAATGCGAGCGCAGCATACACTGCAGTGATGGGAAATGAGATTTGCATTTCGGTACCAAAAAAAAATATTTTAAGTACTTTTTTGATGCCGAGAGTACCAAAAATTTTCATTTTTTATTTAAATTTTATTAACGAAAATTTATATAAAATTAATTTTCAAAGAAATAAAAAAAGGAAGACAAAGCATATACTTACATATATATACAGATGGCTTAATATAAAAAGGGCGTATCTAAATTTTTTTTTTTGAAATAGCGTGTTTAACGTTTTCTGGCAGACAACGTATAATTGCATCTTCCTTGAAGATCTTAGTACGTTACAATTCAAAATCAAGGAATATTGGCCATATCAAAAATTATTTCTGCATGTAAGTGCTCTAGTTTTTTTTCAGTTTTTTGCTTCTCCTATAAAATATCAAAAATTCTAGTTCCGCCTTTCTTATATTAAGCTATCGATACATACATATCGTTGCCTTAATATAGAAAGGTAAAATATCGATTAAAAGAAATAGTGAGATAGGGCCTTTCTATATTAAGGTAACGATATGTAGGTACAAATATTAAAGTTACGAGTATAACAAGAATAGTTTTTAGACTTCAATAAATCTTTGAACTGTATAAAACTTGATACTGTTGGAACATAAAGCCTGTTGCTATTTGTTTTGTTTTCAGAAGATTTTGGTAAGAGAAAATCCTTTCGACATTAGCAGAGAAGTGAGGTATGAACATAATTCCGTAAGCTGCTCTCGATATATCGTGAAGCATGTATTCATCTAATGCGTTTTTACTTTCAACCACTGCACAGTGGGGACTTTTGCAAATAAATAGTAATAAACTACTGATTTCACGATGTATAGTCCGTTATATTTTTTGCATGAAATTATTTTTTGTATGAAAAATAAACGATGTATGTCCTTTCAATTTTTTCTGAAACTTCGACATCTTTAGAGGACAGACTTAAGCCTGAAGTTCCAAATTTATTACCATTTATTTTGCAAAAATCCCCACTCTGCACTATAGACCAGAGGCTGCATATATTTTCTGTTGTTAATGGTTAAGTTCTTCAACATCAGCCAATGCTCTATATTGGTTGTTAATATTTTCAAAATTTTAGTTTTCACAAGGAAATATTTTAATTAAAAGTGGTGTAATGCTGTTGGTTTTAACTGATAAAATATTTTATAGGGAAAACTTACTAAACCGATTCCTTACTTTAAGAAATTTAATTCCTGACAAAAATAAATGCATACGCGCTTCTTCTGACTGCATTTCTAAGTTGGCCGTGAGAGTATCAAATGTGTTAGGGGAGTACTATGGTACTTTTTCATGTGAAATAGTATCAAAAAAAGTACGATCGTACCAACTTTCCCATCACTGGTACACTGCAGAAAGAAATGAGAGTGCGTATGCTGGACGGGTAGTACTGCAAATACCCGCATAGAAAATTTTAGCTTGTATGAGATGCACATTCTATATGATTCTTTGGTATAATGCAATAATACAAAAATAAAGTTTAAAGAATAATCATCACTTACAGAGATTAAGAAATCGATGAATATAATGTAATTACTCCACGACGACTGATGTGTTGGACCCAGCAGTCAATGCGTGTTTTGTAATATAACACTGTACAACAAAATAACATTTTTTGGCTGTCCTTTAGATAAAATTACGCGGACTACATGGATTTCGATGCGTTAAATTCAAATCTGCTGTCAGTTTTGCTCTATCACGTAGAGATTTTTTTTATGGGCGTGGCTAATTTTGGCCCCTAAATTAGTCGGCCATACTAATATATTTTACTATAACTCGAAAACCGCTATTTCGATTTTAATAAATAATAAACCAAAAGACGCGCCACAAAATTTTGTTAAAAAATATTAATAATCATTTTTTACCTAAAAATTTTGTGGCGCGTCTTTTGGTTTATTATTTATTAAAATCGAAATAGCGGTTTTCGAGTTATAGTAAAATATATTAGTATGGCCGACTAATTTAGGGGCCAAAATTAGCCACGCCCATAAAAAAAATCTCTACGTGATAGAGCAAAACTGACAGCAGATTTGAATTTAACGCATCGAAATCCATATAGTCCGCGTAATTTTATCTAAAGCTATTTTGGCTGTTGTACCGTGTAATTTGTTGATTTGGTGATTTTTACTTGTTTTCTTTCTTCTCCTGTTTATGAATGAAATGATGATAATCTTAATATTAAACCATAATAAAAAAAAGATAAGATTAAGTAAAAAGATAGAAATACTCACGTTGGTATACACCAAAAGAAAAATATGTATTAGAAAAAATTAATGTTAATAAAATGTTAAAAATAACTACTTTTATAAAAATAAAGAATGTGTAATAACTAATTAAATTTAATTTAATAAGTAATAATGCAAATAGTTATTTTGATAGTTAATATTTAACGTTGTTAATTAACTATTTCATAATTTGGAAAAAAAATTAAAGGTAGTTTTAGTTTATGAATTTTTTTTATAATAACAGTTAAATTTCTTCAGCTAATTATGTAAGTATTTAGTGGAGTTTTTAGGGAAAAAGGTTATTTTAATATTGACAGGAATGTATGTTTGCAAAAAAAGTACTTTTATATTACATATAATTTAGTTGATGTATTTTAGGTTAAGTATAAAGGTTAATTTAATGTTTAGTTTTATTGGTGTTGAAGGTTGTTTTAAAGACACATCTTTTGACGAATTAATATGTGTTTCCGGCCGTGGTCTTCGGGGGTACGTGCTCTAGACAATTATATGGTAATATTTCTTAAAATTCGGGAATTGATGTGGTGTTGCAGATTAAATTTCTGTATCCTATTTGCATATGGCATGCCTTTTAATTGATATGATCAACACAGATTTTGCAATATTGCTTTCACAGTTTTGTTTTTCCGGTGGCTTTTAAGCCACCACAAGAAAATTTATTCAATTGTAATGCAGTGACCAGGTTTCACAATTATCACTTAAAAATCTTTTAAGTAAAAGAATAAGCCGTCAACATAAGGAGAATAAAAAAATCTTAGGACCCATACCTTAATGTAAATTTTGCTGCCTTGTTATTAGCCAACTGATTTTGGTATGTTTTCACAAATATTAATTTATTATAGTGTTTTCACACTGAATTGGTTTTAATAAAAGTTGGTTTTAATGTTAAAACCAACTGTTAAAACCTGGTTTTACCATACAAATTGTTTTTGTTTAATCCAACTTAAAACCATTTCTGAATTGGTTTTATTTTGGTTTTATGAAATGCAACCCTGTTTCGCTGTGGTAAATTCAGTGCTGCCAAGTTAAAATGACCGGAAGCAGCTGATAATGTTTATGCCAGTGAATAACAAGAGATGTCGCTGGCAAGATTTTCAACTTAAAAATGGATGCAGCAGCAACAATAAGTAAAAAATTAAGGAAAAATAAGAGTTTTTTGAAAGGACAACAACAAAAATATTTTCATTGACCTCTGGAAAGTGAAAATAAACGATATGGCATATCGATCCACCGATAAAAAAGTTTTATTTTGTGATTTATTTGTGAATTTTTTATGTACAATAACTTGATTTCCAAGCACTTCCTTACTTTGTATTACTAGTGCCATAATTTTAAAATATTAACTTACAAAATATACAATAATTTCCATTTTAGAGCGCATTGTAAAGTTTCTTAGTTTTTCATACAAATAAAAACAATTGTACAGTTTGTCAAATAAGTGTTATAAAAAGCAGACAAAAATACAGCAATAGCGATGCTAGCTTCTCAGTCCAGAGGTCGTGGGTTTGATTCCCACCATAGACCCTGGGTGTTTTCCGCAGACAAGCTAATCGCTTCGCGGGTTGTGTTGTGTGTAAAAAAAAATATATTTTATTGAAAATATTTGTGCTTATTATTCATGGTTTTATCTGAAGTAAATTTTAATGTTTGGCGTACGAAATAAAATGCATGGTTAGCTTATCAAATTCTATATTATTTTCGAAAAGCACAATTCTAAACCTAAACCGTTTCTGTACTCTGCGTTTATATATTTATTGTTTAATAATATTTTAGTTAAGATAGACCATTTTCCTTAAAAAGGAAAATATATTTAACAAAAATTGCAACACATACTTTAAATATTTTTTTAAGAACGACTAGATTGGTATAAGGAATCAGAAAAAATCTAAAAGGATGATTCCAGGGTTGGAAAATAAATTTTTTTTTATATAAAAATAACTAGGTCTAATTAAAATTAAATTAAATAAATAAAATAAAATTAAAATTCACTACAGTTCAATTAAATCTAAAAATGTCTCAATAACTAGGTCTAATTAATTTTTTTCTTTTTCTTTATAAATTAAATGTATTTTATGCTTCTGAAAGAAAAGTTTGGCGTATAAAATTGGAAAAATTAAAACCACAGCTCCAGAGATGGAAACTTTGAACTTTTTTTAATATTAAAGTAACTAAATAAAACAATTTTTTTTCTTATTTTGTTTTTTCTTTGTTTACTTAACACACTTTATGTATTTTTTCAATCAGAAAAATCTAAAAGGATGATGGTTGGAAAATTTATTTTTTTTATAAAAGTAACTAGGTCAAGTTAGTTTTTAGGGTTCCATTCATCAAAGGTGAAAAGGAAGGGTTCCTTTCGCTACGCTGTCCGTCTGTCCGTCACAGTCTATTTTCTCGAGAATCGTAAGAGCTATGGCCGCTATAACAACAAATACATGAAAGTTAAAAATTAAAGGGTGTTCCAAAACGAGCAACGCAAATGTTAAAATCCCGTGTAATATACATACAATTGTATGTATATACACTTGAAATTTGTAAGGTTAGTGTATTTTTATACAAACTACAACAATTAACACTAAAATTAACGTGTGTTCCATCAGTTAATGCAATTTTGTCTATGTAATTTTGACAACTTGCTGTATCTTGGAAACCGTAAGAAAAAAACTCGAAAACGGTAAACTAAAAAATAAAAAAATTATAAAATCGCCAAAAACAAAAAAAAAAAAACGCCAAATAAAAAAAATTTAGAACTAAAACAAATCGCAAAAAACCGGAAAAATCGCCAAAATTAAAAAAAGCGCCAAAATGAAAAAAAATCGCCAAAACTGAAAAAATTACCAAAACGAGAAAAAAGCGAAAAAAATCATTAAAGCTGAAAAAACGTCAAAAACGATGTTCTTCTGTCTTTGGGTTTTTTTGTTCATTTTGGAGTTTTTTCGGTTTGACGATTTTATAATTTTTTAATTTACCGTTTTTGAAGATTTTTTTTCTGTGTTTGGAATTTTTTTCATTTTGGCGATTTTTTTTCTGTTGGGGTTTTTATAATTTTGGCGATTTTTTCTGTTTTTTTTTTCATTTCATAGATTTTTTCATTTTGGCGTTTTTTTCATTTTGGTGATTTTTCCGGTTTTCTGCGATTAATTTTAGTCTTAGAAATTTGGTTTAATTTGGTGCTTTTTTTCATTTTAGCAAATTTTTTTTTCATTTTGGCGATTTTTTAATTTTGACGTTTTTTCAGTATAAAAGATTTTTTTATTTTGTCGCTTTTTTCTCTTTTTCGTGTTTTTTTTTTCTTTTTGTCGATTTTTTTCATTTTGGAGATTTTTTTCACTTAGGCGGTTTTTCCGGTTTTTCCGATTTCTTTTCGTTTTAGAAATTTTTTTTAATTTGGCGCTTTTTTTTCGTTAGGCAATTTTTTTCATTTTGGTGATTTTTTTTCATATCAGAGTTTTTTTATTTTGGCGATTTTTTTTAATTTTGGCGATTTTTCCGGTTTTTTGCAATTTATTTTCGATTTAGATATTTTTTTAATTTTGCGCTTTTTTTCGTTTTGGAGATTTTTGTTGTTTTTTGCGATTTTTTTTGGTTTGGCGATTTTATAATTTTCAGATTTTTTTTTGTTTTACCGATTTTGAAAATTTCAAGAGTTTAGCTCTTACGGTTTCCAAGATACATACAGCAAGTTGTCAAAATTACATAATCAAAATTGCATTAACTGATGGAACACCCTTTAATTAAATTTTTAGAAATGTTAGTGTCAATTGTTGTAGTCTGTATAAAAATACACTAACTGCACAAATTTTAAGTGTATATACCAGGGACCGAAAATAACTGTTATTTTTGAATTTTTGATTAAAAAAAGCAACCTCAAGGAAATGTCGGAGAATGAAACCAAGTATACCATTTTGCAAGTATTGGACCAAATTGTCAGAAAATACGATGCTTTTTAAAAATCTGACTTTTATTTTTTCAAGCAAAAATAAAAGTTATTTTTTGACTTTTATTTTTTTGAGCAAAAATAACAGTTATTTTTGACTTTTATTTTTTCGAGCAGAAATAAAAGTTATTTTTTGACTTTTATTTTTTCTAGCAAAAATAACAGTTATTTTTGACTTTTATTTTTTCGAGCAGAAATAAAAGTTATTTTTTGACTTTTATTTTTTCGAGTAGAAATAAAAGTTATTTTTTGACTTTTATTTTTTTGAGCAGAAATAAAAGTTATTTTTGTGTTTTCAACCCCTTTGACAAAGAAATTATTATTTAATATTCCAAATATTCTTTTCTAAATAAGTAAATTTAACGATTCACTATTGCAAAAGCGCCAAAATTTATAATAAATATAATAAATTTATCACAAAATAACTTTTATTTCTGCTCAAAAAAATAAAAGTCAAAAAATAACTTTTATTTCTACTCGAAAAAATAAAAGTCAAAAAATAACTTTTATTTCTGCTCGAAAAAATAAAAGTCAAAAATAACTGTTATTTTTGCTCAAAAAAATAAAAGTCAAAAAATAACTTTTATTTCTGCTCGAAAAAATAAAAGTCAAAAATAACTGTTATTTTTGCTCAAAAAAATAAAAGTCAAAAAATAACTTTTATTTCTGCTCGAAAAAATAAAAGTCAAAAAATAACTTTTATTTTCTGACTTTTACGATAAAAGTTATAACAGTTACGGTCCCTGGTATATACACAATTGTATGTAAATATATTGCATGGGATTTTAACCTTTTTCGTTGCTCGTTTTGGAACACCTTTTAATTTTTAACTCTCATGTATTTGCGGCCAAAGGTCTACACACTGTGTCCAAATTTCAGGTCCGTAGCTCTTACGGTTCTCGAGAAAATAGCCTGTGACGGCAGACGGACAGTGTAGCGAAAACAATACGGTTCCTTTTCACCTTTGGTGTACGGAACCCTAAAAACAACAAATATTAACTAATAAAACGTATTTTTTTATAAAATTAACAGCTTTGTTCTAAATAAATGGATGCTAAAAATTTTATATAAAAACCAAACACAATTTATTTTAGACAAAATATCTCAAAAAAATAAATTTAGACTTAAGCCATTATTATTTATTGCCACAGATATGTATGTATATGTTCATATGTACATGTACATGTATGTATACATATGTACATGTACATATGTAAATACAAAAAATTTAATGGCGAGAAATTCGATATTATTTATTTTAATACTTTATAATATTTAATTTAACCCAAAGTAATCACTGTTAATCTCAAAGCGCAAACAGTGGTTGTTTTTTTTTGTCCTCCGCTCTTTGTACATGCTCCACATTTTAAAAAGCAAGACAACAGTACGCAATGAGCAAAAGAGCAAAAGAGTGCGCATTTACCTACCCTGTAAGATACATCATGAAACCAGAAAAGATATGGAACTGGGAAAAATAGTTCAACTGCTAGAGAAGGGGTGTTGCTTGCTCAAGTATGGATATAAATCACCAGAGGCGAATTATAAGTTATCAGAAGGCTGCCTAACCTTCGAACACAGAGTGGTAATACCTAAGAGATGTCGAGATGAGGTATTAAAAAGTTTGCGCGCGGCACATTTGGGCATTGTGAAGATGAAAGGAATAGCACACTCATTTGTATACTGGCACGTTGACATTGAACTCATGGCGAAAGATTGTGACAACTGTTTAAGAACAGCCAATAACCCTAAAGTGTATGCGGACCATCACTCGGACTACCCAAGCGCGCCATGGAAGAGAGTATACACGGATTATGCGGGGCCAGTCGATGGGATGATGCTTCTTGTAATCACAGATGCGTTTAGCAAGTGGCTTGAAGTCAAGGTCACAAAATCAATAACAGCTACGGCAACGATCGCGTTGGTTGATGAGGTATTTGCAGCGTTGGGGGTGCCCACAATGGTGGTAACGGATAATGGTACCAATTTCTCGTCCAAGGAGTTCAACGATTACCTAACTAAAGTAGGGGTTAAATACCATAAATACACCGCTCCATACCACCTTGCCACAAACGGGCAGGCAGAACGTAGCGTACAGACTGTTAAGAAGGCGCTGAAAGCTATGGGATCTACAGCACAAACGTTGAGGCCGAATTTAAATGAATTTCTACGCCAGTACAAGAATGCACCACATAGCACTACAAACGTTTCTCCTGCAAAGTTATTTTTGGGACGACATCTACGCACGAGACTGGATTTAATACGACCGGAACATGTATCCAAAAAAGTAGTCGATACAGTTACAGAGTGCTTGAAATCGGAGACAAGGTATACTTTCAGCCAGGGTTGTCAGATACGGCGATTTCTCGTCAAACGTGGCGATTTTTCAACTTGTTTGGCGACTAAATTTTTGATTTGGCGACATGGCGATTTTTCTGGCGATAAATAAATTTGTTGGCGATTTAATGGCTATTTCTTAACAAAATTGAATTTGAAAATTAGTTTGTTAAAGGAGTAGTTTCAAAAATAAATCCTACCAAAACTCGTCTGCAAGATATTCGGGTATGTTCTGTATTCCACGTGAAATTAAAAGGTGTGGTATACAGAACATACCCGGTTAAAGCAATTTGATTTTGATGATTTTTCTTATATTAATTAATTACTAATGCGTTTTGAATTTAATAAAATAAATAAAAAAAATGTTGGCTATTTTATTTCTGCTTTCGGCGATTTGCTGGTGAATTTTTATACGATTATTTTTTAAAAATTTATATTAAAAAATTTTTATATAAAAACAAATTTATTATCAAATATATATTAAGAAAAACCACATAAAATCAATTTTGGCGATTTTTTAAAATCAATTTGGCGAAATAGGTCTGAAAAAATCTGACAACCCTGCTTTCAGCCTGATAATAAGAAAAACGCGGCATGGTTAAGAGGCACATTATTAAGACGAATAGGTGACGTACATTATGAAATTCGTTAAGAGGGCAGAGTCGTAAAAAGGCACATAAATCAAATTCGGCAGGGAAGAAAGGGACGCGATGAAGTATCAATTGTAAGCAGGTCAGTGGGTGATAATTCCAACGCGAGCAGCTTTGGTAACCAGGATGGAAGAGAAATATATGGTGGAGCAGTTTCGCCTGCATGTTATGAGTCACCAATCAGTGGACAGTTAACGCCATCGACGCCACCAGAGGAAACAATTATGACTCAGCCGGTCAACAGAAGAAGTGTGGAAATAACAATTTCACCAAATGATTCTGATGTGTCTACATCAACCTTAATGGAATTCGAAACACCACCATCTACAGTGATTCAAGAAGAAAGCGATATTACACAAGCGGCAGCACATAAAGAGACTGAACAGCCACAATTAGGCATCCGCCGATCGACAAGGCCACGCAGAGGACGAGCTCTGTTTTCTCCATAAACAGCTCTCTAGGAGGGGAAGAATGATGTGTTCTGACAGACCGAATACTTACTTATGTAACCGTTGGGTACTTGCATATCTCACATCAATCAACAACACTATTTATCATGTCATTCTTTTACTTTTCTTTATATAAAAAGCACGAGCTAATTATATTCATATTATTACTTGCAAACTAAAGACGTGTGTTTTATTAACATATAAGTTAGGACATAACAATATATATGATTTTTGCAACTTTTCTTTGACCTATTATTATTTTGAATCAGCTATTTTACTAAGCTTGAGGTCTCTTTATAAATAAATATTGTTACTTTGTTTATAAAAAGACCACAAGCTTAATAAAATAATTGGTTCGTCCTTTTTATTTTATTTTTTCAAATTCTTAGCACTTCTAATTTTTTCAGTTAGGTTTGTTAGAACATTTCTTGTATTACTATCGATAGTTCCTTCTATTGGGAGGTCATCATCTGACTCATACTGGCAGAACTCAGCGACAAATGTTCTGCAAACATATTCATTTCTGAATTTCTTAGCTTCGGTTTTTGTACTGTATTTTTTGCTCATTAAATCTAATACTTAATTAAATCGTTGGCTTATAAATTCCCCCTATTTAGAGTACCAGAGTCTTTACTAGACTCTGAAGTTTTACTTTAGTTAGGATCACTGAACAACTTGTTTGTTTGTATGAAAAATAATGTCTAAACACTCACCTCACAAAAAATAAGTTTTAATACTAGAAAATATGAAAAAATTTGTTACGTCGGTTAATCGATTAAAATTAACCGGTTTAACCGTTAATCGAAAAAAGCTAATTTTAAATTAACCGATCAGTTAATCGGGTAGTAATTAACCGATTAACGGTTAACCGATTGAATACACTAGTTTTTAATGAGTTAAAAAACTATAGCATTGCTTGGGCGAGAACGGAGAAATTTCGGGAAATAAAACTCAGTAAAAATTTTCTTACACAAATATTTGATTTTTTCTTTATTTACCTTTAAATTAGAAATGATCGATGAAGAGGTAAATCTTTAAATTGTAAATTTAGAATTCACTTTAAATATGAATATAAAATATAGGTATATAACTGTGCGTCGCAGTAAATATATAATTGAATTTCGACTTAAACATTTCCGGCCACCTTGCGAGAACTTAATTCGATGCAATTAAAAATATAGATTTTATTATATATGTATATGTAAATATATTAGAAAAAGTTCATACATTCTAATATAAAATAAGCGTATTTAAAAAAGGAATATGGCTTTTACTACAGACCCATAAACTGATTTGCGAATGGTTTTTACGACAGACCCATCAACTAACTTGCGAATGGTTTTTACAACAGATCCATCAACTGAAATGCGAATGTATGTATATGTAAATATATTAGAAAAAGTTCATACATTCTAATATAAAATAAGCGTATTTAAAAAAGGAATATGGCTTTTACTACAGACCCATAAACTGATTTGCGAATGGTTTTTACAACAGATCCATCAACTGAAAGGTACATTTAAATGGGAGATGTACCAGATGAAAAAACGAAGGATCAGCATACTGAAATCCTGGAAATTGTTCTCGCACCTCTTCTGAAACGTCTTCCGCCGGGGTTTTTATACCATGCATTTTCTTTACTTTTGCCGTTATGGAAATCCGTTTAGCGTCGTCATAGATAGATCCGACAACCAGGCGGACATGAGCATCGATTACTGGAATTTTTAATTGTTTTACCAGGTGATCGCTAATGTAGCTCATTCGACAGCATAAATCAATGACCGCTCTGATTTGGATCTTTCTATTTCCGCAAATAAGCTTAGCTTGAAGCGTTGGCGAAAAATTAACGACGTGACGAAAAGTGGAAGACGAGGGCTTGCAATTGTCTACAACCGGACGAGGATCAGAACTTTTTTCTTGAATTTTTGACTTTAGATTCGGTCGGTTTTGTAGATTTCTGAGGTGGAGAACATAAGAGACAATGGTGGTCACCCAGGCATTTCCAACAATGACTCCTACTAAGGCAGTCTTTGGTTGCATGATTCGATGATAGGCATCGAGAGCAACACCCATGTAACAAGACGTGCCGCAATCTCTTTTCCGGAGTAAGACCACGAAAGGGGAAACATGCCCTCAAGGGGTGATGTTTCTTGCAAAGGTTGCACTGACTACTCGGCTTTTGTAAATTCCTCGGCTGTGGAGAAACTTCCGGGTCCGACACCTTAGCCTCACTGGGTTTAGCTTAATTCAAAGGCGAGCCATGCGCGACATGAACAATAACTCCAGTTAGCACCGCCTCTGCCTGGATGGGACCAGCTTTTTCCGGATCCACCTTTTCGTTTGAAGTTGGTGCATTGCTTCCTCGTATTCGTCGAGTATGGCGTCATTAAATAGAGTGGATAAAGCGTCCATTTCACTAGGAAACAATGAAGGTTAATAAGTGATAAATTTTAATTGGTCAAAATTACCAATTTAGTAATTGGTCGTTTCACAACTCCGTTTGCAGTGCGTATATCTGCGACCCGAACGTGGTCATCACTTCCAGGGTAAGTCTTAATGACACGCCCTAGTCTCCAGGAAGTTGGAGAAAGCTGTTCATCGCGAATCGCTACTAAGTCGTCAACCTGTATGTCCCTTTCAGGGAATTTCCATTTATATCTTTTATGCAAATTGTGAAGGTATTCTTCTTTCCATCGTCGACAGAAGTCATGAGAGAATGCCTTGATTTTTTTATACTGATTAACTAAACTTATGGCAGATTCAAAAATAGATGGCTCCGGCGGGGCCAATAGGGGTCCACCGGTCAAAAAATGACCGGGAGTTAGAGCTACGGGCTCATTGGGATTGTCTGACATAGGACACAGCGGACGGGAATGTAAACATGCTTCTATTCTTGCTAATATAGTGGAAAGCTCTTCAAAAGTATATTTAACATACTGAGCCTCCTTACGAAAGTGTAGTTTAAAACTCTTGACAGCCGCTTCCCATAGACCACCCATATGGGGAGCACCCGCTGGTATAAATCGCCAAGATAGACCCTTAATACCAAATGCCGAACACATTCTGGCTTTACTTTCTGAAAGAAAAGTACGAAATTCCTCTTCAATTTCACGTGAAGCTCCTACAAAATTACTACCATTACCAGAAAAGACAGTCAATGGACAACCTCGTCTATCGATAAACCGATGAAAAGCTGCCAAAAAGGCGTCTGTGGTCAAATCTGAAGTGGCCTCTAGATGAACTGCTATAGTTGCAAAACAGACGAAGATACACACAGATGCTTTCGTAATTTTGCAACCTCCTGCAAAATCAACACCTGTAGTGGTAAATGGTCGTTCCAACGTAGTCCTTTCTGTAGGTAATGCTGCCATGATTTGGTTACAAGAACGCTTGCAACGATTAATTGTAGCACGCACTAAGTTTTTTAGACGAGAAACCCAATACTCAATTCGAATAATTCTCAGCATCAATTGATTTTCACCATGAATTGAAACCAAGTGAATAAAGTCAATCAACAAAATCGTAAAACAACAAGAAGATGGTAGGATAATCGGGTGTTTTTCAGTATACGATAAAGAAGGATATTTTTCTAAACGACCATTTAATCTCATTACAACATTGTTGTCCAAAAAGGGATTGAGTGGAAGTAACGAACTTTTCGATGAAATCGGTTTCCTTGATAATAAAGCTTGATATTCATCTGTGAAATGAACTTTTTGAGCCAATATTGCTAAACGTATTTTCACTTCTATTATCTCACTGCTCGATATTGCATTAGATGAATATTCATGTTTTCCTTTATGTGAAGCATGTATTCTATGATAAAATCGAAAAATATACGCTATCACCCTAAGAGCACGATCAGGCTTTTAAAATCTTTCAAGAATATCTTCGTAATCAGAGAAAAACGTCGCATGTGTCTTGACAGGTTTTGCCTCAACATCCGTTTCTAATGAGTGTAGATCGTTGATTTTCCATTCACTTTTGCATCTTCTAAGCCACGCAGGTGCATTCCAGCAAATATCACTCTCCGCTAATGCCGAAGGGGTGAGTCCCCTGCTGCCTAAATCTGCAGGATTTTCTTCAGACCTAATATGGTACCAATTATGACTCCCTACATTTTCATGAATCCTACACACTCGATTTGCCACAAAGGTCGTCCAACTACTAGGAGTTTTTCTTAACCAACAAAGAACAATTGTGGAATCTGTATCAACTCTGTCAATTTGGTTGTCTTCTATGTTGATATTAGAGATGTTGCAGGAGCGTTTTTTGCATATATGCAGAAATTTCGTTTTGTTCAAGGATATTTTGGCGCCAGAGTTTTTGCACCAGATATTTAATGCTGCAAACAAAGGGTTGAGTTCGTTTTGCAGCTTTGTGTTTTTGTTGTGTTTGTATATTAGGTAAAGATCATCAGCATACATAACGTGTTTGAAGAAAGAGTTGTTACGTATAATAATGTTTATTTTGTTTGTACCCACGTGAAATATCACTACAGATAAATGGGAGCCTTGCGGGATACCATTGTGTAAAGGCTTGATTAGAGAGATGTTGTTGTTAACTTTAACTGCTAATTTTCTATTTGTTAGGAAGGCGTAGATGTAGTTTAAAATATTCTTGCCTAATTTCCATTCTTTAAGCTGGGATATGACGGTGGGATATCAATTGATGTGTTGTGCTTTTGTTAGGTTTGAAAGCTACCTGATTAGGACTTAAAAGCTAATTTTTAAATAGAAAACAAGTTATCCTTGTGGCAATGATTTTTTCCAAGCATTTAGAAAAGCATGAAATAAGTGAGATGGGTCTGCAACCATTTACAGAAGTGTTGTCCTTGTTCGGTTTGGGTATTGGAATTACTGTCAAGGTCTTCCAACGTTGAGGAATGGCGCCTGTGGTGAAAATTATGTTGTATAGTTGATGTAAAAGTAATAGCGAATTATGTGGGAGTTGTTTTAAAATTGGGTAAGGTATGTTATCGGCGCCAGGAGTTTTGCCTTTTAAAACAGAAAGTGTTGATTTAATTTCTAGTAATGAGATAGGTTCTTCCAAAACTCTTGATGATTGCGACAATTCGTAGCTGGGGACGATGTTGATGTCACTCGACTGTTTCGACCAAGTTTCGGCGAAAAGGTTGGCAATTTTAGTAGAATCAGAGATTGGGCGGTTGTTTTCCACTATAATACGTATTTCTTCGTGGGGTTGTTACCATTGAATTTCTTCAGATTAAACCATATTCGATTTAATGCAGTATGGGGGTTAATTTCTTTGGTAAAATTGGAAAAAGATTTTCTTTTTGTACATTTGCTTCTAAATTTAAATAGTGCATTGGCTTTTTTATAAGCCAATAAATGATCAGAAGTAGGATGTTTTTTGAATTTGTTGAACAATTGCTGTTTAGAATTTCGTTTAAGTCTTCTGTAGTTATTGAAGGAAAGGAATAGAGGAGTTGGCTGCAAATTTTATGGTTTTTAATAGCCAGGCGGCTTCTTTGTTGGGATTGTTGGTCAATGTTTTAGTTGGTATTTTATTTACATAGTTTTGAAATTTTGGACAGTTTGCCTTATTAATTACGTAACGAGATGCGACTTTATTATTATGCTGAGGAGTAGGTAGATTTTTCTGTAGATTTATAAAGATGGGGAAGTGATCGCTGCCATATCGATCGATATGGAAATTGCAATTATTCATTCCTGCGGTATACGCTTTCCGTGAAATTGATTTAACTTCCCTGTTTTCATTAATTCTGACGTGATGTAGTGTCCGCTGTTGTTAAAAAAGCATTTGAAAATATATACATACATACATACAGGCATATGTAAATACATACACATGTATGAACATATGTCAGTATATTTGAAATGTAAAAACCACAAAATATAGAAAGAAGAGTTACAGGTTAAACATAGAGATTAAGTTGGAATAAATATATTTTATTATAAGTTAACTTAAATTAACAGTTGATTTTTTTATATTTTTATAAAAATAAAACAAACAAATTAATTTAAATTAAGCTTTAATTTGTATATTTTCCATACAATTTTGTTCTTTCCGTACGCTTTCCGTCATAAAATTTGTGCGTAAGCAAAATAGAGAAAAATACCGCAACAACGGAATGAATAATTGCAAATTTTGCTTCCGCAGAAAAAATGCTTTCCGCAATCGCGGAACGGAATGAATAATTAGACCCTATATTCCATGTCGCATACAGGGATAAGTCTGGAGACATAAAAAAGAGATCGATATGAGTGAATGTCGATGTGGTTGAAAAGGGGGTTGGTCGGCCATCATTTAGTAATATTAAATTTGAATTTACGAGTGCCCTTTCCATTAAGGTACCCCGTTGGTTTGTGGAGGGAGATCCCCAAAGTTGGCAGTGTGAGTTGATATCACCCAAAAGTATGGTGTTAGGACTGTTGTTTGTTAGAATCGACAAAAGCTCTGTAGCTCGTAATGGTTCCGATGGGTGTAGATAGATTGAGACAACCCTAAGCCTTATACCAAAGGATATTTCTATGTCAACATAAAAGTTTGTTATTTTATTAATATTATATTTGAGGTTGTTGTTAAAAAATAGGGCAGATCCACCGCGTCTAGCACTGGTGCTACTTGACAGCGTTGAATTATACCCGTTGATTTTGATGGGGTTTGAATCGTGATGGGTTTCCTGCAATGCAATAATGTCTGGTGAGTATTCCTTTATAAGTAATTGTAGTTCGTGAAGGTTGTTGCGAAAACCGTTTATGTTCCACTGTAGGATCTTGATATCCATGTTGAGGAAAATAATATTAATTTACTACTCCATGCCGGAGAGGGTGGGAGACTATTTCAGGTCTCCTATTGGTAATTTTGCAAGGATTATATTCTGAAGATGTTAGTCTTTGGGGTAATTTAGTTCCTTTTTCTTTGTTTAGTTGTTTTGTTGTGTTGTTTGTTTTGTTGGGTTGTGTAGGCATATTGTTGTTTGCGAGGATTATTGTGTCTGTATTTGCGTTTTTTTTGTGAGTAGATTTGTATTATTGGTTATTGAAGAGATGTAGCTTGAAGTAAGAGAATTGGTGTCAGTTTGTTCTTGTGATGTTATTGAAAGGTTATTTGTTTCTTTTTGGTTGATAGTTGTTGTTAAAATATTATTTTCATTATTTTATGTATTCTTAACGCTACCGGTGGTTGTTGTTGTTTTTTGTTTATTATTTCTTTCTTCTATTGCAGTTTTTAAGTCTTCTGTTGGAATTTCGTAATTTTGTGTGCTGGAGATTTGCGCTGAGGCCTCTTTGTATGAGCAATTATTGAGTGTTTTGATTTTTAATATTTCTTTATGTTTTTTAAATGCTGGACAATTTTTGTTTGTTGAACGATGAGGGTGGTTGCAATTAATGCATTGAATTTTGGTGCATGGTATTGGGTCGTGTAAAGTTGCTGCGCAGATCTCATAATTGTCTAGACCGTTTGCAATGTTTCCGCGTGTGTCCTAATTTGTAGCATTTTTTGCATTGAATGGGGTTAGGTATGTAAGGATCAACCTTACAATTTAGAAAGCCAATTTCAATTTCATTTGGAAGTTTGTATAGATTGAAACTTAAAATATGTAATGAGGTGTTGTTTGTTTTGTTGTCATAGAATTTAGTAATTTTCTTGCATTCGATTACACCTTGGTCTTTGAGCCCGTTGACGATTTCTTCTTCCGAAAGATTTTTTAGACATGGAGCAAAAATTACCCCTTTTATTGTGTTTAGAGTTGGGTGTAAGAAACATTATACTTGACATATGCCCGATAAGTTGGTAGTTTTAAGGAATCGGTTTGTTTGCGTTGAATTTTTTGTGAGGATCAGTAGGTTCCCATCCTTGGTGAATGATATTTTAGTAGGTGGATCGCTGGAGACTCCTTCTAATGCTTTAGATATTAGGAATATATTTAAGCTTTGAATTGGTTTATCATTATTTTTACTTTTTAAGACTATAAACTTAGGGCATTGTTGATTAGAAATTTTTGTGTTTAATCCCTTAGATCCTATTTGCGGAAAATCATGTACATTGTTTAGGTTAATATGCGTGTTGTTTTTTTTTTGCGTTTGGGTGATGGTGTTTGTTTGTGTTTGTCTGGATCGAGGATGGAATAATAGTTTCCTCCAGAGAAAGAGGCCATATTAAAGTGTTTTTAATGTCACTAATAAATTTAAGCAGTTATACCAGTTAAGAATATTACAAAGATTTTGTTTTGTTTTAATAAGATGAGAGTAAATGATGCACAACTGTGAGTGGAGTGGCTTAAAAAATCGAACTGTATTCAAAGAGAACTTGGTGTCGACTGAGTAAATATATAATTGAATTTCGACTTAAACAAGCATTGTTTACGATTTGCGATGCCATTCAGAATGCATTCGAAGAAATAAATGCTCAAGAAATCATGAAATACTACTTCATTTTGAACGTGTTCGTTTATTTTTTGCTGGGTTACTACGAATATGTTTTTGTTTCGTATGTATCCGCTACTCGTCGGGAAAAATTAAATAAAATTTGTTTTATTTACATAAAGATATTCAGGCCGTATTAGTTCATATTCACGAGGAAAAAATTTGGAATTGACAAACATTGCCACTAGTTCAAACTATTACGATACCACAAAATGCCATATTATGTACTCAGCATTAGTGATGTAGCATGCAGAATCCCAATATAGTTTATACAATTGTCATCATTTCTTATAATCCTCCTTACAACAAGGATAAACCTATGCAATGGCTTTATAATTGAATTCTGAACATTTGTATTTGTATTTATTTTCAAGTCAGTAATAATAAAGCCTATAAGGCCGAAAAATTAACATTGGATGTAAAAAAAGGAAATAGTGTAAAATTCTGATAAAACGGTCAATAGGTTATTTATTCCAATCAATATCAAAATACCGAAATGCTGTAAAAACCAGTGAATGGTAAGATACTCGTAACGACAGACAGTGCACCTGAAAAGAATGCAAGACAATTTCATGATCACTGACTATCCTTAGAAAAAGAGGATCCATCCATAAAATATATTTTGACTTTTGGCTTGTCGGCAATTGTTTAAATGAAAAATTAATTTTACCGGCTATAGATACATTTATCAATAGGTCTTTTTATTATATTAATAAAATGATCTGTTCTTGTCCGTAAACAATTATTAAATAGTTTTTTTTTTGTATTATATTTTTTTTACAGATCTTTATTTTTTAAGTAAATAATGAGCACATCGAATGATGCAACATCAAGGAATGTTTTGGAAAAGCAGCATCAGCAAAGAAAAGAAGAAACTATTAACGAAAATAAGGTACTATTATTCAAAAAATTTAAACTTAATACTATTTTTCTTTATTTATTAAAAGGACGGCTTCGAAAATGCACACAAAGATAAACATAAAAAAAGACATGAAAAGAAGAAGAATTCGAATTCAACAGGAACTTCGGAGAAACCAACGAACAGCACAGATAACATTTCAAGTAGTAGCAGCAGTAATAGCATCTGCAACTTATCGAATATTACATCTGCAACTCAGTTCAGTATACAGCGCACGGATTCAGATGGTTGTCTTCGCATGAAAATTTCGGCGATTCGCCCAACAACAACAATAAATGTTGCAAAGGCATCTACTGCAATTACGGAAAATGTTGTAATAAGTTCGACGGCGGTAGAAAAAACAAATAACTCAAAATCCAAACATTTCAAAGAAGATAAATCTTCCAATAAAAATATTACATCAGAAACTCTGAAATTTAAAATCTCACCATCCACAAGAGATAAAACACGTAATAACAACGCTGATAGTAAAAAAATTAATATGACATCTGTCATTGTAAATCCTTTGGCTAAGAATAGGGGCGATGTTCCGCAATTGCCGTTAAGTGTATCAACAACAACTCCAACAACGATGACTTGTCTGAGTGATGCCACTGATTCAGGTTGCTCAGAGGCTACAAATATAACAACAGCGACTGTGGGCCAAGAAAAAATATCCAAGAGAAAGATTAAGAGGAAAAAAGCTTTACTCAAAGCAAGTGAAACAAAAAGAGGATCAAAAACGCTGAAGCCTCTGGAAATCTCCATAGAAAATGTATTCTCAACTGATTCCGAGGATGAACCTTTAGCACAAAAGCTAGTTGAATCAAATGCTGAACCTATAACACAACGTGCTCCCAGAATACTTTTAACAGCCATAAACTCCAAAACTTTATCTGCTAACCTCAATGCAACTACTTCTCATTTACATGCCTCTTTAAGCTCCATGCAACACGGCAACGACCATATTGGTTTATCGAGCAGTGATAATGAGTTGGCAAATATTCGTGCGGCTATTGAAAGGGTTGTAGGAGAAACTGATGAGGATGATAACTTATCTTCACACTTTCATAAAACAAAAACGAAGCATTTACCGCAATATCAATCAACACTGCTACAAGATTTTATGGAAAAAACACAAATGTTGGGCCAAACTCAAAAATCAAATGAGGATGCTAAACCAAAACCCAAATTTTCTCAAAATGAGATATTTTTACAACTAAATACAAACTCGCAATCGGATAGTGTAGCTTCGTCTTCAGCAAGTAATAACAAGAAGCGACGAGGCCGACCTAAAAAATCCGACAAAGAACATGAATTAACTGTAAATTCAATCTCTCCTGTTCATGTCAATAATAAAATGTCGAATATAAATGAATCAGCTGATTCAGGTGTTATTTCTACTACCAGTGTCTCAACTCAAAGTACATCACCACACCCCTGCACTACATTAGCTTCCTCATCAGCCAATGATAACACTTCATCAACAAACTCACCAAAAAAAAATCTTAGTGCTACACCAGAAAAGCAAACTCACGAGACATCGTTGTCATCCTCTAGCAAACCGAAAATCGATATTGCCCTACTGGACAAAAGAATGTATGCGACAGAGAGAGTTTTATATCCTCCTCCACGTAATAAAAGGAGACAATCAACCAGCGTTGCTTTAGCAAGTGTTTGCGATAAAACAAAACCAACATCGTCACAAACACAGCAGCAAACTTGTAAGGATGATTTGCAACTGGATCCAGTGTGGCGGAAAATCGATGTTAATCGTAAATTTCGCAGACCTAGTGTTTGCAGTACTACTGGATATAAAAGCGACGGAGGCGCTGATGATCGTGTGAGAGATCGAGCAAGTAAATCGACAGTTTGTAGTAAAGTTTTAGCTGCTAAAAGCGGTTATGTATCAGATTATGGCACTTCTTCTTTCCGTTTGTCCCGCCACTCAAAACATTTGTCTCTTAACTCTGGCTATAAGAGTGATGCCAGCTGCAAAAGTCGTTACAGCATAAAAAGTTGTGCATCACGTAAGTCCAGAGCTAAGTCATGTGGATATCGCAGTGACTGCAAAGAAAGTGTAATTGGTAGTTCAAAATCTTCGAAATTCCGGAGAAAACGACGAGCATCTATCGTCCAAAAGTCTGTGGGCTCCCTTAAAGATGAGCAGGATATATTACAGTTGGCTGGCTTATCCTTAGGGCAAAGTAGTGAGGAATCTAATGAATATGTATGTAAACCGTCGCTAGAAAAGCTTCCTACAACTAGTGCCTCAAAAAAATATGGTGAAATTAATCGTTACATTGCTACTGGAGAATATTTCGGTCGAGGCTCTAGTAGTCAGCATCATTCTCACAATTCCTTCGCTAGCATCAGCAACAATAGCGCACGCATATTTGATATACCAAGTGAATTGCCCCACACGCCATCGAAAATTGCACTACATCAACGTAAGAACTCTATCGCATCGGAATTCGCCCATGATCTATTGCAATTACCTGGAAGTAATCAAACAGCAAAAAAAATAAAATCTCGGAGATCTTCTGTAGCTAGTTTTTGCAGTTCATACTATTCGGCTGGTACCACGAAATTAAAAAGGCGTCGTAGACGGAAAAGCTTTCGCTACCACAATTCCTCTTCCAGCAAAAATTCAGCTATTGACTCGAAATTATTAACAGAAATTGAAATTTTAACCAATACATTCTCAACTAGATGTCGCATACAAACCGATAAATTGACCGGAGGCAACTTATCTCAGAAAGAGAAGCTGATGGCTGAAGCTACAAAATTGCAACAAAGTTTGGCGGCGGCTGCGGCGTCGGCTTCAACATCAGCCTCATCTTCCAACAAAAGAGATTCAAGAGATAAGAGATCTGTAAAGAAAAGGAAAATATCAGAAAATTTGGATTTCGCTATGCTGTCAGCGAGAGCGGAAGGAAACTCTCTAACACCAGGATCTAGTTCAGGCCAAGGAACATCTTCGAAACGAAGGCATAAGAAAGCAAGCAGTTCCAGCCCGGATGATCACAAATTACCGCTTAAAAAGCGTCATTATCTGCTAACTCCGGGAGAAAAATCAAGCGAAGTTTCGGTAGCCGTGGCAGCAAAATTATTTGCTAACAATGCAGAAGCTTGGGCAGCAGCAGCAGCTGCTGCTAAAACCACAGCAAACACAAAATCTCAACAGCAGTTTAATGCCAAAACAGCAAAATCTAATTTAACGCCCAAAAAGCGACACCTTTTGCACCAACCTTCACATATACTCAATGAGGATTCAAATAGTAATAAAACAGCCAGTACACTTTCCCCACTCCGAGTAGCAGTAGGCGATCCTAATTCTATAAGTGGTGGTAAACTTTTAGACATCAGTCCGCAATCCTTGAATAACCTGAAACAAGTCACGGAAGCCGTCAATAAAAAGCGATGTCGTTTGGAGGGAGTTGTATCAAAAATTGCTATAACTCATGGAGAAGATTTGGTAATTAATTCCAAGGGAAAGGCTAATCTTTCCACCGCCCTGCAAATGGAATCGGAATCATCATCATGTCCCCCTCCTGGTGTATTTGAACCATCTGTCGAATTGGAAATACAAATACCGCCAATAGCGAAACTTAGTGAAGCAACATCGAACATAATTACCAAGTCCGAGGTAGATTCACCACAGCTTATTGATTTAAACAAGGGATTTGCCGATAATACTGGAAAAAAAAGTGGACCTCGAGTTGTTGAAAGCTTGCTTAATGAAAGTGGTGGTAATTTAATTTTAAAAAGAAAACGAAAAAAAATAAACCGCACTGGGTTTCCTACAATTAAGCGCAAAAAGCGGAAATTAAATGAAATCATAATTTCGGATGATACCGCAGAAGCTAATCATAATCCTCCAGATACAAGTAAAAAAATAAACGAAGGCTTAGCTAAATCTCCAGAAAAGCAATGCGATCGAGTACCAAAACAGGGAGAAACATCACAAACATTTCTTGAACGTAATAATAGAACCCCCAGACTATCTGTAGTCGCTCTCGAGAGACTACAAGAATCTCCCTTAAGTAGCAAAGATAAGACGTCTCCAAAAGAGATATCGCATACTCCAGATCCAATATCGACTCCCAAAGGGAGGCACACCAGACATCTGACTAAGAAGAGTAACATTAAAGATGAAAAACTAGCTTCATTTAAGGAATCAAATTCAGTGACAGAATCCGACAAATCAGTTCAGATGCAGGACGATGACGATAAGCCGTTGGCTGTTAGAAGAAGGCGTTCTAAGGCTGTGTTAGAAACAAAAGTAGCTTTAATGAAGCCTTCTCCAGTAAAAAAAACTGTCGTCTCCAAAACTGCAAAATCTCTTTTAGAATCCAACATAAAGTTACCTGCTGGCGTTGATCCGAAGACTATATTAAGATGTAAGATTAAATTGAAACGACGCAATTCCATACATCCTTTAGCAGCAAAAAAAAGCCAAGTGGCTCTTCCTCCCGTCCCAAAAACAATGATTACAGAAATTAAACGTACCCCAGAAGAAATTGAGTTGGATGCAAAATCATTAGACTTCAATTTAAATTATGTGGAGCACGATATTTTACCAAGAAGTGAAAGTAATTTAAACACACCAAATGGTGATACAGAAGCTAGTGATACCAGCGATGAGAAATCGTCAACGAATTCATCTGGTACCAAAAGAATAAAAATGAATAAAAGAAACTATTTACCAGCAGGACTGTTTTCGGATTATTTCAAAGTAACACAAACTGTTACAAAGAAAATTTTTAATAAAAAAGATAACGAAAAGAAAACGGAAGTGGATAAAACCTTTTGTGCAGAAAGTCTAAATGCAATAAATTCCTCAAAGGACGTTGAAGCTGTAAAACTTCCCCTGCTTCCTCCACCACCGTATTGTGAAAGATATTTGAGACGAACAGAGCACGATTTTGAACTGCCTTATGATATATGGTGGGCCTATAAAAATGCTAAGTTACCGAATCGCATAACAGTGCCATCTTGGAATTTCCGAAAAATTCGCACAAACATTTATGCAGAAAACATAAAACCTTCACCAATTGCGGCTAATGACCATCCCATGTGTAATTGCAAAGCTGCTGCAGGCTGTGGTGATAACTGCCTTAATCGTATGGTCTACACCGAGTGCTCGCCCTCAAACTGTCCAACACGTGAAAAGTGTCGAAATCAAAAAATACAAAAACACGATATTGCACCTGGAGTAGAGCGTTTTATGACCGAAAATAAAGGTTGGGGCGTTCGAACTAAATTGCCCATTGAAAAGGGAACTTATATACTTGAGTATGTAGGCGAAGTTGTTACTGAGCGCGAATTCAAAGAGCGCATGGCAACAATATATTTAAATGATACACACCACTATTGCCTACATTTGGATGGGGGTTTAGTAATTGATGGTCAGCGTATGGGAAGCGATTGTCGTTTTGTCAACCATTCTTGTGAACCAAATTGTGAAATGCAAAAATGGTCGGTAAATGGTTTGTCACGCATGGCTTTATTTGCAAAAAGGCACATAGCCGAAGGAGAAGAGCTTACCTACGACTACAATTTTTCTCTATTTAATCCCTCGGAGGGCCAACCTTGTCGTTGCAATACTCCAAATTGTCGTGGTGTAATCGGAGGCAAATCTCAAAGAATTAAACCTTTACCTATTGAAGCCAAGGTAAGTTTTATTTTTTTAATGCTTCCCACGTAGTCATCAGAATGAACTGAAGTACGAAAGTGCAAAAAAAAATTTCATATCGGTATGTTGCATTTGAGGGGGTGCGTCCGGCCCTCAAAGTGGGCCTTAAAGCGCATTTTTCAATGTAATTTTTTGCATATGACTTTCTTTTAAAAAAATCATTTTACGAGAATATGACATATGGCAATATATTAGCTCTTCAAGTCAACAACATTAGTCTCAAGGAAAGTGATAATGTACATACATATGCTATATAGTCGCATAATATGCGGTTTATGCATAATATTTAATAATCCTATAAGAAACTTTTTTATTGACTAGGGGTACTCACAAGTAGGGTTTGCACAGCGATTACAATCGAAATCGCGATTAATCACTCCTTTTATTCGTAACCGTAATCGAACCCATTAATCGCTCGATTACGATGAAAAGTTTTGCCCTTTTTCAAGCAAATAATTTATGCCAAATTTGCATACAGTGCAAGTTCAACTCATAAATACTTTAAATTTAAAATTTTAATATAAAATGTATCGTTGGTGTCTATTAGAAAGGTCCTAACTCAAACAATTGTAACTTTACAGGAGAAGGTAAAACATAATAGAAAATGTAATATTTAAGATGTAATATTTTTTGTACAACTGATTGTAAAAGCGTTATTTTTTACACTAATGCAATAAACTTTTGTAACGAGGTGTATTTGCGTGAAATGTTTTGGAATCATTGAAAAACTAAATTTAGTGGAAAATATGAGTTAGGGTCTTTTCTACTTGAGACCATCGATATACTTTCAAATCGTTTGATAATTTACATACGATTTTTGAAAATCACCATAGAATAAACGAATAGGCTCAGAAACTTGTAGAAACCACAAGCAGCAATTTATATTCGATATGCATCTAATTTATTTTCTGACACATCTGATCATTTCTTACGCATCTGAGGCATTTATATCATGATGAATGAACAACTTCACATAAGAAATCCGGTATAAAAAATACTGCTTTATATGATATAAAATCATCTTATGTAGACATCCAGTAATGGATTCATAAATACGCTAAATTAAATTAAAAAACAAACCAATAAAGTAGAAATATACTGTGTTGTAGAAAATTTTTCCTATTAAGAGGTTGATTTTCTCGTATTTTCTTTGATACTCATATGTTTTGATTTACCAACTTTATTTTTTATTTTACATGCTTTTTAATTTCTCAAAATTAAAATACAATTTAATTGAAAAATTAAATTAAAACGCGAACTCAAGACAAAATAAATAAGTTTCCTTGACTAAACTCATACAATTCAACTAAAACTCATGACGTAACTTATTTTGGTTTTAATAATCGCTATTAACTGATAATCGCGATTAATCGCATATGCTTTAATCGTAATCGCGATTATGAAAATCTGCTATTATTTGCAAACCCTATTCCTAAGGTATCATAAATGCATATCTCATCACAGCTAAACAAATATGTATGGAGCATATATGATATCCCATATATGGTTCGGTTCCGAAAAATGAAGGTATATGGACATCAGTGTTGCCATATTAAATTTTCAAAAATCTTCAAGTCGGGCAAAAAAAAATCTTTTTTTAATTAAAAATCTTTCTTTGTTATTTTATTTAACAATAATGAGTTAAAATTTATTTTGTTTCCAGGAAACTATTAAACGTAAGGCTAAATAACACAAAATATTTACTGTATAGAATATGTGTAAGATTATTATGAAGCAATTCCGAAAATATGTAAATAGTTTAGTCAAAAGACTCCTCAATGATATATTAAAATTCCCAAGAGTCACATATTAAAAAATATTATTTTCATCTAAGAAATCTTTTTGGTCGTTTTTTCATGTCTAAAAACTTCAAATAAGATAAATCTTCACATATGGTAACACTGATGGACATATATTTATTTATTTATTTATGAAATATATACTTTACAAAATTAATTTATAAAATATAAAAAAAAGGCGCGGGTAACTAGACCATTAGCGCTCGTAAGAGTTCGGTATGTATAAAAAAATTAAAGTAATTAGAAATAAATTAAATTATTCAGTCGAGATTAAAAAATTAGTGATAGTATTAAATAATAATAAAAAAATTGAGTATCAGATATCTGATATTGTGCTTCAGTAAACATCTTCTTATCTTAGTGACATTCCCCTCAATAGAGCAATCCATAATATTCTCCAGGGAGTTGCTTAGTCTAGAAAGAGGACATTCTGTGAGTATATGTGGAATATTCAAGTATGTGTTGCAGTTAGAACAAGTGGGTGGTTCAAATTCATCATAATAATGTTTTGTAAGAAATAGCGGTTTCCCAACTCTTAAGCGTGCCATCATAATACACTGACTTCTTGAGATATTGATGTTATACTTCAGACTTCGGTGAATAGGTTGCTGTTGTGATTGGAAAGCCCTGAAAGGATTCAATATTGCTTTGGGTAAACATGGCGTTTCCGTTATATCCCTCATGTTCAATGCGTCTCTAGCAATGTTATCTGCGAATTCATTGCCCTGTATACCAATATGGGAAGGAATCCAAAGCACCAATATTTCGCGGTTGAGTTCCGGATGGAAATATTATATTGTCATAGAAACATTTGCGATTATTTATCAAGGCTCTGCAACTACTTAAGCTATCTGTACAGATGAGCGTTTTTAATCCATTCTGGATTGAATAAGTGATAGCAGATCTTATAGCCGCCATTTCTGCAGTAAATATTCCAGTATAATCGGGCAAACGTTCTCTTTTAACCATTCTATATTCGAATGTTGAGCTCTGTTTTATTACCGCATAAGTGGTTACTCCATTTGAAAATGAGCCATCAGTAAAAAGAGTGAGATCAGGTGAAAAATCTAATTTCTTCTGTAATATTAATTGTTTAAAATTGTTGGGGTGTGTGTTTGCCTTATCATAAGCTCTCAGACTATCATCGATTAAAACTAGTTGCTTCGATTTGTACGGAGTTTCAGGTTTGTTAGGGATGGTGATATTATGCTGTTTTAACAAATTCAAGATCTTAACAATTGAAGATGAGCTTAATAATGTAGGTGAATTAAGGTGTTTCCAAAAAATTCTGTGTAATCCATCCGAAACCATTGTGATTGACCGCGAAGCCAATGAAACTGAACTGTTTTCGACCATCAACTGAAAATCTAGAAGATGTGTTTCTGTTCTTAAGAGTTGTATGGGAGTTGCTTGTAATAAACCCGATGCGGTTCGATAACAGTTGTTAATAGAAGTGTTAAGTTTTTTTGTATTACTTTTTGACGTCCAACCATACAAAGTAATTCTATGTAAGAGAACACCAGAGGTTAGCGAACGACAAATACCAAGAGCAGTTTCAATGTGTGGCCCTTTGTTTCTAGAACAAATTAGTTTTAATAAATTGTTTATTTTGCATAATTTCGCCACCAAAAAGCCAAACATGAGCGTTCCAAAGAAGATTTTTTGAAAATAAGATACCTAAAATTCTCATTTCCTGCTTTACTGAGATGTCCAAATTCCGTATACATATGACATTGCAATTGCACTCTCTTTTGTTGCATACATGTAAAAGTTCAGAATTATCTGGAGGAATGACTGCACCTCTGTGTTTGGCCCAAGTGTTAATTTTCGAGTCTAAATTATCCAAAAAACGTTGAACTTCTGCTTCACAGCCAGATGCAACAGCAAAAATATTATCCGCATATATTCGACGTAATCAATACCCGGAATATCTTTAATGGTTATAGCTAAAGAATTTGCATAAATCGAACACAAAACTACTGAGAGGGGAGAACCCTGTGGCACACCATTGTCAAGAGGATATTGCAACGAATAATGACCATCGATTTTCACTGTAACTGTGCGATCATCAAGAAATGACTTTAATACTTTTAAAATTAGTTTCGGTACACCCCAATCGTTGAGTTCAGTAATAACAAAAGTTGAAATCACTCGATCAAAGGCTTTTTCCAGATCTTCCGAGAGGACAATACAATGTTTTCGTTTTTAACATTCAATCGCAAAGCTTCCTCTAATTGATGACATAAGGTATGGACACCATGTTTTGGGATAAAGGCGTGCTGTATGTTAGAAATTTTATGTAAGCATTGATTCCAGCGGGTGTAGATCCTTTTAAAGTTTTCAGAGTGTTGTTCAGCTCGTTGGTGTCTATATTTAGGGTTAATTTTGCAAAACTTTTATTTGACTGCTTTAATTCATCTATGTTAAGACTAAATTTTTCAGAGATAATTTCAGGATCAAAGGCATCATTTGCGCTAATAGAGCTCCAGAATTCAGCAAATTTTTCCGCTATTACTTGAGGTTGTGAAAGAGTATTGTTATTTATGCAAATGGCAGGAAAGTGGTCTATTCTATTGGATCTTAAATAGTTCACTTTTTGCCATAAGCATCTAACGTTCATCCCAGGGTTAAGGGAATTGAGAAAATGATTCCAAGTTACACGTTTAGCATTTCTGCACTCTCTTTTAACTTTTGCACAGGATCTCCGGTATTCAATGCAGTTTGATTGACTACGATAGCGTTTAAAGGTTTTCCATGCTTGATTTCTAGCTTTAATTAAACTGAAAATATAAGAGTTCAACCAAATAGGGTTGTTATTTTTTAAAGGTTTACGGGTAAGAGGGATAGTTTCGTTCGCAGTTTTCCGTAAGATGCGCTTAATTTGAGCAGCTTCCCTATTGATATTATTGGATTTAGTAAATTCGTCATTAACTAATATTGCTCTCTCTTTAAAAAGAGACCAATCAGCATTATTAACCCGAAAGCGCGGTATAAAATTCCTTGCAATAGTTACATAATCGTTAGTAATTTTAATTGGAAAATGATCTCCAACCTCCGGTAAAGCCAAACGGGACCATGATAAATCTGGAGCAATGTCTACACTAGCCATGGAGACATCCACAGACGTCAATGTATGCCGAGTGTTAAGTAAAGTTGGAGAGCCGTCATTCAATACCAAAAATCCCCTGTCATCCGCAAATCTTACCCAAGCTACCCCACTTGGAGAATTTTTTGCAGATCCCCAGAGGGTATTATGTGAGTTTAGGTCACCTAATAAAATGTGATGTGCACTTTCCGGAAAGATGAGACCATTAAGTGCTGAACCGTTAATATTTAAATCACAATCTTTGTAAACATTAGTGATATATAGTTCGGTGTCGCATTGAATAACGATGGTGTGGAAAAGCAGTGCACTTGAAGAAAAAAGGTGTTGAGTAATATTGATACCATTTTTCACGAAAATGGCAACTCCGGATTTTGCGTATGAATAGCTATGATTATGATGGAAAACTTGGTAACCAGGTAGCTGTAATAGATGGCAATTTTTATCAACTATATGTGTCTCCTGCAGTGCAATAACATTTGGTATATGCCTGGCGATTAAAAGCTCCAGAGCGTATTTATGGCAAACAAATCCTTGAATATTCCACTGAAGTAAATTGATACTCAAATTAAAACTCATAAAATACGAAAGTAAAAATTATTTATCCATCTTGGATGTCGAAGGTTTCGTTTTTTTATACGTATCAGGTGTAATTAAAACATTTAATTCCGGAAAATTGCTGTAAAGTTGTGAGCAAGGCGTTAAATCATTGCTGGAATTCCCGTCATGCGCTCTATTAGGGGTACTTAGACCCAAACCATCACAGATGTCCATTAAGACGTTGTCCTGACTTAAATTTTTGTCTATAGGTAAATTTGTTGGCAGGTTATGGCATTCAACATCGTCGTCGATATAATAATCTGATTCGGATTCATTTCTTAACCCGCATAGAGTAGAGTTTGCACAGGATTCTGATGAATTTGTTATTTGCGAGGAATTCATATTCTCTTTTGAGGGTAATTCATTTGCATTCGCTTGAGTTTCTGATGTTTGTTTATCGTTGTTGTTGTTGTTGGTGTTTTTAGGTGTTGTGAGATCAAAAGAAACGGATATTATTGTGGTTGTGTTGTCATATAACGGATCATTGGGTTTTGCCAAGTCATGAAAAGACAATGGCGTAGATGTGTTGGTGCTGCTTTCAGGTGGTGGTTTTCGATTTTAAACTTGTAGATGGTTTGGATAAATTTGTGTTCACTGTAATTGTATTTGATGTTTTAATTGTAGAAGTTGAATTATTTAAAAATATTTGCGTAGTTTCGGCTGTTTATCTCTTTTTGATTCGATGGTGGTTTAAGGGTATTGAAAGTGGGATTCTCATTGAAAATTTTCCAAGCGTCTCGAAAAGTACATCTCCTTGAGATACGTATGTAGTTGACTGATTTATGCTTCCAATAACTAGGGCAAAGAGGATCATACGATGGGTGTTGCTCTGTTAAGCAATTATGTAATACAATACTTTCTTGGACATGTTTCGTGGGGTGGTGGCAGTTCACATTCTTTGCATAATTCAATTGACTTGCATCTGTTTTTAGTGTGGCCAAGTTTTTGGCAAATGACGCATCTCATCGGGTTGGGTATGTATTCATTTACTGGTACCATTTCCCAGCCAAGCTTCAGTTTGTGTGGAAGATTGATAAGGTCGAAAGTGATTATTGCCGCACCTGTTGATGATAATTTGTCACCTTTTTTCATAATTTTGCGCACTTCTACAACATTTTGTTCCTTAAGACATTCAAGTAATTCTTCTTGTGGAATATCAATCAATTTTCTGGAAAAAATGCGTCCTTGAATTGTGTTTAAAGTTTTATGTAAAGTGATTTTAACTGGAATGCAGTCTATGTATTTGGCTTTCAAGAATTTTTCTGCAGTTTTGTTATCAGCAACCTTAATAAGAAGATCACCACTTCTCATCTCATTTACTTCAAGACGATCCTTTGATATAAAATTGAGTCCGCGTTCTACTTGGAATACGTTGTATGAGGATAAGGGCCGAGGTTCGACATTGTTTGTTTGTGAAATAGCTGCAGCAACTAAGTATCGGGGAAGATGATTATCATTGATGGGTTTTTCTGGTAATGAAGGAAAGTCATCAGGGCGTAGTCTTTTATTTCTATTGCCTTTACTTTTGCTGGTGGATGGGTCCAAGTCTCGAAATCGGTTGAAGTTCGGGGGATGAACCCCTCCCATTATACTTAAAAAAAAAACACTTATCCAAAAACTAACGGTATTAAATTCCACACAGAAAAATGTAAAATGTAAGACTTCCGTTAACTTAAAAGATAAACCAAATTAAGAAGAAAAAAAAAACACGCGATATCACAAGATCGGTAAAGCACAGGCGACACGAGAAAAAGATGTTTACTCGGTAACTGCCTGCAGTAGACTCCTGATGGACATATATATAAGTATATGATAATATTAATACATTTTCATACATTCCATATACAGTATGCAAAAAAACGCTCTGCTGTGCAATAAATTTAATTACGTGTGGTGCCAAAAACGGAAAACCAATTCGGTCCATTGTGATTCCCATCTATTGCCCATTAAAAACAATATTTACCCCCATTTGTACCCAAAAGTGACCGTATTATCCGTCATTAAGCCACTGAACTCCCATGATGATGCCCTGATGTCCTCTAGCTTACATTTCCCGATATCAATAATGCTTTCATGGAAACGTCTGATCAGCCATCTAAGCTTATGACCTTGCAGCTTCCACATCCTACAGAAATCTGGAATGCCAGTTTCCCAAATGCTGATTCTTGCTCTGACCGAGCATTGACCAGTCAACGCACTTATCACGATTCGCAGCGCCTTCCTATTCATGTCCAGTAGCAGTTTGTATCTTCCTGAGTCTAGTTTTGGCCACATAGCCCTCGAGACTACAATTCTCCCTACTTTGCCATGAACTATTGGTCCTGCTTTCTAATCAGTAACTCAGTTCCCTTTATTAATGACCTATCGTTTATTTCACCGATCTCTCTGTTCAATTACAAAAATTACTTTTTTTTGTAAGATTTTGTACAGGGAGGTTTTTATTTAATGGAACATATGTTCGAAGAAAATAATTAAAAATAACTAAAATACATTTTATTCATCATTTTAAGGAAAAGGTGAATCGATTATTTAAAAAGCACAAAACTCATATTCGTACACAAAATTTAAATTAAGAAATCAGATTAAAAACTAGTGCAATTATAAAAGAAAAAATTATCTGTTTTTATACTAACACTAATTTTCAATATAATATTTTGCAGTATGTAATACATATTAACTTTGTTTCTTAAAAATATCTAGAGAATTCCATTATTTTCTATTAAATTAATGACTGAATTATCATTTTTAATTTATGAAATGGGCCACAATGTATAAAATCGTACAATTTTTTTTGTCATATATTTTATTTTATTTTTATTTTATTTACAATATATTTTATAAATAAATTCACAAAATACATATATACAAGGCGCCGGGTGACTAGACCATATGCGCTCATTAAATCTATGATGTGTGTGTATGTACATATCAAGGCCGATTCATTTCCAGGTAATATCAGGATTACAAAAACAATGAAAAAAAAACATGGGTTGTAGTTCATTCAAAACTTCAAAAATATAATTTGTTTAACATAATAACAAAATTTGCAACGTTTAGCACTTTTCACAATTTTTTAATATTTTTTTCATATTTTTAGATTTGTTTTCACAGAATTTTTTTAATAAAATATTTTTCATATTGAAATTTTTTTAAATTTTCTTTTAATTTCTCTTTCGTAAAAAATTTTTGAAGTTTCGGATGAACTTTAATTTGAAAAAAAAATAGCTCAGCTGCATTTCCGCTACTACCTTGTGAATGTGTCTTGGTACATACATATATTACAACCATGATACAATAATATAAAGGTACAACCGTTCTCTCTTTTCGTCGCCATATTAACCTTCTGACGCTTGTGCCGACAATTTTTTACTCTCAAAATTAATGCTACCTTATTAATTTATGAAATCCGAGTTTTTGATTAATTTTTTGACGTTCTTTTTTATTTATTGAAAAATATTGAAGAATATGTATTTAAATTATAATTATAAAAAAAATTTACATCAGCATAAACAATTCAAGGGAAATTACCAACGGAAAAGCCTCTGAATCAAGGGTGGGACTTTCTCTTCGTACTACTCTGGCTTATTGCTTTACATCAGGTGCGTCCAAGTCATATGCACAATGTGCAAACTTTTTTAAAAGAGCTATTGAGCTTTCACACCGACGAGAGCACAATTGCCAATCAGATTTCGGCGAGAACAATGTTCCTCTTAATTTGCAAGGAAACAACAGCACACTTAACAGCTTTCAAAGCTATTTGCCTCAAATACGAGTACAATCATCAGAGTATGCCTGCTTAGAGCCTAAAATTATAAGCAAAAGGCCACCCGCGGGCACTTCGTTATGCTCTGTTTTAAACATACATATGTATGTATATATAAACGAATAAACGTATCATGGGTTCTAAGCACTCATTGGAATGATGAGCAGTTTTGCTAAATTAGCCCATGCTCGTCAATGACACGCCTGTGTTAAAATCATGCGTTCTGCACCTAAATTGAACCAATTCATTAGCAATAGAACCCATGCATTAACTATTTCTTTTGGATGTCTTTTTTTGTTCAGATTATTCAGATGTAGCCCATCAAAAAAGCATTAATTCTTACTGTAAGCTGCAATAAATTTGCACACGAAGTGTATGTAAATGTGTATTATATGCATGAAACACGCTCATCCATTCTACATCATATTATACACATGCATATTTCGTTATCCACGTATCCAATTAATACAACATTTAAAAAAATGTGTATTAAACCATAATTTCTAAACTTAAAATTACACATTTCCAAAAACATTCCTAAAAAAAAGTTCCCCGTAATTTCGTGTGGCAACGTTTTCCTCTCTCTTTACAAAAAAAAACAACAATCAAACAATTTTGGTGAAAGTCAAAATTAATTTTATACGTCAAATGTGGTAGTACCTTTATATTATTGTATCATGATTACAACTAAAATGTAGAATTCAAAATAAGTCAAAATACAAAAATTAAAAAATAATATGACTTACAAAGACAGACTAAGGGGGTTTTGTATGGTCGACTGTTACCTGATATCACGGCTATTCCGTGGTTTGTTGCAAATCCACCCGGGTCAGACCATGATCGAGCCCGGAAGTCAGACTGGCTAATAGAGTTCTGGCTGGCCATACTTTCTGTAGGCCTCTTTGTTTAGAATCGGCGTGGGCTCTTCGGACCTTGCGATTTTTGTAATATCACTGAGGATATCTCTCATATCGTTTTTAATTGCCCGCACTATGACGCACAAAGGTCTACCCTTCCCCAATTTCATGGATACGACAACATGGCCGATTTTCTTTCGGCTAAAGGCATTGGGGCCGTTTGGCAAGTGGTAGACCTCATCCAGGCTACCGATATAAGACTCTGATTTAAGGGAAAAATTAAAAAAAAAGATAATTCAAATCATACTATCATCTAAATCAAGTTTTTAATAATCAAAAATTTTACTGCACTAATATGATTTTTTTATATTCGTTTATTGAATACACTTGGTGCTGGAACCGGAATTGGCGATGGCGTTATGAAGTTTATCTTCGAGGCCAAATAAATCTTCTCCAGGAAATTATTCTCATTGGTGGAGTAACCTAAATATCAAAAAACAAACAAAAAAAAATAATAATAAAAATATAATAAACTTATACAAAAAGAAAATAAAAGTTACAAGAGAAAAAAAAACGTTTTTTTGCGAATAATAAAATTATTATAAGGACAAAAAAAAACATGTAAAATGGATCAATCACACAATTAGAATATTGTGCTTCTGTAGGCTCGTCTTTATAGATGGTAGGTAACTGGCCGTAGTGCAATCAATGATTTTGTCTAAGTATTCGTCTATTTTTGAATTCGCACATTTGGTCAGAATATGTGTAACGGAAAGGGAAATACCACAGAATGCACATTTCGCCTGGTCCGTGCCATCATGGTAATGCTGAGTATTGAATCTGGTTTTGTTTAGTCGAAGTCTGCTTAGCAGTATGCAATCACTTCTTGTCATGCTGATATTAAATTTCGGTCTAAATGAATCGGAATGAAGTATTCTTTGTGAAGAACGATATTGATTATAAATAATACTTGCTGTACAAGGAACTTCTGTGACGTTAGGTAAATTCTGAGCCTCTTTGGCTGCTGCAGCAGCATGTTCATTGCCCTCAATGCCTATGTGCGAGGGCACCCACAGAACCAACACCTGTGGTGTTCATTGGGCAAAGCGATGATATGGTCATACTTTCTATTGTCGTTTTTATTTAATGCTCTTATAGCGCTAAGGCTGAAAATATTTTTTGTTGCAGGGCCTTTTTAAAGATCAGTGGGTTGGTCGTGTCTTTATTGTATAAGCTTAAGCTTGTATTCGTCATGGCGTAATTGTTGCAATTAGGTGTGAATCGAGGCCGTTCTGGTAATATAATATTGCGCTGTTGTAAAAGCCTAAAAATCATGCAAATACCAGACGTTGATTGATGAATGCTGTGATCGTGATGCTTCCTAAATAAGTTGTGGACGGCATCATTGAAATTTGTGAACGATCTTGCTGCTAGAATAATTGCGGATTTTTCCAGTATTGATTCAAATTTTTGGTAACGCGCTTCAAACCTCGACCGTTCTAGAGGCGGTATTTATTTTCCTAATGTTTCCCTTTGAAGTCCAACCAAATATCGTAGTAGGGTACCTGTTACCAATGATTTGCATATATTAAGTGCAGTATCAATATTCCTCATATTGACCGAGAGCAAATCAATTTCAAAAGATTGTTTATCTTACTCAACTTAGGTGATACATATTTAGTATGTATATTCCATAACATATTTTTCGTAAAGAAAATACCCATGTATTTTCATTTGGCTAGCAATTCTAATTACAACATTTCGTATTGTTATAGTATCAGCATCACAACCTCTTCTTCGGCACACATGCAGTATTTCAGTTTTATTGGCTGGTATAATTGCACCTATGCTTTTTGCCCAATTATGAATCGTTTGATCTAATTCGTTAAGGTTCGCGTAAACTTCATGATGAGTACCGGAAGAAAACGGAAAAATGTTGTCCGCATAAATGCCACGTAAATGTTCAAGAGTTTTCGCCAAGGAGTTGGCATATATCGTATATAGTACCACTGACATTGGTGAACCTTGTAGAACGCCATTATCCAGAAGGAAACTTGACGAAAAGTACCCATCCACTTTGACGATTATCCTTCGATTCAAAAGAAAAGATCTGAGCAGTTCTAAAATACATACCGGGACTCCCCACTCGTTCATTTCCTTCATAATGGATGTTAGGACAACTCTGTCGAAGGCTTTTTCTTATCTTCTGAAATTACCAAGCTATGTAATTTTTTCTAAGGTTTATTCTCAATTTATCCTCCAATTCATGACATAGGCTGTGCACACCATGCCTTAGTACGAAGGCGTGTCGAATTTTAGAAATTTTGTCGATCGTGAATTTCCAGAATCTCCGTGCCAGGCAGTAAAGATATGTGACGATATCCATCCAACCGGCCAGAATCCTTGTCCGGTTTTGGGATCGGCACCAGAATTGCAATTTTCCAATCATGGGGAAATATTCCTTTTGCCATTATAGTGTTATATAGCGCACAAAGTCGCAGTTTAAATTCTATTGGTGCCATTTTAATCATAGCATAAGTAATCTTGTCGCGAGATGGGGATGAACCCTTTAAGGTCCCCAATACGTCATTGAGTTCAAGAATAACTATTTTGTCTGCTAGACCATTAAGTTTCCTTTTACACTGTTGTAAATTTCTGATGTTCAAATTTCTTTTTTCTGACACAATATCTGCATCTAGCACTCGTCAGAACTTATTGATGTCCAAAATTCGGCAAATTGTTCGGCAATTAGCTTCGGGTGTGAAATATTGCGGTTTTATGTGTTTATCATTGGGAACGAATTTATCCTATTCGTTCTCAAGTTGTTTACTCTATCCCATAAGTGCCTAACATCCATTGTTGGGTTGAGCAAGTTTAAAAAATTTTCCCATGTCAGTCTTTGAGCATTTTTGCATTCTTTTTTAACCTTGGCGCTTGATCTTCTGTATGCCCATATGTTTTCCTGGTTACGAACTCTTAAATTTTTCCATGTCAGCTGTCTTAAACAAATTAGTTTAGAAATTGTGGAGTTGAACCAAACTGGATTCTTTTTATTGTTATGTACTTGGCTTAACGGGATGCGTTCGTTTGCTGCCTTCCTAATGAGGCGTTTTATCTGAGCAGCCTCTCTGTTTACGTTGTGTGATGCTGGAAATAGTTCATTATTTAGATTAACTTTCCTTTTTTTCCTGATGACATCTACATTATTAGAAATTAGTATGGGAAGTGGTCACTGGCCTCGGGTAAAGATAGACAGTTCCATTTGAGTGTGGGAGCAAAGTCAGTGCTAGCCATTGAGTATTGAGTAAAGTTGGTGAGCCATCGGTCAATATTGCTAAATTTCTATCGTTAGCAAAGTCCTCCCAAATGTTTCCACTTGTAGAGTTGGTGCTTTACCCCCATAAAGTATTTTGGGAATTCAGGTCAACCAGCAGAAGATGATGAACACCATTAGGAAGTGATATGTTTTCCACCATGGCTGTGGTAAGGTTTATATCACATTCCTTATAAATATTTGTGATATGAATTTCTATATTGTGTTTGATGATAATAGTTTGGTAAAGCAGACTGTCGTTGGATATAATGTGTTGTGTAACATTCAAATTATTACTTACCAATAAAGCTATACCAGACTTAGCATACGAGCTATCCTTATTATGTTGAAATAAGTATATTGTAACCAGTTAAATGTAACAGGTGTTCGTTTTTCCCTGTTATATGGGTTTCTTGTAAAGCTATTGGGTCGTATTTAAAAAAACTTAATAAAGCTTTGCTATGCAATATTAAGTAAAGTTGTATTAAAAAAAAAATAAAAAAAAAAAATAGTGACAAACCAAAAAAGTTTGTCTTAAGTAGAACAAAAAATAAGCAAATTAACAAACATGTGTATAGTTAGTAAGGAACAAAACGACAATGGTAAGACTGTTGTAATATATATAGAAGATGGTAATATATATAGAAGATGGTATATATATATAGATGGTAACTTGCGTATACATTACGAAACACATTAGCAAATTGAAATGCAATGAATCAAACCAATTCACATATTCCATTTGCAATAAAGTTACGTATATAAGGCAGACATCTACATCAACTGACACCACACACAGTGGACCAAAACACAGAAGAACGCTGATGAGGAAGGTTTAGTGGCCTTCGAAAACGGCTGGCTGTTCCGTTCAACTATGTGTTGTTGTCAGAATATTTACAACTAACTTTGATGTTATTTGTTCATTAATAATTATCACATGTAATTTGGCTTAAAAAACGTTACGAACTTTAGCCTATTCAATTCATAAGAATATAGAAACAAATACAGTTCGAAAAATAATAATTAAATTAACTAATAGTGACGAATTGTTAACCTCCTTCTTTTTTTGAAGTCGGTTAAAAAATATATCACAATTCTAAAGTAGGCACCTACGTTTGTTAAGACTATTTTAAATTGATATTTCCAAAATGTGTATTTTGTACCTCAAATATTTTTGTTCATATAGCACATATTGATTCTTATCTTAAATTTATTATTTCTGTCAAATGATTCGAAATACATAGCAAAATGCATAAAAAAATATTAAAATAAATACAATTGTACAAAAATATTTTAATGATGTACATACAGTCAAAACGAATGGAAAAAATCTGGATATTCAAATACTCATTTCATTCGAATAAAATAAATTGTGATAATTTTTCTTTATTCATCATATTATTTTTACTTTAACTTCATAGAAATGTTTATATGTTTTCCTTCCATGTCTGAAGCTCATATTTTTTAAAGTAGGTTACTTTACTTCAAGATAATAAAAATGTATTTAATAATATAAAAAATTATTTGAATACTCGAATGAAATTCTATTCGATGTTGTACATCATAAGCTGTGAATTGATTGTTGAACACGGTGGCGTTACCAGTATTTATTATTAAATTACAAAATAATTAAAGTTGTCTTTTGAATACAATTTCTTTATAAAGCAATGTTAGCTCAAACAAAATATTTTTTTGAATACGACCCATTATGTTTGGAGTGTGTTTAGCGACGAGTAATTCTAATGCGTATTTGTTGTTAAAGAAGCCTCGAATATTCCACTGGAGAACGGACATCTTAAGTTCATAATCCATTTTTACAATTTATATTTATTTTTTGCCACTTTTCTTTGAACATTTTGTCTTCCTGAATGTATCAGGCGAAATAATAACATTTATTTCAGGACAATTGTTAAATAATTGCGAAGTAGGTGTTTAAAAATTTTGACCTAATCCTTCGGAGATGTCATGTGTGATAACTTCTTCTGTTAGGTTTTCATCAATATACACATTTGAGTCAATTTTATTGTTAAATAAATCGTCGTCACTAAGGCATGTGTATTCTTCATTATCGTTTGTTTGTTTGGTAATTTCTATTGTTGTTGTGTTGAGAGATATATTTTGTTGCGGTAGAAGGGGGATAGTGAAGAATTTTCGTTGTGAGTATAATTATTCTTTCTTTCTATGTTACTTGTTTCCTTTGTGGTTGATTCTAAATTGTTGTTGTGGTTTGTTGTTGTTTTGGTTAAGTAGTGTATATGAGACTGTGTTAATATCGAGAGATTGTGGGTGTCTGTTGAACAGGCTGAGTTTTCTGTTGTGTAGGTATTTTTTGCAGCAATCTCTATACGTTTTCTGCTGTTGATCTGTAAATTAGTTTTTGAACCGTTTGATGTGGATGAGGGATTGAGGGATTGTTGATGCTCATTTAAAACTTGTGCGTATGAAGGTGTGTGTGTTTTTTTTTTAAGGATTAAGAGTGTTGAATGCAGTATTGTTGTTGTAGATTTCCCATGCTTCGCGATTAGGGCATCTTTTGGATAACCTTATGAAGTTAACGGATTTATGTTTCCAAAACGAAGGGCAATTTGAGTCATAAGAAGTATGTGTTTCAAGTTGGCAGTTGACGCAGTATTTTCTAGTACATGTATCATGAGGTGTTGGTTTGCCACACTCTTTACATATTTCAACAGTTCTACAGCGCTTTTTGGTATGTCCTCATTTGTGGCAGTTTTGGCATTTCATTGGGTTGGGGTCGTGTTCTTCTTCGGATACTCTTTCCCATCCTAGCTTAAGCGACTATGGGCGGTATATAAGGTCGAATGTTAGGATTGCAGCCCCCGCTGGCACTGGTTTTCCGTCATCCAGTTTTGTTATTTTGCGAATTTCTATAACCTTTTGAGCCTTAAGGGATTCCAGTAATTCATCTTCGGTGATGTTAATGATCTTTCTTGAAAATATACGACCTTGAATTGAGTTAAGCGTTTTGTGGAGAAAAATCTTGACTGGTATGCAATCAATGTAGTACAATTTTTTTGTCATATATATGTATATTTATTTATTGTATCTTCAAAAATGAACTAACAATAAGTAATCAAATCTTAAATCTAAATATAATTATTAGGCCCGACCAGTATCGGACATAAACTTAGTGATAGTTATAAATAATAGATAAGTAGTGATAATCAAAAAGGAAAAAAAGAAGAATTTTCAAGCAGTCCCATCTGGAGTGTTTAGTATAACAGCCCTTGTGTCCCTCTTTTTTAGGCGGATGTGTCCAGTAAAGTTCAAAATATTACGAGCAAGCGGATTAGGATGTGACTCGAGTTTTGTTAAATATTTGTATGCGTATTTTGCAATTTCTTCACTCACTAGTGGCATATTTAAATCACGATGCATATTTGAATTTTTGATGTACCATGGAGCCGATGTTATCAAACGTAAAGTTTTGTTTTGCCTTCGTTGGATTTTCTCAACATTTGAAGCTGAAGCAGTGCCCCATAGCTGAATTCCATAGCACCATATTGGCTTCAAAAGCGACTTGTATATCAAAAGTTTGAAGTCTAGGCTAAGTGTTGAATTTCTGCCAATTAACCAATATATTTGAGTTAATTTGTTTCATTTGAGTTAACTTAGAGTCAATATAATGTTTCCATGTAAGCCTTCGATCAAGGTGTATACCAATACCTTGAGAATGTTGAGGAATATTTTTATTGTTAATTCGAATGGAGGAACAAGTATCTCTTCTTCGGGTAAACATCATATGGACACACTTTTGTTCATTTACTTTAATTCTCCATAAGTTCAACCATATTTCAAGCAGGGTAATGTGTTCTCGGAGATTGCGGGATGCCTCTCAGGGTTTTTGTGCATACTCATACAGGATGTATCATCGGCAGTGTGACCAGATTTTAAAATAACATTAAGCTAAATCACGTTTGAAAAAAAGCTAAAATAAGCTAAAAAGTTAAATTTTAGGCCAGAAAATAAAGCTAAACTTTTTTCTACTTCTTTGATCACTAGTTTCTTATTGCTAAACTAACATTAAATATTAGACAAACATATTTTTTTATTATACACATTGAATATTTGTTTAATGAAATTTTTTATCAATTATATTTTAGATTTAATGAAGAACAAAACAAAAACTTCCCCAAAATAATCTTAAAAACTTTTCAAAAATGTAAAAACATTTATACTAAAATACGAAAGTTTTTTTAAGTGCATTAATGCTATTTAAGGTAAAGCATGGATCACACTATCGGCACAATGTACCGAGTTTCGTCAGATCATTGAAATAAACTCATAAGCAAAGAGCTAAATTTGCGCTAATTTATCGACTAATTGAAAGACAAGGACATAATTGCGCCACACTGCATTGGTAATAAGCCCATATAGACTTATACCAGAATTAATTGAGTAATAATGCCATTTTGGCTTATTACTTAAGACTTTATTGAGGTGGCTCGACGAAAATCGGTACATAGTGTTATCCAGGCTTAAGGCTATTTCAAGTTTTTGTTCTAAGTTAATTGATACCGCTGAATGAACGTTCAACTCAAGTCAAATAATTTTATACCCAAAAAACTCAAAAATGAATGACCACTAAAATGAATTTAACTTTTTCCATTGTAATTCTAACCATTCTGCCATTATCTACTACTTTTCAACTTTCCATTTCTGTTATAAAATTGTTGTACAATTTACATTTTGTATTTTTTGTAAACTATTTTACAATGTTAAAAGACTATAATTTTTATAAGGTGTTTATGTCTTTAATATATTTTTAGAGAACACGCAATTTAGACTAAAAAAGGCTAAAAAAGCTAAATGAGTTTTTAAAAAAGCTAAAAAATAAGCTAAGAGCTAAATGAAAATTTTAAAGCTAAATCTGAAAGAAATAAGCTAAATTTAGCTCAAAATAAGCTAATATGGTCACGCTGATCATCGGCAAATGTAGAAGTGTGTATGTATGCATATCACAAGTACATATATATAGATACAAGACTGGCCCCAGAATACTACGCTGTGGCACACCGGAAGATATAGATTCGGGCACACTCGTGAACTCTCCTTCCACAACGGTGAACTTCCTATCAGTAATATAACTTTCCAAAAGCTTTTGTATGTTTATTGGTAGTTATGTCTTCAATTTTAAAACAAGGCCTTCGTGCCATACTTTATCGAATGCCAGAGAAACATCAATAAAGAGAGCAGAACAATACTTCTTTTCTTCAAATGTTCTTCTTACAATTTGAACCAATCTATGTGTTTGCTCAATAGTGCTATGCTGACTTCTAAACCCAAATTGATGGTCCGGGATGCACCCATTATCAGCTAAAATTTTGGACAATTTAGTCTTGAGCAGCTTTTCGAAAAGCTTTGAAATTGTTGATAGTAAGCTTATAGGCCTATATGACTCAGCCTTGGTAAGATCTTTGTTCGGTTTTGGAATCATTTTTATTTTGGCAAGTTTCCAGTTATGTGGAAAATATTGCATTCGTAAAATGGCATTAAAAATAAATAACAAGATTCTTATTACAATATGAGCCAAGTTCATCAGGATCTTGTTACTAATGCCATCAATACCTTGAACTTTCTTCGGGTCGAGTTCAGCAATTATTTTTTGTAGTTCACTTATCTTAAACCTTAAGGGACGAGGGGATAGAAAAACTACACTCCGAGTGTAACCATTTATTTTAAAGCAGTTTCTCGAAGTCAAATGAGTCTCAGAGACCAACATTATATCAATACTTTTTTCCATGAGGAAGTGCTCAATTTCATTTTTATGTTGGCGAATGCCGCTTGCGTTCCAGAAACATATTTTTAAGGTGTGCATGGCTTGTTGACCAATGCTTGAAGCAGTGTATTCTGCATTCACAGCATTTCTTGCATCATGCTAGTCATATTTGTTGTAAAGTTGATTATAGTTATCACCAGATTCTCAATAGTAGCTTTAAGGCGAGTAAAGTTAAAGCTTGAGTTTGCATTCGTTGAATTACTTGGCGGTGGAACATTTTGTGTGGGAATAGAACTACTTTTAGCAGTATCGGCATACGATACACGTGAAGTAACTGGTTGGCTAGTTTGAGAAAAAGTGACGGAGCAAGCGTTTGCTGATTGAGCTGGAGCTAATTTAGCCTGTTTAACGAAAGAATATACAGAATATATAGATTATATAGTAAATTTTATAAAGAAAGCTGAAATATTAGAAAAACAAATGATAAAATATATGTATATCGGGTACGGGAAAAAAGATGCATACATACATAGTTAATACAAAATATTGATTAACAATTTTATGAATTATTCCGGTAAAGTAAAAAACTCTTGACATATAAAATTGTCTTCTAGTTTGAAAAAAAATGTATTTTATTGCAAGGTGGACTAAACATGGCTTTTCAAGGCAACAAAATCGAAAAAATATTAAGGGCTTTGAAAAACCACTATACAATTTTGATGTACGAGTATTGTGGTTCCAGTAGTACAAACATAGTACAAATTTTAAATTCTATTGCGAGGTTTTTTAGATATAATTAATGATAACTCAAAAAGGGTTAGTCCGATATTATTAATATTAAATTTAAATTTACATAACCTTTAATCCGTCGATATATTGCGTTTAAATGTTAAAATTGTAACAAACAATATTTTTTACGTGAAAATAGCAAATTTTTTTGTTTTAAAAGAACATGAAAAATCGAAAACGACAAAAATTGTTCAGATTTATTTCTTTATCGCAAAGACACATGTAATAGAAACAAAATGAAATATCGATCATAAAAATCGATTGATTGTTTTCGAATTTATTCACAATTAAGTGAATTCAATTAATTTTAGTTTTTGTTTGATATACATACATAAAATTGAGTAGTTAATGTTCTTCTTTCGATTCATTGAATTTTGAAAACACTTTCCCCGTGCTACCCGTATGTACAAATTTTCAAATGGAAAATGTCTTACACAGTAACGTTCGTGTAATTTTTGGCTAAACCCTACCTACAATACTGATTCTATTCTTCGAAAACACATTTAAATTGGGTGAGTTTAAATGTATTAAACAGCAGACAATTTATATCTCAAATTGTTTAGAATAAATAGCACATTTTTCTTGTGCAAAATTTTGCCCTGATTGTGGTCTATCATGATGGCCCCTTAATGGGATAAAGCTAAGTACGATTTGTGGGTCACTGCTCGGACAAAGCAAGAACCAGCATTTGTGAAACTGGCACTTCAAATTTTTTTAGGATGTGCGAGGATGAAGAGGAACCAGAAACCATTGAACATATTATCTGTCACTGACCGAAGATGTCAGGTCATAGGCTTAGATGACTGAGCATACGTTTCCATGAGAGCATTACTGATATCGCGAAGTGTAAACTAGAGGACATAGTTAGCATAGGTGGCAAAATTGAACATGATCTTAAAGAGTTTTATCATGAAACTTCACATTAAAAATCATTCAAGGACTTCATGACAATTTTTGCTTATACATAGGGCCGTAAGTTGATACGATCTAAAATAATTTCGTTAAATTGTATTTAATACTTTGTTTGATATTTATAAAAAAAAATTTGCTTAATATTTAAAAATTCTGCACTTTCTTTATTATTACAATTTCAGTAATAAATAATACTGGTAAGGCTAAAATAAATTAACTAATGTTTATTTTTTTTTACTTTTATTAAGCCAACAAATGATACTATGCCGAAAGAAGATCGTAGAAGTCGACAACGTAAGCGTAAAGCACGTAAAAATACCCAGCGTCCAACTACTAAAGATATAACGACACCAACTAGAATGCAATCATTATCGGAAAAAGATAAAAAGCTGATCAAACAGTATTCTATTTTTCTTATAAGAAACTTTGAGAGGATACGTGCAAAAACCTGTAAACGCAAAACAGCAGCCAAAAGAGCTAATGAACGTAAATCTCAAACTCCCACGAATATGTCGAAAATATCTTCGGGTTCTGGCGGTGGTACACCTGCGATTATAACGCAACGACGTCCTTCCACACCAGCATCGTTAGCAACACAAATTACTGCACTTTGTACAGCTAGAAATATAAAAACTCGGGGTCTTACATTAGCTGTACAAGATCCAGAAGTAGAAAAAATGGCTAAAATGGCAAAGATCTTAAGAAATATATGTACTAATCTGGAATTTGTGAAAAATCCGGAAAACCATGAAGAAACTTTGGTGTCAGTTCTACAAAGTCACTCATTATTAAGCCCAAGCGGGAATAAAAAGAAGAAAGCTTCCTTGAAAGTACAAAAACTAGTTGTCACAGATTTGAAAATTATACAAAATAATATTGAAAAAGGCTATTATAAGCTTCCAGCTGAATTCAGTACCGACATGCATAAATTATTTGAGGAAGCTAAGGCCTCATTTGAAAAAAAAGATGAATTGAAATTAAAATCAATACAGATCTTAGAAAAAGCTTTTATTGAAGAGAAATCCAAACAATATTCAGCTCTTTTGGACATACTGGGCGATGAAACTTTGCTTAAAGACTTTGACAAGGAATATTGCAATAAGCTTGAGGAAATAAATACCCACAAGAAGGAACCTTCAGAAAATATGACAATATTGAATTCACCTTTATCTTTAATTAAAAATATGACATCGACCATCGAGGATATAATACGTTGCATATGTGGCCTATATAGGGATGAGGGTCTAATGATTCAGTGCGCTCGTTGCATGGTCTGGCAACATACTGAATGCACTAAGGCCGATGTCAATGCTGATAATTATCATTGCGAACAGTGTGAGCCCCGTGAAGTAGATCGCGAAATACCACTAGACGATTATACTGAAGAAGGCTATCGTTATTATTTGACATTAATGCGAGGCTCCTCTCTGCAAGTTCGCCAAGGCGATGCAGTGTATGTGCTACGTGACATACCCGTTAAGGATTCTGCTGGCAATGTAGTTCCTTCGAAAAAGCATACATACGAAACAATCGGAGATGTTGATTACAATGAATGTGATATCTTTCGTGTCGAGCGTTTATGGAAAGATGACGCAGGCAAACGATTCATTTTCGGTCACCACTTCCTACGTCCGCACGAAACATTTCACGAACCATCTCGTAAGTTCTATCCTAATGAAGTTGTACGTGTGCCGCTGTATGAAGTAGTACCAATTGATTTGGTTATGGGCCGTTGCTGGGTTCTGGATCGCACTACGTTTTGTAAAGGTCGACCTATTGAGTGCAATGATGAAACTCATTGTTTTATATGTGAGCTAAGAGTTGATAAATCGGCACGCTTCTTTTCACGAGCAAAAACAAACCATCCGACTTGTACAAAGAGTTATGCATTTCGTAAATTTAGTGAAAAACTAAAAATCTGTAAAACGTATGCGGTAAGTGTATTTAATTAAATTATATAATGTCACCCAAAATAAATCTAAAAAGGCCATTAGTGAAGTTTTTAGTTTTACACTGGAAGAGCTAAAAATTATGAGTAATAATCAATAGCCTTATGTCTTTCATTAATAAAATCGATATTTTTTATTACATAAAGATACAATTCTCTAAATACTTAGCAGTCTTGGGTAATTTCCATTACATTAATTTCAATTACAAATATCTGCATGTAATTATATACCAATTTAAAATTACATCTGAATGGTTATTATGTAATACGAGTAATAATACTGGGGGGTTACTCTCTATTACGATGCGAAAGAAAAATGGTACGAAATCGAACGATTAGTACTCTCTAACGCGTTTGCGCATTTAACTTTCGCATCTTTTATTTTACCTTTCGCATCTTTTATTTTCCCTTTCGCATCTTTTATTTCCCTTTCGCAAGTCTGGTATCACCGTACTCTGTAATGCGAAAGCGTCTGTTAAAATCACACGATAAACGCAAATATCTTGCGATAGCTGAATACCAAACGCAAAGTGAGAAAAACATGTAAGTACGTTGAAAAAAATATTTATATTTACTGCCTTATTCATAAAAAATATTTCTGTTTAATAAGAAGCAAGGCACATTCACAAGGTAGTAGCGGAAATGCAGCTGAGCTATTTTTTTTCAAATTAAAGTTCATCAGAAACTTCAAAAATTTTTTACGAAAGAGAAATTAAAAGAAAATGTTAAAAAATTTCAGTATGAAAAATATTTTATTAAAATAAATTCTGTGAAAACAAATTTAAAAATATGAAAAAAACTATTAAAAAATTGTGAGAAGTGCTAAACGTTGCAAATTTTGTTAGTGGTAGCTGCCGTGGAGAAATATTTTCAAATTTATGTGAATCAATTTTATTATTATTATGTTAAACAAATTCTATTTTTGGATAAACTACAACCCATGTTGTTTTTTCATTGTTGTATTTTTTCATTGTTTTTGTAATCCTGATATTACCTGGAAATGAATCTGCCTTGATAAGAAGTTTATGAAACAAATTTTCTGTGGAAATTTCATTAATAAACCTTTTATAAAATCAAAATATTTTTTTATGAATTGGGCCCTTAATGGCATATTCATAAAAAATATTTTAGGTTTATTAAGCAAGCGCTTATTTGACGTATTTCTATGGAAAATTTGTCAAATAAACCTAAAATATTTTTTTATGAATATGGCGGTTAATATTTAAATCGTAATTTTTAGGCAAAAAGCTAAAAAATTACAAACAAAACAACGGCAGTTTCAAATTTTAGTGGATTTCATGGTGCAACATAACGACTTGGCAGTCTGCAAATGGCAAACAAGCTGCAAATAATTTGTGGACAAATTGACAGACGACCTAAATTCTAATTTTAAGGCAGCGGCTAGTTTTATAATAGATGGAATTGCTGTGGATCTCTTTGAAACTTTTAGCTCGTGTTGAATAGCGTTTATAACACACAGAAACGCTTCCTTACTCAAACGCAAATTTTGTACAAAACTAAAATAAAGCAATATGTATTTAACAACATATTCCTCTATAGATTTTTCTTACCTGCGGTCATTTAAGGAAAGTATATCGTACCTATCTCTTAAGACTCGTCTTGCAACTCGTTCTACATGGTCGTTTTCTTCATAAAGCCATAACGCTACAGAATCCATCACTGTTACACTTCACTTTTTCTGAAATTTTGTTTTTTTAAATATAGTTTTTTTACATATTTTGACATTTCAGTACTGCCAACCTTTGCCATATTTTCTTTTGCAATGCCCATGTTGCCAATTTTTCAAACAATTTTGCGAAAGGTTTTGCGAAAGTAATATAGAGTACCAAATTGGCATATCATCGCACTTAGCTTTCGCATCGCAATAGAGAGTAACCCCCTGGTTATTATGTACTCGAATGACGGACAGATCGGTCATTACTAGGGAAAGGATTTTCATACATTTAAAATCACGTTTTATGTACATAAAATATGCAATAAAAACATAAAAATATGCGTTTAAAACTAATAAAATATGCATTTATCAATTTTTTTCAACATTTAATAACACTTGAAAAAATCAGCTTCATTGCGTTCTTGACAAACATTTTGTCATTAAATACTTAAAAAAGCTCAGCTTGAATGCTTTCTTAACAAATATTTTGTCAAATCATATGGAATACAAAATAAGAGTTCGATTTAAAACTTTTATTTACGTTCATGAATGAATAATTTTTTTTAATTGTCAAAGGTAAATCTCTGACGATTTCTTCTGAAAAAAACTTTTGTGGAGCAGAAGTTATTTAAATGCTGCTATTTTGTTGGTGTAATATTCAGTTTCTAAGTTTTCGTTGTTAGAACTATAAACTATATATGCAATTTGTTACATATTTTTAAGTCCCTAATTTTGTTTGTATAACTATTTCTAATTTATTTTTAATCTCTTCACTTCTTCTGCCTTTCAGAGTAAAATTTTTTCTGCCGCATCTTCAATTAATTCAACTTGAGCTGTTAAAGTATAGTGAACAAGAAAGCAATACTATGTGTGCACAGTTATCAATTTAGTGCTTAAGTTTTTGACTTTAAAATTTCTATAATTTAATTAATGGAAATATCGAGAGCCTTCAGCCACGTTCCCCATCTATTTAGTATAGGTTGTATCTGTATCGTATCACTGGATATTTTTCATTAAAGGTTGCAACACGCAAATGAGCTTTCAAAAACACTTTATATCCACATGAAATTGATAGGGAGCGCTGAAAAAAATTACTCAAACATTTTTGGGTTTAAAAGGGCTATTATCCCATGCTCTTGTTTAATTTTTAGGGTTCCGTACACCAAAGGTGAAAAGGAACCCTATTGTTTTCGCTACTCTGTCCGTCACAGGCTATTTTCTCGAGAACCGTAAAAGCTACGGACCTGAAATTTGGACAGAGTGTGTAGGCCTTTGGCTGCTACAACAACAAATACATGAGAGATAAAAACTAAAGGGTGTTCCAAATCGAACAACGGAAAATGTTAAAATCCCATGTAATATACGTACAATTGTATGTATATATATTTTTTTATTATTATATTTATTTTCTTAAGTTGAGAGTTACACGATCAAGTTTTGCCTTTCAAATTTCAATACATTCACACTTTTTCACTAATACATACACATTTTTAGAATTTGATGCGACTTATACTTCAAATTTTCTTTCCAATTGTGTATTAAAATTTATAGGCAAAAAACAACTGACACCAATTATAATGAGCACACTTCTCGTTTTTGTTTTCAAATATTCTGCCGGCATAGTATTTTTGTGTGTTCTTTTATTACACATAATCAGTGTGACCCATTTAGCAGTTTCGCTGCTAAATTTAGCATTATGTATTTTGATTTAGCAGTGAATTTTTTATTTTGCATATAGCATGTTTTTCAGCATTTTGTATTAATTTTTTAGCATTATTTAGCATTTTTAATTTTATAGATTTCATATACTACTTTTCATTTATACAAGCAGAAACCTCTGTCAATTAATGTATTTCATTGTATTTCGTTATTTTTATACAAATGTATAATGATGGAAACCATGTAAACAGCATAATACGTCTTAAGCGGCTATTAAGCTATTGTACTTAGTATTTGAGAATGTTGTGTTAATGCAAAACTCGTGTTTTTCAGCTCGGTTTGGTTTTCAAAAAATTTTGAATTTTTGTGTATCATCATACCATCATACTTGTTTTAATAGATCTTCTGTCAAAGTCGGTGCAAATTTGATGACTTGGTTAGAGCGCGCATTATTAAAGTTGTTTATTGAAATGTGCGAAAGTCTGACATGTTTATATATCGAGTATGACTGTCTAATAGCCGCTTTAATGTATTTTAAACGTCAAACACCTAATAATAAGAAGAAAAGAATTATTCAAAATTCTGTTTTTTTCGGAATCGAACACTTCAAAATTCATCGTTGCGGAATCCGGCTCCTGGACATACAATGAAAAATAAAACTAACAAAAGTAACTTAATACATTTATTAATGCAAAAAGTATTTTTTAAATGTCTTTCGCTTTATGTTGAAAGCTGGCATGCTAATATATTAAAACGTATCAAATAAAAGTGTAAAATTATTTTATGTATATCATTTTTATATGAAAATTACCAACAAAAAATTTTACACTATTATATTTAATACAATCATACAAAGATACAAGAGGTTTTATGAATTCAGCAATTGTATTTTGTGTTCCTGAATTGTTGTTTTTACTTTTGAATCAACTTTGTGTTATTAAAGTTAAATAAAATACTTATTCGTAATTATAACAGTAAAATTATTAAAAAATCATTCCAAATTTTTAGCATTATATTTTAGCATTTTCACATATTTTTTTTAGAATTTTTAGCATTATTTTAAGCCTCATTTAGCATTCAAAATTTTTTTAGTTGTGGCCACACTGCACATAATGTTATATTAATCCTAAAAACTTTAATTAACTTTAAATATATATTATTAGGAACAAAAATATGTAAAAAATATAATGATGTGTTGCTGTTTATAGACCTAAATAGAAGCCGTGAAGTTGTGTGTTTAAGCTGTTTTCTTATCAACGGCATATTGAAAATAAATTTGCTTGGAAATTGCGTGCAGTCTACGTCACAGCTTTCAATTTAAATTACTTTTGAGTCAAAAGTTTTGACAACCAGTATGTGTGAAAAACTTGAAAGCAAATCTTGGTCGTGTAACTGTAGCGTAAAAGTTATTATAAGTTTGCTTGATTAATTTGTTTTTAAACCGTAATGAATATCAAAAAGAATCTAGGAGATGTTGTAAACGATAATAGTTATCTACAATCCCAATTAAGTCATTCAAATCAAAACTTAAGTTTTGGACATTTGAACTGCACTAGTTTTAATTTGAAAATTAAAATTAATTACAAAATTTACGGAAATTAAGAGAATTTTAGATGGTGGACATTTGAGTGTAGTCGGGTTTACTGAAACTTGGATGAGAAGTGAAATTGCCACCAGTGTAATAAATATTTCTGGGGGCTACCGCGTATTTCGTTTCGAAAAAAATAACTTACGAATTCGAACGAATTGTACTGTGTATTACGATTTTCGTACTACTTGTTTCGAATTTAGGAACGGTTTTTGTACTCTATCGAAAACTAAAAATCCCTTTCGAGACAGCAACTCTGCATTACGAACAATAAAAATCCCTTTCGAAAGGGCTACTCTGTAATACGAAAACGAGTGTCAGTTATGCAAAAAGCGTTCGGAAATGGTTCGAAAGACATTTTGTTAGTGACAACTTGAGACAAAAATAGAAAATGTAATTATTTAAATATTTCAATATAAATAAAAGGTGTTATAAACAAATTATACTTAATGTTTGATTTGCTAAAACATATTGCTTATTTATGTTGTTATAAATGTTTTAGTATTTGTGATTTTGAAACATTCAAGGAATACTAAAAAAATGACACAAATAAAAGCAATAGGAAGAAGTGGTAAACTATATGTCTCTGCATCCATACCTCGCAAGAGGGCATCTAAATGTTTCAGATGCTAAATACAAATCGTATAATAATCATCCTCGTCCAACCACAGCAAACACAATCCATTATAAAAATTACAAGGAGCACTTAATTTTTCACAGAAAATATGTATAACATTAAATTTTTTTACAAGGCAAAGATTTTTTTGTTATGGGATATATTTTTTCGATTTTGGTACTTTAGCAGCAGTGCTACCAACTTTTCATATAATATCCCATTCGTTTCTAAATACAACTCTGTAATCGTTTCGAACGAGTTACGCAGTACGGTTTAGCATTCGATTCGGAAATTTCTTTCGAAAAATTTTACTTTTCGGATCGAAATACACGGTAGCCCCCCTGGATATATGTGCCACAGGAATGATAGACTATGTGGAAGAGGATATGGTGTTGCTTTGTATGTTTCTAAGAATATTAAACATAGCATTGTTTTTTCTTGATGCTTATGGAATTGCAGAATGCCTGTTTTGTGAACTTGTCGCTAGAGAAATCAAGGTTTTAGTGGGTGTATTTTATCTTCCACATGGTGACGTTGGAACTCTTGAAAACAAGTTAGCTGATTTGCTGGTGAGGTATTTTAATATTGTGATTATGGGTGATTTTAGTAACAATATTTTCGATATTGGCACGAGCTTGGTTATGAGGAACATGTGTAACAGACTTAATCTATCGTTAATTCATAATAATATGCCAACACATATTGCTGGTGACTCTACTTCATTACTGGACTATTTCTTGGTATCTTCTACTGAATCGATAAAGACTTCTGATCAGTTTCAGTGTCCGGGTATAACACGCCATGCTTTCATTTTTATATGATTAGATATAAAGCATACGGTACAAAGAGGCTACTATGAATTTTTTTACTACGATTCCATTGATGCTACATCATTGTACATAGCATCTGTTGATTGTAATTTAAATGATATGTTTTTAACGAATAATGTTGATGAGCAATTAACTATATATGTATATTGGTAACCTGGTTTCTTTGCACTCTATAGTTCCCGTGAGGAAACGCTATTTTCGAAATCACGATGAATCATGGATTAGAGATCCTCTGATTCAGTTTCATACTTCAGTTAGAGATCTGGCATATAGGACGTATTTAGGTGATAGGACCGATGATAATTGGAGAGTATTCTGTCGTTGTAGGAATTATGTAAAGAAAATTATTAGAAAAATTAAAAAGGAGGCTCGCAGTATAATTTTTGAAAACAAGGATAGTAAGGGAATTTGGTCAGTTCTTAATAGAAATGGAGTGATAGACGGCATTGACCAGGTAGAGAGTGTGGACCCTGATTTCTTGAATGGTGTGTTTGCGAGGTTGTTGATTTTTCACGATATCGTAATAGAGGTTTTCTTTTCGTACTGTTGAATTGTCGGAGTTTCTTATTGCTTTTGGTCTGATCAAGTCAAATGCTGTAGGATGTGATGGACTTTCACTCAAGTATATCAAACTTTTAATACCAGTTATTGGGAACTATTTTCTGCATTTGGTTAACAGTATATTAACTACTTGTACATATCCTTTGAAGTGGAAGATTGCCAAGATTGTTCCAATAGAAAAAAAGGTACAATTGCTGGTTGTAAAGAGTTTAGGCCAATATCAATATTGCCTATTCTCTCAAAAATAGTGGAACATATAATAAAAATTCAACTTATGAGCCACATTGAAAACAATCGTTTCTGCATGATTGCCAATCTGGGTTTAGAAGTTGCAGAAATACTACTTTATTGCTTTTTGGTATGACTGATAACATTAGGAATAATATTTCTAATAGAGGCGGGTGTGTTTTGTTGTCCCTGGACATATCAAAGGCTTTTGATAGGGTGAGTCATTCACTTTTAATCGATAAATTGCATAGGCTTTATTTATGTTCTAGTTCCGCTTGCAAGTTAATATATTCTTACTTGTCTGAGAGAAGACAATATGTTTTGAGTTGTGGTCGTGTGTCTGGAGTGCTTCCTGTTCATAGTGGTGTGCCACAAGGATCTGTGCTTGGACCTTTGCTTTTTTTGTTATTCACTAAGGATCTTTTTGATATTGTTTCTAGCAACATATGTCTTCCATTTGCTTTTGCTGATGATGAGAAATTGTTTTTTAAAGGTACAGTAGATTTTCCTGATGTGTTACAAAATATGATTAACTATACCGTTGGGGTTTTACAAAACTGGATTTCTGATAATGGCCTTTCTCTTAATACAAAAAAGACAAAAGCAATGTTGTTTGGCAGAGGTAGTTATAACCAATTTTCTATATCTATCAGTAATGAGTCTGTTGAATTTGTTGATAAGCGTACTTGCCTAGGCTTAGTACTGGATTCGAAATTAAACTTTGAGGGACATATTAACGCACTAGTATCTAGAATAAACTATATTCTACGAAAATTATATAGTCTGGATATGATATTACCCTTTCATGTTAAGAAAAGAGTTGTTTATGGTATAATTATGCCTATTCTATTATATGGCTTGGAAGTTTATTCTGGTACTTTTGGTTATGTCTTGAGGAAGTTAAAGTTAATTTTTAATAGAGTTATTAGGTACATGTACTCCCTTCGAATATGGGAGCATGTCTCACCTTACATTGTAAGATTTATGGGAGTTTCTTTTGCAGATTATATAAAGTTCCGGAATTTATATAATTTTTATAAGTCATATAGATTGCAAGCACCGTGCTATTTGATTGAGTTATTTGAGTTTAGTAGACTGAGTGGAGGATTGGAGCGTTCTTTTTGTGTAAGGTTTCCACGAGCATACAATATTTTGCCAAATTTTTTGAAAACTTTTAATGTCTCACCGTCCACGTATAAGAAAAAACTATTTCTAGAACTCTAGTAATAATTTGTAGTATCGATTGATAATGTTTTGCAAGTTAGCCATTGTTGGCAATTTCTCACTTCTCTTTTTTTATAATTTTTATTCTCTATTTTTTTTCTCACTATTATTACATTTTGACTAATTGGGTGGTTGGTTCTATTGTTATTACATATTTTCCAAATTGTTAATTTTGTTTTTTACTGTATATATTTTATTGTTTTTATATTTTTACATACTAATTTAAAATCAAATTATAGTAGAAATTTGTAACCGTCTATGGTCTGCATTGGCTAGGTTATTGGTAATAAATAAATAAATAAATGTATATATATACACTTGAAATTTTTAAGGTTATTGTATTTCTATACAGACTACAACAATAAACACTAAAATTTCAAAATAAATTTAAATTAAAGGGCGTTCCATCAGTTAATGCAATTTTGACTATGTAATTCTGACAACTTGCTGTGTATTGGAAACCGTAAGAGCTAAACTCTTGAAATTTTCAAAAACGGCAAAACAAAAAAATTCGAAAATTATAAAATCGCCAAACCAAAAAAAAAAATCGCAAAAAACAAAAAAAATCGCCAAAACGAAAAAAGCGCCAAATTAAACAAAATTTCTAAAACGAAAATAAATCGCCAAAATTTAAAAAATCGCCAAAATTAAAAAAAAATTCCAAAACGAGAATAAAGCGAAAAAAAAACCAAAAAAAAAAATTATTTCAGCTGAAAAAACGTCAAAAATGCAAAAAAAAATCGCCATATTAAAAAATGCTCAAAGCCCAACGTACGGAACCCTTCGTGCGCGACTCAAAGTCGCATTTACTGAATTTATTTAATTTTCAATGTTATTTGTATTCTTGACTAATTGAATTTTTCAAATGAGGAGTTCTACGGTGTTTTGAATATCGAATATCAGAAAAAAATGTAATCGTAAATTTTACTCGTTTTCCTTTTTTTTTGTTCTAAAGCACTCGTAAAAAATTCACCTTTCAAATCGTTACCTTAAATGCAAACGGAGTAACTACACAAAAATTCGAAATCATGTTTTTGATTGATTATGGTTCGTTTTATCAAACTACATGTTCACTCAAATATTTAGACCTCTGCGATCAAAAATAACGACTTTATTACAGGAATTCAAACGGACGTAATTACGAATCCATCTATTTTTTATTGCAAGGAACGTAACTAACATAAAACCTTAAATATATATAAAAAGGAAATATATCGTTAAAAACATACTACTACAAGTAAATTTGAAGAAAGTGTTTAAGAATACTTTATTATTATTGATTTTGTAACGTTTTTTGTTTCTCCTGTAAAATATATAAAAGTGTAATTACGTCCGTTTGCATTTAAGGTGACGAAATACTTGCTTGCAACTAATCAAAAAACTAAATTTGATTTATAGCATGAAAAAACTAATATGTAAATGTATTAAAAATATACATTTATAATGAAATATGCAAAAATATGTATTTATTATAAAACATGCAAAAATATGCACTAACAAATCGATGCCATTTTGTCGCAAATTCACTGATACGCAAAGATATTTTATTTAAGTTGATCTGCGACCAACGACAAAAAACATATATTTACATGAAAATCCTTTCTGTAGTCATTAGTAGGGCTAATTAAAATATGCAAAAAAAATTAAAAATATGCGCCAGGAATAGCACGAAAAAATTTCAAAATATGTACAACAATTTTGTTACTTCAAGGCAGGGTGCGAAGAGTGCTGGAATTAAACTCGCTCGCAAACGAATTCAATTCGAGCGAGTTTTATTTTTTGTATTGAAACGAGCTACTCTTGTCTGCTCGCGAGTTAAAAAAATAAAACTCGCGAGCGCATTTAATTTTTGAGAATCGAAAATAGGACTCGCGAGAAGAATTCAAATTTTAAGAGTCAAAAATAAAACTGGACTCGCGAGTCGAATTAAAAAGAATTATTCGCGAGTTTTATTAATTTAGTTTGCTCAAATTCTGTTCGCTATAGGTCGAAATGTTGAAATTATATTTTATTACTGACAGGTAAGCATTTGCATAACTTTTCATGAAGCAGAAGCCTTAAAACATTTGAAAAATACCGCATGACATGAAAATAAGAACAAATATTTTGAATGATTTGGCAATAGTTATTTCAATCCAAGCACATAAACTTGTATTGACACTATTTTTGTTTGCCGGGTTGTCCTTCAAGCACTTGAACTTGAAAAACGTAGTAAAGATCAATCAGTAAAACACTTTAAATGCCTTAATAAGATTGATAAATTCTTTATTTTAATTCTTGCTTTTATACTAAATTAATTAATAATAACAAGAATAAATTGCTTACTTTAACTTAATAATAAAATGCTTAAATTAATTTTATAATAACAAAAAATACAATGCTTAATCAGCTATTGGTCAATGAGTAAATTTCTTGTTGACTTAATTTTAATTATTGTGTTTGAATTGGCTGTATTGGCATATTTGTATTTAAGTGAATAATGGCAAGTTCAATGACATAGGTTTAATGTGAAATTAAATGACCTACTTTTCATGTTACAATAAATTGCCTTTTGGCATATTTAATAATAATTGAAATATATATTAACAAATGACTTACAGTGACAAACAAAATTTATTGTTAAAATAAAAACTATATTTTATAAAGTAATATGTTGAGCTAGGTGTCAACATTCTCCCCCGCATTGACCAATGGTTGATGGTTCTACAAGGTTGACTTTAGAGATCTTCAACATCGATGTTGATGGCTCGTGGTGGTGGAACTGGCTGAGGGGTGGTTTGGTTGCATTTGGAATTGCTGTTCTTTTGCTGTTTAAAATATGTGTTGATGATTAAAATGGCGAATAGTATGGAGATTACAAGCGCAGAATAGCTGACTGCGTGATGGTGAAGACTATTGGAATTGATGAGTGCTGGTATATGAACAATGGTTGAGTCGTCAAGTTGTCTTTTCAGTGCGCTTAGTTGTTTTTGATGGATTTCAATCTGGTTATTGGTGGTATTGAATATTTTACTTATTTCTTGCGGTGTGCTAATATGATCTATGGACCGCAATTGAGCATATGATGTGTGTAGAGTATTCGATAAGCCAAAGAGACCTTGGATTGTGATAAACGTGCCTTTGAGTGTGCAGCTCGCTTCAATCTCTATTATTCCTGTGCCGTTTATTGTATATTGGGTATGTTCGGAACCGCAAACTGCTGATATCTCTAATTTTGTGGTGGTAGCGAAGATCCATTTATTTGGAAACCTTAGTTGTGTCCATGTGGAATTGTCTGCCAGTCGAATGAGCTTGCATTTCGTTGTTTGTCGGCTGTTGAAAATATTGATTTCGCAGGAATCACTCCCCTCATTCTTCCTAAGTTTGAACTGTTTGTTATTGCATATAAATACCTCATCCTTAGGCGTAATACAGTTTGATATCTCATGGGTTGTGAATGGAATGTATTCGTCTCTATGGGGGTTTATGGCAAGAAATGATTCCTCTGGGTGAATTGATATTAAAGTGTTGTCCCTTATGGTCGGTATCGGAATTATGTTAAAGAGTTCTAAAAATTGATGGTCGACTAAAGGTAACATTACTTCGAAAATGACTTCATTCTTTGTTACTGCTCCTTTGACCTTCATCAATTTGTATAGTTGAATTAAACTGTCGTCTTCAATTGGAAGTGTTCGGCGTGTTGGAAGGTGAGCCTTTATTACCCTTAATTCGTTTTTTAGTTGAGCTGGTGACAATAAAAGTGGACTAATTTTTCCATGGTGGGTATCGGTTAGTACATCAATAATCTCCCTTTCCACTCTTTGTAAGTTTATCGCTGTCAACGTCAACTGGTTGGCTAGAAGTGAGATTAATTGCATTTGATTGAATTGGTCAGCCTGCTTAGATATTGAATTCTCTTGCTCATTGACCTTGTCAATTATATCCGTTATCTGTTTTTGAGTACTTTGTTCGTCTTGCTTGATGATGTTGATGGTTGAGTCAATAATAGATGTTTGATTTTTAAGCAGTTGAAACAAGTAATCTGATTCTTCCTTAGCATTCTTGATGGTGTTTGACATTTCATTTGCATAGTCGGAATCAAGAACGCCAAACAAAGATCGTGCAACATTTCCAATAATGTTGAAGGCTCCCCTTTTTACTCTACTGCTGGAAAATAGCTCCTTCTCTTGAATCAATTCGGTTTTTATTTGATTGAAGTTGGTTGCCAAAATGTTGCAAATTAGTTGATGTTTAATGGGCGAACATAGCTGTTGTAGGGTCGTTATTCCTGACTGGAAGGCCTGCAACTCGGACGTAAATGGTGCTAAGTCATAGTATATCATTAGTCTCCATTCAGCTGTCACTAGTTTTACATTTCCAATTCCCTCAAAATATAGTCCTGGGTTATCATGAAAGTTGGTTATTTTGACATTGCTACTCATTGCTACTGGAATTAAAAATATTGTTGTTATTATAGTAAGTAGCATTGAAGTGGAGATACGCCTAGATTTTTTTGATGGTGGACTCTCTGTTTCATCAACTGATGGTGGACACTCAATTGTTATCGGGCGAGTGAGATTAGGTATTTCATTTGTTTCCTGCTGCAGTAGCGGCGCTAATCTATGAATAGGTCTTTTCTTTATTCCGGAGGCTGTTTTAATATCTGCCACTCTGACCTTGCCATCAGTTCCCTTATAAGTTTTCAGGATTCTACCCAGTGGCCATTCCATTACGGGCAGATTGTCCTCCTTTACTATGACTAGCTTTCCCTCTTCCACATTTTGAGATGACGTCTTCCATTTCTGTTTTTCTTGTAGATGGTGTAAATATTCCAATGACCATCTTTTCCAAAACTCGTGTTTAAGCTGCGACACAAGCTTCCATCTTTTTGCCAGTGAGCAAGTTGGATTAGGCATTTGAGAGTCGACTTGTGCCGTCAGTGGTTCCCCGATTAAGAAATGGCCAGGAGTTAAAGCTGTTAAATCGTTTGGGTTGCTTGATAAAGGAGTCAGAGGTCGTGAGTTCAGAATGGCCTCAATTTCAATGATGATTGTTTCTAACTCTTCGTGCGTTAGCGAAGCCGTTGATATACTGCGTAAAAGTAATTGTTTGGCTGACTTAACAGCTGCCTCCCATAACCCACCGAAATGGGGTGCCTTAGGAGGTATAAACTTGAACTCTATTCCGTCATTACTGCAAGATCGAGTTATTGCTTCTTGTGAAGGTTTGGAAAATATGGCGTTGTCTAGTTCTTCGAGCTGGTTCCGTGCCCCAACGAAGTTCGTGGCGTTATCTGAATAGATGGTTTGGCAACGTCCTCGTCGGGCTACGAACCTCTTGAGAGCTCCAATAAATGCTTCTGTAGTGAGGTCAGTAACCACTTCTAAATGTACTGCTCTTGTTGAGAAACATACAAAAACTGCGATGTAGACCTTGTGAGGTCTCTTACCTCTTACCTTGTAATGTACCCACAGTGGACCACAATAGTCGACGCCTGATACTATAAATGGTCGAGTCGGAGTCACTCTGGAGGCAGGTAGGTCTCCCATAATTTGTTGCATTAGCCTTGGTTTTGACCTGGTGCACCGAATACAGGTTTGAACTGTGTTTCTGGCAATTGATTTCCCCTTTATTATCCAAAATTGTTGCCTGGAGATGGATAATAGAGTTTGCGGGCCGCAATGATGATTGTCGTTGTGTAACATTCTCATTATTAATTTTGAAATTGGATCGTTGTAGGGAAGAACCATTGGGTGTTTAGCCTCGTATGAGATATTTGCAGCCTTCAATCTTCCACCAACCCGTAGTATGTTATTTTCGTCAAGAAAGGGTGATAATCCACATATAGGACTTGTCTTATCGAGCTCCTTCCCCTGGTTTAATGTACTTATTTCATTTTTAAAATCTGAAACTTGCATAGCTCTGACTATAAGATGTTTAGCTGAAGTTAGTTCTAACGGGCTTAGTATATTGCTGGTCGGTCGTTCGTTCTTCGCTAATTTGGTGTTTTGGATGAAGCGCTGCATGTATGCTACTATTCTTTGAAGTGTCTTGAATGAATTTCGGTTGTTGATTTTATATATGATGTCTTCCAATGAGGTTGAAATTGCTGATAGAGCACTGACTGAATTCGGTTTGAATTCTTCAGTGGAGGATGGTTTCTGATTTTTGTTGAACTCCTTTGGCCATTGACACTCGTTGCCGTGTAAAAACATTGGCCCAAAAAACCAAAAACTACTTTGTGATAATTTTTCTGGACTTAAACCTCTTGAGATGAGGTCGGCCGGGTTTTGTTTAGAACTGACGTGTCGCCATTGAATGTTTATAGTTTGTTCTTGAATTTTGCTTACTCTATTTGCGACAAAGGTACGAAGAGACGATGATGTTGCATTGATCCAATGCAGTACTATTTCAGAATCTGACCATAGATATGTAGGCATATTTTGAGCTCTTAATTCCCTTTTTACTCTTGTGGTAAGTTGAGCCCCCAGTAGTGCTGCGCATAGCTCTAGTCTTGGTAATGTTACCTTTTTTATAGGGGCAATGCGTGATTTGGCACATAAAAGTCTGACCACGAGTCGGCCATCTTGTAGTTTGGATCGTATGTATACTGTGGCACCATACGCCTTTTCAGAAGCATCTACAAAGGTGTGTATCTGTGTATCTTTGGAAATCTGCCCATCAAACATGTGCCTTTTGGTGCCTATATTGTTAAGGTATTTTAAATTTTGACGAAACATTACCCATTGGTTGGTAAGATCTGCTGGCAGCTGTTCGTCCCATGAAAGTCGTAATTGCCATAGTTGTTGTATGAATATTTTAGCAGAGACGACAACAGGTCCGGCAATTCCTAACGGATCGAATACTCGTGCTACATCTGATGTTACAGACCGTTTGGTTATTTTATCATTGTCTTGAATTTCAGCTCTGAGACAAAAAATATCCGCCTTGGGATTCCATGTTAACCCCAAAATTTTTTTTGATTGATTATCAAAATCTAGATTTAATTCTATATCTTCAGGAGAAATGCCAGATAGAAGCCTTGAATGATTTGCACACCACTTTCTTAATTTGAAGCCAGCTCCTTGTAACAAGGTAGTCAACTGTCGTTGTTTTTCAATTGCTGTTGTAAGGCTGTCAGATCCACTCATAGCGTCATCCACATAAAAATCATCTCTTAATGTTGTTGCACCTAATGGATAAATTTTCATGTTTTTGTCTGCTAACTGCTGCAAACACTTTGTTGCCAGGTAAGGAGCTGCAGATGTTCCGTATGTCACAGTGTTAAGTTTGTAGGTTTTCACTGCTTCGTTTGGACTATTTCTCCAATATATTAGTTGCATGTTACGGTCTGCTGAGTGAACTAGAATTTGACGATACATTTTTTCAATATCTGTACAGAAAATAAATCGTGGCATTCGAAAACGTAGTAGCAATCCAAACAGATCTCCTTGTGTCGGAGGACCTACGCACAATATGTCATTGAGAGATATTCCTGTTGAAGATTTCGCTGATGCGTCAAACACCACTCGAAGCTTGGTGGTTGTATTTTCAGGTTTGATTACGCAGTGATGTGGAATATAGAAATGAGTGCCCACTACTTCTGAGTTATTTATGTGGGTCATGTGACCCAATTCTTCATATTGCTTCATAAAGTCAACGTATTGTTGCTTAAGGTCGATGTTCATCGATAAACGCCTTTCTAGAGCCATCAATCTTGAAAAGGCTAACCTTTTTGTCTCTCCTAGGGAGCTTGGGCTTTCTGAAAAGGGAAGCCGAACTACAAATCGGCCCTCAGAATTTCTTGTGGTTGTTTGGGTGAACTGTAGTTCACACCTTTTCTCTTCGACGGTGAGAGTATTGTCTGACTCGAATTCGTCTAGTTTCCAGAATCTTTGTACAAGTTCGTCTGTGGTTGCTTCGTTTTCCCCATATACTGCGCATACCGCTGAGTTGCTGTTGTTTTCCCTCATCCTTCCACTTACAATCCAACCCAGCCTTGTATTTTTCAAAATTGGTAATTCTGGTGAGAGGTGAATTTTTCCGGTGGTCAACAACTCAAGGTAATATTCGGCGCCTAGTAAAACGTCAATATTAGCAGTGCTGTTGAATTCAGGATCGGCGAGTTGAATGTTTTCTGGGATTGGCCAGGAGATACAGTTGAATTCTGTTGAGGGTTGGGCCGGAATTATGTTGGGAAGAACAAAGGCTTCTAGTCTTGTATTGTAGCTACTTGTTGTAGACTGAAGATTAACGTTAATGCGTTGATTTGTATTTCTGGACTGACTGCCGATTCCTTCGATGCATAAGGATGTCTGCGATGGCTTGAGTGATAAACGATTTAATAGCCGGTTAGTCACAATGTTGATTTGTGACCCTGAGTCTAATATTGCTTTGAAGACTCCAGACCTTCCATTATTGCCTGTAATTTTTACCCGAGCTGTGGCTAACAATACGTAACCCTTCGCTGTTCTGGGACAGTGAGCTGAAGCTACCGTTGATGTTGAGGCCTTATTTTCAGTGGAGGAGTTATTCGATGGTAAATTTAAGGCGTTGGTGCCCTGTGGATGCCTTTCCAAATGTACAAGTGTGTTGTGGTTTTTCTTACATTTTCTACAGGATCCTGCTGTGCAATGTTTTGACATATGGTCACCCTTGAAGCAGTTGACACAGAGTTTTTGTTGCTGTATCCACTTCAGTCGATTAGGCACTGACATCGATAAAAATTTGTTGCAATAATATAATTGATGAATTCCATTGCTACATAGTTTGCAATGGTTGTTTTCCTTGGGAATGGTTGCAGTAGCTAAAGTTCTCTTTGACGTAGTTTGCGTTCGTCCGACTGCTTCTAATGATTGGAATCTGCCTTCCAGGAAGCCCAAGAGCTCTTCTAATGTTGGCAATGATCTTGGTAGTTGTATTGACTGCTCATATAATAAGTGTGTGCCTTGATCCAGTTTTTTGATTAATATATTAACTAACATGGGGTCCCATGTTGATGTGTTGATATTCAAATTGTTTAGTGCTGAGATGCACTCCCGTGTTGTGTCATGTAACCCCTTTATGGCTGTAGCAGAGGGATTATCAGTTATTTTTGGTTGGCCCAATAGTCTGTTTATGATGTTATTTGTTAATATTCGTGGATTGCTGAAGCGGTCTTGTAGTATTTTCCAAGCCGTTTCATAGTTACTTTCTGTTAAGGATAAGTTTTGTATTAGCCTAGCGGCCTCACCTGTGGTGTTAGTTTTCAAAAACCACATTTTTTGTATGGCGGGCATGGCCTTTTTGTGAATCATTTCATTGAACATATCAAAAAATGGTTGCCAACCCATATAGTCTCCATTGAATTTCGGTATCGTAACCTTTGGAAGAGGCAGTGGGCTAAGTGTGGATGAATTGCTTCCCAATTGTGTTTCATCGTTTATAGGTTGTTTGTGTTGATCTGCGAGCACAGCAAGTTTAACCAGCTGTTGGTGGACTGCGTCTTCGAGGTTGTTGTAATCATCTGGATGTAAGCCTTGGCTTGATGGATCTTCGATTTGTTGCCACACGTCGTCATATAAATTTTGGATTTGAGACCATAACTTTTTTATAGTCTCTGATTTTAGCTCATAAAATTGTTTTGGCTGCTCTTCTGTTAGTGTTTCCAAACCTTGTAACAAACGTGCTAATGCTGTCATACGTGCCGTTATTAATCTGGCTAGTCCTGGTGTTCGTACTTCCTCTACTTCATATTGGTTGACTGAGTTGGTTACTGGTGTCCTTACGGATGGTACAGGTTTGGTATATGGTGTCGTGCACTTTTTTAGTTGACATTCAATATGTTCAATTGTAGAACTGTATTGTTCGCCAATGGATTTGTAAATGTCCTTAGTAATATAGGGATCCTCTTCTGATAAGGTAGCGTCATTCCGAATTTTATTTTCAGTCTTTTCGAACGATTGCCATAGGTTAACTAATTCATCTTGTTTTGCCTTGTAAAATGCCGCTGTTCTTCTGTCAAGTGGAGCCTTTTTTATGGTTGAAATGACTCTTCCAATCTCGCTTGCAGTCGCCTCTTGCTGTTTCATAAGTTCTTGTACTGATGACATCTTGAGTAATTGTTTGTATTGCGTTTGATGGAGGGTGCTGAGTTTTTAATGTAAAAGAGTTAGATATTGTAGCCCTGTGCTACTCTTTGTACTTGTGAGTTTTTCAGCGTAGCCCTGTGCTACTAGTTGTTATTTGAGTTTTCAGAGTAGCCCTGTGCTACCGTTTTGTATTTTTGTTGATATTTGAGCTGATGTTCTATACGTGGTTGCGCGTTTGTTTATTTCCTTAGAATTCTAGAGAGATCCTTACCACTGGTGGGGGGAATCTCAGTGAATTTAGAAAATATTAGGGGTCACCAATGAATGATTTGGCAATAGTTATTTCAATCCAAGCACATAAACTTGTATTGACACTATTTTTGTTTGCCGGGTTGTCCTTCAAGCACTTGAACTTGAAAAACGTAGTAAAGATCAATCAGTAAAACACTTTAAATGCCTTAATAAGATTGATAAATTCTTTATTTTAATTCTTGCTTTTATACTAAATTAATTAATAATAACAAGAATAAATTGCTTACTTTAACTTAATAATAAAATGCTTAAATTAATTTTATAATAACAAAAAATACAATGCTTAATCAGCTATTGGTCAATGAGTAAATTTCTTGTTGACTTAATTTTAATTATTGTGTTTGAATTGGCTGTATTGGCATATTTGTATTTAAGTGAATAATGGCAAGTTCAATGACATAGGTTTAATGTGAAATTAAATGACCTACTTTTCATGTTACAATAAATTGCCTTTTGGCATATTTAATAATAATTGAAATATATATTAACAAATGACTTACAGTGACAAACAAAATTTATTGTTAAAATAAAAACTATATTTTATAAAGTAATATGTTGAGCTAGGTGTCAACATATTTTTATATATGTGTGTATATGCATTTGTAAGTACTATGCTTTTCAAATTCGCATATAAATACATATACTTTTTCGAATAAACAAAAAAAAATTTTTTTGTAATAACTACTCGTTTTGAATTCGTTTATGCTCGTTTTGCACTCTTTTAAAATTTGTGCTTACGAGTTTTAAAATAAAACTCGCGAGTACAAATTTTAAGGCGAGTCATTTAATGCTTACGAGTCGGGCACAAATAGAGTACGAGTCTTATAAAATTTGTGCTCGCGAGTTCTAACTTTGAACTCGCGAGCAGAAATTTTAAAACGAGCGAGTTAATAAAAATTGTGCTCGCGAGCCGAATTTTTCCCTACACTGCTTCAAAGTATTTTTATTCAAAGAGATCTTTATTACAATGAACAATCATGTGTTTTTTGACATGGATGCCCGAACATATGTCTGAGCAACGATGTTCGCCATGAGATTCGCCGTCCGCAACCATTTACAATAGAAAGAAAAGAGACAGAACAAAATTGGTAAATATTCTATCTCTGTTGCGCTACAGCAAAATACTTTGATATGACTGAACATGGACATCGCCCGTGTTCACCACAACAAAGAAGTTGATGAATTTTTCGCAGTTGCTCTGCCGGCGTCATGTTCATGTCATGTCCAAGTTGATAGCTCGTGGAGACGTAGGGCAACGAAAGGTATTTTTGAATAGAATATCTGCAAGCAAACGATCATAAGCCTCCGGCGGTTATAGTTTCGGTTCGACTTTGTGGTAGAAGTTATAGAAAAGTAAAGAAAAAAATTAATAACATGCAGGCATACATACATGTGCAGACATACATACATGCAGACATACATACATGTCGTTGTATATTAATCGCGTTGCTAGAGTGAAAAATAAGCTTTTTTATGCAAGGTGATCCAAAATAAGCATTTTTCTACAAACAAATTAAAATATGCAAAAAAATGATTTTTCTGGCAAAAAGCCAGAAAAATTAGCCCTGGTCATTAGTATAGGGAACAACTCAGTAATTGGGTAGAAAGCAGGACCAACAGTTCGTGGTGAAGAAGGGGGAATTGTAGAGTCTCGAGGGGTATGTGGCCAAAACTTGACTCAGGAAAATTCAAACTGCTACTGGACGGCGATGCGAATCGTGATAGGCGCGTTGACAAGTCAGTGCTCAGTCAGAGCAAGAACCAGCATTTGGGAAACTGGCACTCCCGATTTTTGTAGGATGTGCGGCGATGAAGAGTAACCAGAAACCATTGAATATATTATCTGTTACTGCCCAAATCTGCAACGTCATAGGCTTAAATGGCTGAGTAGACGTTTCCATGAAAGCATTACTGATGTCGGGAAGTGTAAACTAGAGGACATCAGACCCTTCATCGTGGGAATTCGATGGCTAAATAAAGGATAATAGGGTCATTTCTGGCAATAAATGGGGGATATTGCTTGGTCAACAGAAGGGAATGACAATGGACCCAATTGGGTCTCCGAGTGGAAGTGTGGTATAGCACCACCCTTCCTAACCTAACCTACACTAAACATACCATCATCAGAGCTATGTTTGTCCATAAACTTTTGTCGATAATTAACTTGTCCGCCCCATCACAACCCCACTTTACGATCATATTTAGTGTTTTAACGTTTGATAAGGTTCTTAGAATACCTTCTAGTCCTGTACAAAGCCTTGCTACAGTATGATTTATACACGACTGAACTGATACTTCAGCTGAAATATATGTTATTATTATGTCCTTAGGACAGCACAACCTTTTTGCCTCTTTTACAACTTAATAAAGTGGATACAAAGTGGAACGGTGGTATTTTGCTTGATCTCGAACAATGTTGTGCTGATTTGACGATAAGTTTGCCAGAGCCTGATCTGCAGTTAATTTTGGTGGGCTGTTTGAAGAAGATATGCGAGTTTCGTTTTCCAGATTGGTATAGCTTTGTTGCAGCTCCTTCGGCTAACTCGTCTTGGCTACTGGACTTCAAAAGATGATGCACTTTTCTGTTTTGCACTTTAGTATGACAGTCCTTGAATTTGTTTCAGGTCTGCCTGCATTGGTCCTCGATCCGCATCCCTTACAGCATTTGAAAATTTTACGTTATTTTCAAGCCAGGTATCATTTTTTCTCAGAAATGATGCTAAATTTCGACTGGATTCCTTCCACCTTTTTTGTATTTTTGCCTTTAAAGTGCAAAGAGTGTCAGATGCTATCATTGGTGAGCTTATTTTTTTCAAAACAAATCCTATAATGGCGTCTGCGTTTTGGAAAATACAGTTATATGAAATTTCCAAAGTCATTCTGAAAAATGTTTAAATTAAAAGAAGAATGCAAAATATCGCAGACGATATTTTGTGTTCCCAATAGTGGAAACACCTACCTTTAAAATTTTATGCATTTCAAGATTTTATTATGTGGTATTACCTTTTAAACACTCCAATGAAGTTAAAAATTAAATTTAACTGACTTCTTAAAAATCACTTTTTCACGAACAAATTACACACGAGTAAGAAAAGATTTTGCAATTATTTAAATGCCAATAATTGACAATCTTGTCATAAAATAAATGCAGAAAAAATTATGGCCTACTAGTTTGCCGTTTGTATGTACCATTACATTACTTATTTCTTGCAAGATTTTGTTTAAAGAAGTTGCATTTAATAAAACAGTTAAATTAAAATATATTTTATTAAACATTATTTTAAAGAAAAGCAGAACGTCCTATTTTTTAAAAACAAAATTCATATTCGTACACCTTTAATTAAAAAAAATCAGATTAGAAGTTGATGTAATTACAAAAGAAAAATTAACCCATTTTTTATAAAACTAGTTTTTAAAATAAATTTTTAGGATTATTGTAGTGTACGATCGTAAATTTTGTTTCTTAGGGATACGAGTATGTAGTGAATTCCGCTGTTTTTTTTATAAAATTATTGTTCGAAATGTCGTTTTGATGTTTGATTTGTTAAATAGAGCCTCTTTTTATAAATTCGTACACGAAAAATATAAATATTATAGTCATTTATTTAATTACAAGAGTTTTTCTTTTTTAAAGTTGAGGGTGTACGAATATGAACGTTAGTATGAGGTTTATGAGGTGGAATATTAAGCTACCGAAATAATATATAATTTCATGCATTTTATGTACATATTTCAAAATTTTAATAAAGTTCTACTAAACTTCCTAAATTTTACACTGTGCACCGGCAGTTTCTGATAGACTGTGCATACAAATTGCACTGATAGCGTGCAAACCGGCCTTGCGCTCTTTTCACCCAAAAAATAACCTGTCTTCACTATAAAAACTTTTGGCACCATAACATTTTATGTAACCATTTTTTAGGGGGTGGCGTTGGCTGAAGTAGTTAGCGCGTTGACTACCAAATCGAAGGTCCTGGGATCGAGCCCGGTCTCCGACAATCATTAAATAACGACATCACGCATTTTTCTGATGTGCATTAGTGTCCTTCGTGTCAGTTGTTGTTGGAAAAGTTCCAGTGATGCAGGCATAAGGCACTGTTGAGTAAAACTACACCGGCTTCAGCGGATACTAATCCTAATGTAACATCAGAGCGCCCTCCTTCGACGGTATTATGTAGCAGAATCATCGGCGAAGTAAAATAACAAATAAAATGGCTACTAAACACAACTTCAAAATTTAATATGCTTAATTTGACACCAGAGGCGCTGCAACACTGCATTATTACAAAAGCCGCAAAAAAGCAGAGTTGTAAAAGAATGAAGCTTTCCTCTAAGTAGTTCCAACATCTAGCACCCTCGGTTCATTCTAGAGTTGAGAATGCTCAAATGAAAGGCATCCAAAATATGTACATAGCAGGTTGGACCATCCGACCGGTATGGTTCACGAAAGAAAATTTTAGAGGTCTCTGTTTTAAATAAAAATTATCTGTTTCAGATTTGATTTGGTGATAATTGAATTTAAAATAACAAAAACAAACTTCTTCATACTTATGCATAAGATTTTCATACAGTTTGTTCGAAACGAATCATCACCAAATAAAAAGTAGTTTTGCCTAGGACTTCTGATGAGGGTAGTTAGCACGTTTACTACAAAACCGAAGGTCCTGGGTTCAAACCCTGTATCCAACAGTCATTAAAATAACAACACCATGCATTTTTCTGATGTAAAAAGTAGTTTTGCCTAGGACTTCTGATGAGGGTAGTTAGCATGTTTACTACAAAACCGAAGGTCCTGGGTTCAAACCCTGTATCCAACAGTCATTAAAATAACAACACCATGCATTTTTCTGATGTACTGTCAAGTCAGTTTTAGTTGATGTCGAGAAGTTCAAACGAGTAGACGTGTGTGAGGTGCAGTAGGTTTTTAGAACTAACAATTGCAGTAATTGATCATAAACTTGTCTTTTAATGTTGCTTAATAAATAACTTAATCAAAACAATTCGGTATTTTGGCAGTACATTAGCGTCCTCTGTATCAGTTGTTGTGGGAAAAGTTCCAGTGATGCATGCATAAGGCATTGGTTACTAAAACTACACCGGCTTCAGCGGATGCTAATCCTAATGTAACATCAGAGCGCCCTCCTTCGTCGGTATTGTGTAGCAGAATCATCGGCGAAGTAAAATAAAAAATAAAATGGCTACTAAACACAGCTTCAAAATGTAATACGCCTCATTCACCACCAGAAACGCTGCAACACTAAATAAGCGCGCACGAAAAAAGCAGAGTTGTAAAATAGTGAAGCTTTCCTCTATCTCTTCCTTCACCCTTCTTCCCTATCACCCTATCTCACTATCTTCTCTTCACCACACAGGATCATTCCTTACCAGCAGCCTGCTAACCTAACCTAGGACTTCTGATTTAAACGAAGAAATACGTATTGATCTAATTCGATATAATACCGGAAGAATAGACTAAAAATGTATATACATACATATGTACATATCCGTTACCTTAATATAGAAAGGCCCTAACTCGTTTTTCTTTTGAAATCGATATTTTTGCATTTTTCGATTAATTGTATAAAATATTTTAATATTATTTTTGTAATATCTTTTTTTTATCCAAATTTTCGCAGCCTCACGACGTCGATCCATCTATGCTGAAACCTAAAAAGCAAAAGGCTGATAATGATAATCAATCGACTACTACAAACCCAACAGCAACAACATCATTATTTAATTCACAAACATCGTGTGGACTACTTATCTCTAGGCAAGACCTAAATAAAACTCCACAATGTCAAACAAAGAAAAGACAAGGAAGCAAAAGTCCAGCTAATGTGGCAGTACATCTAGCTCAATCCCAAGAAAACTCTCAGCCAGTGCTAGTGGTAAGTAAAATATTGGGCCTTATCGTGGTTGGCGTGTTTCGAATTCGAATACGACATTTTGGTCCTAGATTAAATAAAAAATGTTGTGATGTTATATAATCTACGAGTATTAGAAAAACGTTTAGAAGTAGTTAAAAACGACAAATACGATAAGGGGGATTATTTTTATGTAGACTATCAGAAAAATATTAAACAACAGCAATTATTTTATACTTTGCAGACTCTTAAAGATAAACGCAAGCGCTTGGAAAGGGTTTTGAAAATAATCAAATCGATAAGTATTGTCAACTCTACCCAAAATCATGAACCACCTTTAGATTTAACCTATTTATTAACAGGTCGTGGTGCCAGACAACGTAAAATTCTAACGTTTTAAACCAAACATACAATATGAAAATAGAAAGCATGCATGTGCTACATATAATCTTTTAATCTTCTAAAAGAAATAATAACATGTATAAAAGTACATATTTCAATATGTATTTGTAAATTTCAAAAAATTTTGTAAAACATATTTTTGTAATATATTAATATTAATTTAATTCTTTAATCACTAGAGGTTCTATTATAAAATATTAATTAAACGTACACAACACGCGCTTGAAATTAACCATTTGAAAAATAAAATTAAATTTAACTTAAATATTTACATAATTATTACGTAAAAAATGGAAGTAGTTGTACATTATTAAAAATATACATAAGTACTTTAATTAATTACCATTAAGAATCAGAATAATTAAAGGAAACTGCACTTGATGAATATTAGGCGAACATAATATAAGAAGTACTGAATGGAAAACAATTTTTAAGTCATACATAAAGTATTTTTTAGCGGTTTTTTATTCTAAAAGAAAAAAAATAATTTCAGTTTGAAGCCTTGTTATACATACATTTTTAAATTTAGATTAGGTATTTAGTTATGTGTACCTAATCTAACTATACCCGTATACATACTATTGATCATAATTTTATCCAATTAAGCTATTTTGTTCTAAACAAATTTTCGCCATTATTTTATATGTATATTGTGCTAATTAATTCATTTGTTTTAATTATAAGTTATGCAAACAAATTTAGTTTGTAACATTTTTTTTAGCAAATTGTAGACAATTTGTTCCCTTACAAATTGATTTGAATAATTTACGATCTTTATAATACTTACAATTTATTATTTATTTATTATTATATTTCTTTGTTCTATTAAATTATTTTCAATAATTTTCCTGCAGTTATTTATATTTAATTTAAATCTACTGTTGTTTTATTGCTGTTTTTATGAAAAAAAATCACATTTGTTTTAATTCTGAATATTTTTTTTTAGTTTTAATTTGTCTTCTAACTACTTAACTAATTATAAGTAGCACATTTTTTTTCTAATGAAGTTGCAAAACTTGGTTTAATGCATCATTGTTAATTTTTTATACAATAAAAGTTTTAATTATTTTTTCAATATTGTTTTTATAAAAATAAAAAACATATTTTTTCTAAAAAAAAAATATATATATATATATGTATATGTGTTTAATTGACTATACCCCAGCCAGCATTTTTTGAAATTTTCAATCAAATTCGAGTCTTTTTTGACTCCTCTAAGCGATTAAAAAGCTGGAATATGCGCTAATTTTCTGATCATAAATTATACTTTTGTCGGTAGAAAAACGTGACTACCCGCGACTCCTCTTAATAAATCATTTATGAGTATTTTTCTATATTAGTTTAGACTCATTTTCGACCCCTTTTCTAGTATTACTTAAAGTCTTTTTAGAATCGTTTTCTGATCATTTATTAGTCGTATTTCGCTTCATTTCTTACTCTTTTTCGAATTGTCTTTCAGCCATGTTTCTAATCGCTTACGAGTCATATTTGAGAAATTTATCAGTCTGCTTAAGAGCCTTTTTATTGTCATTTATGACTGTAGTTTGAGTCATTTATCAGTCGCATTTCTAATCGTATTTGTCTCTTCTTCGATTATTTTTTTAGTCGGCTTTCTGAGTCCTACGTTTAATGGTCAAACAGAATTACGGAACACATTTTCCCTACAAATTGACACAAAAAGGAAGTCACAGAAAGCAGTCCAAAGATAGAATCTATTTTATTTTGACAGCGTTTTTTCTTATGCTACCACACTTTCAATCAATTCCATAGATTTTGTAAAGAAAAATAAACAGAAGAAAATAAAACATATATCAGAGAGCAGTTGAAGTTACTGCCGTTGATTTTATTATGGGCTTTGTTCATTTGACAGCGATTTTTCCGAAGTTGCAGACTTATTCTGTTTCATCATATCATATTCGATTTAACTTTTATAAATGAAAAAAAATTAAGTTTTTGACACTATACGTAAAGATTGCCTCATTATACTTAAAAATAACATATCAAGTAGTGTTTAATCATCTATCTGCGTGAAATATGATCATAAGTACATAATTATAATCACTTTTAAAACAACTTCGTGATTTGTTTTCGATTAAGCATTTTTCAATCTTCCAGATGAATAAAATATGATAATAACTAACGGAAATAATAGTCACATTTTACACGTCTGGATAGTTAATTTTCGATTGCTACACAATTTGGTATTGTATTTTAAATCGAACTAGTTTTATCCATTAGCGCGAATCATTTTCGAGTCCTTTTCTGATCGTGTAAGTGATTAATCAGTTATTGCTCACGAATAGTGATCTAAAAAGACTCAGCAAGGTGATTTTTCAAAAAACAATCTTCCAAATGCTAGATGGGACAAATCATTTACTTAAACAACGTCAATTTACACACAACTTAATGGAAAAAGAAAATTTATTTTTCTCTCGTAGAGTTGAGTAAGCAATATATTTGTATGAAATTTTTACGCAGTGTGAACAGTGATGCCATTAGGATACGAAAGATACATTTTTCGTATCTTTTGATGACTTCAGGTACCATGTTTAATCCTGACATTTTTCGTATCTTTTGATTCTATACGCAAAATGTACAGGCATTTTTTTTAATAACATCCCAATTGAATTTAAATGAATTTGTTTTGATATCATCCAAAGATAGTTACATATAATGAATTTAAACTTGGCTTACTGTATTTTTACAAATTACATACTAGTATTTATGCCAGCCATACACTACACAAGTTCAGTGGTCAAGTCTGGCACTGGCCAAACTAAGCTTGTGACTAGAGATGCTAATCGGGACAGGTTTTTTGAAATCCCGGGCTTCGGGATTTAGTGATGGAGTCTCGAAATCCCGAACCGGGATCCCGGGATTTTCGGGACTTACAAAATCCCGAAAAATTTGTGCACAAATGTGCGTCTTTATAGTAATTATAATATTTTAAGTTAACAATTAATTTTTTTTTGCATATTTTAAGGTTACTTATATAACTCAGACATTTAATTGCAAATTTTAATTGAAAAGTGCCATGTATGTAAACATTTTTCCTAGAAAAGAAAACGCCATATATCTGTGGCAATAAATAATAATGGCTTAAGTCGAAATGTCTTGTTTCGAGATATTAAGGGTATTGTCTAAATTGTGTTTAGTTTTTATATAAAATTTTTAGCCACCGAAAAAGATGCACATTTACTTGGACCAAAACTGTTAATTTTATAAAAAAAAAAGAAAACGCTTTATTAGTTTATTTATATTCGTTGCTTTTTAGTTAAGATGTTATGAAAAATCCATTGGCAGAAAAATAAAAACTAAAGTGCACTTAAGCTATTATATTGAAATGCAAAATAATTTGTTTCGCTTTAGATTAAATTGAAAATTGCGGAAAACCTGAGATAATGTATAGATATTTTTTAAATAAGTTTTCAAATTAAATTAAATTTAAATATGTACAAGTTTTTTTCTTATGAGGAATATTTTGAATGGGCTGTAAGTTATTGAACTTAAATGTATACAAGTTTTAATGCTCAAACATTTTAATATTAATAATATTAAAGCTACCTTAAAAAAGATTAAGTTGAGTTAAGATGTTATGGCTTATGTATTATTTTCCATAAATACTTAAGCTAAAATATAAATGTGAATAGTTTTAATATTAATGACATTTTAAAATTGAATTTAGCTGAGTGATAGATCTTGAAGAAGAGAATAAGAATATGTAATAAAATGAAAATCACTTATGTCAACTTAATCCATTATTATTTATTGCCACAGATATATACCATTTAATACTATCTACGAAAATATTTATTCAAAGCAAATTTTTTATTTTAACAAGGAGTTTCTAATAATTTTTAATATAGAAGATGACCGCCAAAAACATTATTTATCCTAAAAATCGGGATTCAGATAATCCCGAAAATCCCGGGCTTTAAAATTAAAAAATCCCGGGCTCCGGGATTCGCATAGTCCCGAAAAGCCCGGGATTTCCGGGCTCGGGATTTCCCGTTTAGCATCTCTACTTGTGACACACACTATACAAGTAAACTGTGCGTGGAGTTTTTATTTTAAAACTATAAGTGAAGAAGACAACTGAGCGTTTGCAACATACACTACACAAGTTCACTGTACAGTTTTCAAACTTGAGGAAATATCAAACGCACTGTACAGTGCCAGACTTGTATAGTGTATGGCTGGCATTACATGATATCATTTTCTTTACAATATTCATTAAATATGAAATAAAAATGTGATGTTAATAAATGTTAAACGTTAAAAATGGATTTTCAAACTTTTTTCAAAATGTATCTTTTTGTGGAAAAATTTAACTTTCTAAAACGTAATTAGTGGTTAATGAAAAACTGTTTGATTCAGACATGTATTTATTGATTTAAACAGTTTCCAATCATGTTGGATTCTATAAAATTGTCTATTAGTTATGTATGAAACGGTTTAACTTAATAAATACGTGTCTGAATCAAACAGTTTTTCATTAGTAATTATTGGTTACGCTTTTCTGGGCACATGGCACATTGATTTAAACTCGGCCTTGGTCTATGTTCATACAATAAGAGCCTTATTTTTAAGATTACCAGTTTATATACGAAAGAGACGAGGGGAAAAACGAGTACTCAGCTTCATGCACTGTCGATACGTTTTGCTTACTCATTCGTAATGTTACAAAAGCATACAAAAAACTATGCATAAAAAAGATGTGCCCAAAAATAAAACCTCAGCCGTACAAACAATTGTCTACTGCGCATCTACGTCAATACACACGTGTGTTTTCTGTGTCTAAGGAGTATTTGTTGTAAAAATGTACTTTTACCCCTTTTAGACATGAAAGTGAACTACTTTGCAAAGTCTTAATTCTGCTGTGTGAGAGAGAGAGAGAGAGGAATACTATCTCTTTCTGTCTGTTTCCCAGCTGAATTAAGACTGCAAAGTAAACTTTAAGTATCTAAAAGAGGTATGTCTACGTCACAAGCAGAAAATAAAATAACGGACCTGCGCAGTGTTGCTAGATACAGAATATATAATAGTGTGTAACAAGCAGAAATTGTGACTGGAGATTTTCATGAGTAATATTAAAATATGTAAATAATTACATGCAATTTTTAATAATTTTAGGGGGGCAACAGCAATTCTTGGGGGGAAATGAACCTCCCAGAATGGCCCTTCTATGGCCTATGGTCCTAGCTTACACTATAGAAGTCTTATTGCTAAGGTGATTAGTTTGTAGGAGAGAGAGAGACGAGGGGAAAAGAAATGTGTACTTCCTAGCGATGCCAATCGGGATCGATTTTTGGAAATCCCGGGATTCGGGATTTTCGGGATCCCGAAACAATGTTGCATGGACCAGTCCAGAAAATTTTGGTGTTATTGGTAGTTATTTTATCTCATATTTTAAATTTGCAGCTTTTACGAAATAAAAAATAAAACAAATTTAAACAAAAATTTTAAGTTTTAATGCAAAAGTATTAGACTATAATCACAACGAATCAAAAAAAGAGGCTGAATTTAAAATTAGCGGCGTCATGTTCACCTGAAATATTTTCCGTGAATGAAAAATGGTGAAAAAATTAGAATATTGCCACAACAACAACGCAAACATTGGCGATCACAATTTTAGGGAAAGGGAGATTATAGAAAATATTTTTTTTGATGGCTACACAGCAGTATTTCTGATTGAGTTATATTACATGATATTAGTTAAATTTTTTATGACGATTTCAATTCCATGTGTTAAGTTGATGTTAAATTCTAGGTACATAAACCAAGAATTTGTTTGGTGTCACAAGGTACTTGGGACCATGTAACAAAGAATGGTGCAGTAAAACAAGTCAATTTGTCTACTACCCTATGTCTTTATTTTTCTTCTATATTTATACCAAATATTATAGCTAATTAAACTTATGCGATAAATAATTAGGTCTCTTATCTTTCTTTCTTTCTTTATTTCCCATTCTTTTTACATTTTTAAATAGTTCTTAAAAACTAACAATTCTTATTATTTTCCTTACATACTATTCGTATTTACCAAAGGATTTTTTTTTTTTTTTTTTTTTTTTTTAAGAGAAGTGACACTCAGGCAATTAATGCCTACTGCTAATACTAGGTGTTACCTTCTTTAGGAAAGGGATAGTAAGAGAGAAGATAGGTGGTGAAAGAAGAGATAGAGGAAAGCTTCATTCTTTTACAACTCTGCTTTTCGCACGTTTTTAATAATGCAGTGTTGCAGCGCCTCTCTGATGTTAAATTGGGCGTATTAATTTTTTGAAGCTTTGTCTTGTAGCCATTTTATTGATTAATTTACTTCGCCGATGATTTTGCTACACAACGAAGGAGGGCGCTCTGATGTTACATTAGGATTAGTATCTGCTGAAGTCGGTATAGTTCAGTGACCAGTGGACTATGCCTTCATCACTTGAACTTCCCTACAACAACTGACACAAAGGGACACTAATGCACATCAGAAAAATGCGTGGTGTTGTTATTTAATGACTGTCGGATACAGGGATTGAACCCAGGACCTTCGGTTTTGTAGTCAACGTGCTAACTACTTCAGCCAACGCCACCCTCTTTCTTAATTAATTATATGTAGCATAGCTACATCGTCATAAATACATGAAACATTCTAAAAAAAATTCCCCAAAAAAGGGAGAAAAAGGGGAGACCATTGAAACTCTTACATACTAAACACAAAACACTTAAAAATAAAAACAAAAATAAAACAAAACAGAATTCACATAAATACACAAAACAAACAAAACTTACTAGCTAAACATAAATAAGTATTTACAGAGAAAGAAAAATATATACAAAAGATACCAGACATTATTGGGCGGTAATATACACCGTGTTATTAATGTCCAGTGTATTGAGCCTCCGGTGGTAAAATAGGAGGTCTGCACCCTGAAAAAGAAGACCAGCCTCGTCAAGGACTAATAAATCTACTGGTAAAAAGTATCTAGTGTCCTCCAGGTCCACCAGATTGTCTTCCCTATCGAAACATCGCCTAATCAAACTGTTTTCTGAGGCACGTGCACTAATAAGAAACTTTATGGCGTTCCCTACCATATAAGTATCTATTCTTTCGAAGTCAATTGAATCGTAAATAGACCTACACGATGGCCTACGCAAAATCCCGTCATGTCCTAACTGGGGTCTCAACCCCAAGCAAGCCACCAGGACAGCTCTTTCCCACTTCCTAAGCCTATCCATCTGGGATGATGAAATCCTAAAGCAGATTGGAAAAGCGTAAGAGATAATGGGTCGAATTACCTGCCGATATACGAGAAGGCGAACTCTCCGGCCAAGGCCCCCATTCCGCCTCAATATCCCCTGATATGCAGAATAGATCCTCTTACTACGCTCGAGTATACCATCAATGTGCCGATGATACTCAAAATTCTCATGAAATATCACCCCTAGGTATTTCATTCGGTCCGAATTCCTAATGACTCCATTACCCATCCTAACAGTTGGGACATATTTTCTACAATTATTGTAGAGATACCTGCGCCTACCCTTAAACATCACGGCTACCGTCTTTTGCAGATTCAGATTAAGTCTCCATGTCGTAAAATAATGTACAAGTACTGTCAAATAGTTGTTCAGTCGTTCATTTGTCGTAGAGGCCCCAGGTCACTTATTAATGCAAGGTGTAAAAAATAACTAGAAATGTTGAATTTGTAAAGTCGCTGACCATTGAAGACATTGAACTTATGTTCTTTATTGTGGTCATTGACTGGTGTTGAATAAACAAAAAAACTTATTGGTAATATGACTACACATGTGTATGCATGGGTGTGTGTTATGCTGTGACTGCAATATAATTCTTCGGTCAATAACCATTAATGCATTGCACTTATTGTTTATGTTATTTTTTTATAAACAAATAATTGCAAATGCATTTACATACATACACATGTGTTTGGATGTTTATGAATTTAATTTTAATGAGTTGAATAATTCTGATGAACTTAATTTAAGGGTCGCCAACACCATGGTTGAAATTTCTGTATCAGCTCTAGTTAAAAATATGACACGGGTACTTTTTTGTAATAAAACACTAAATTTAAAGAAAATTGTATTTATTTAATTCTTATATCTTATATGATTTTCTTATTAAATTCTGAATGCTCCAACAAAAGTCAGCTATCATGTGTGTGTTTCACATTTTTTTGCGTAATAATTGCATTTATGACAATATTAAAAACAATTTTTTTGGAAAAAAATTTTAGGTATTTTTTTATGTAACGCAAAATATCTCTGAAACTAGAGGGGCTAGAAAGTAAATAAGACTATTTTTGTAATTAGGGAACAAAAATACATAAAAATTTGTTATACTTGGTAAAAAAAAAATTATAATAAAAAAATGTTCAAGGACGAAACTAAAAACACGATTTTTAACATCCTTGCAATAATAGTCAGATACCCTGATATACTCATCAATGCGAATCTATTTAAATGAAAGGGATTTTTGTGTAGATTAATAATCCAGAAAGTATTTTTCAGTTTGGAGTACCATTCGTGATATATTAACGGAATAATACAAAAAGAGGTTCAAATTATGCAAATCCTAAATGTCACTATATCTTCAAAACTAGAGCTGATGGAGAAAAACTAATTTCATTATTTAAACATAATGAAAAAACCTCTTGTTGTGCAGTGTAAATTATCACTGCACAATTGTATTTAAAGTGAAAAATGTTCTAATACGAGTATGAAATAAAAATCAAAAGAAGTTTTATCATCTATTTTTAAGTTGATTAATCACATTTGATGTTAGAGAATTTATAGTGATAACAATAACTAAATATGAAAACTTGGTTTTGTTTTCAATACAAATGTTTTTCTATAATCTAAACCAATACGAATGTATCTGGGGACTTTTGCGTATCTCTGGGGACTTTGGCGTATCTCAGCCAACCACGACATCTTTGTTGGCCGCTTTTATCATAAAGATGTCCCTAACTAATTATGTATACTTCACCCCTTTCGGTCCTTACATTACTCCTTTTTTGCCTACGATTGCTACACTCAACACACTATCCATTTCTACTCATACGAAGAATTACATAGATAAGTATGTTGATTTCATATAGTACAATTAGTCAATTCATTTATTATAATTTCTCTTTCCTTATTTTCTATATAAATTTCTTCAATTACTTAAAATATATATGCATATATATATATATATATATATATATATATATATATATATATAATACAAGTTGTTAATACCAGACTCGTTTGCCTGGCTTAACTGAGATGTAAGTGGTGGGGCTTATCCAAGTGGTAGACAAGGATAAGCAATTTAAAGAATGTTGATGTTTTTTACCCAAGTGATACACAAGGATAACTCAAGTTGTGGAGGAATCAATTAGTTTTTCAGGTAGCACACCAGGATAATCTAATTGACTCAAAGAAGTGAACGATTTAAGTAGCAATCATAAATTTTATTCAATAATTTTAATATTTATACAAAATGTAAAAATTAACTTAAAACTAATACAATAACAAAAAGAAAAAAAAAAAATAAGAGTACAAACATAATTTAAAACGGCCAGAAACTGTTCATTATTATCTTGCCAAATTCATTCCCATCGTAAGCTAAGCAAAGCAGATATTCAATTTCACTACTGTCTGGCTGGTAATTTGAAACACACGTGGAAAATAAAATGTTTTATTTATTTCGTCAATTATAGGTCTGTCTGCGTACTTTTCCAGTAGCAAATACTCAGTAAGTTTTTTTGGGAGAGTAAGACCAATTTTACTCTGTCGGCTGAATATATCTCAAAAAGTACGCAGACAGCATCCAGTGAAATCTTGCAAGAAAACAGCTGATCGGTGTAAACAATTGAAATAACAAAGCAAAAGAATTTTAGCACATGTGTACGCAAAAGTGAATTTTCGCAGTAAATTAAAAAATTATTAATTAAATAAAGTGAAGCCCAAAAAGTTATAAATTAAAAAGCCTGTTTATTACACTGTTATTAATTTGGTAAGTTCAATTTCTTCTTAGTTTTTAGTTTTATTTGTCGGTTTTTTTATAAAACTTCTTTTGCTTACATTGCCCAACATAGTGCCAGCTTAACAATGGAAAAAAATAATGAAATGCCCAATACAGAACCCTCCAATAGATTGACAACGGAGAATAATAATTTGGAAGTGCAGTGCTCGCCAGGAACGTTTAAAAGGGTTCAAGATGGTAAGTATAATGAAATTACAACTTAAGTGTTTGAAAATATATTTTATGCTTACAGACGAAGAATATGGACAAGCTCTGGCAGCCCAAATGGCGGGCATGAATGAGTACAACGAAATAATATTTTCACCAAATAATATCAGTGAGACGGACACTCAAAAAACAATTTGGCTGGATGCATCCACCAAATTTTTAATTAGTTTGGTAAAGGAGATGCGTCCAAAAGTGGGCAAGTCACTGCACCTAAAAAATAAACGGCAAATGTGGGTGGCCATTGCTGCAAAGCTTTGTGATAATGGCCACAATTTTAACGCCTCCCAGGTGGAGGGGAGATATTTTACGTTGGAGCGCCAATATAAAAGGGCGCAGCTTAACAACAAGCAAACTGGAAGAAGTAGACAAGTGTGCCCTTTCCAAAGGTAAAAAAATTAGTATATATTTGACGATTATGTTAGTTATTTTGTTTGCATTTTCGTAGCGAATTGGATGACCTGCTTCGGGAAAAAAGATCGGTGAATCCTGAATACATTTTGGATAGTGAAACGGAGGTGAACTCAAATAACTCCAGCCTATCTGAACCCCCGAATTCTCCGCAAGGTGGTTATTTATTATTTCATTTTTTATTTTTCATTTACTTATGTATGTATATTTTACATTTGCATTTACAGAAAATCTGGATATGACGGCTTCATGTTCGAAGCGAAGGAAAACGTCTTTACAAGAGTACGTGGAAAATGCAGAGAGACATGCGGGGAAGAAGGAAGCCAATGAAGAGAAACTCTACAAACTGTTAGAAGCTAATATAGAGGAGCAGAGGAAGGGAAGGGCAGAAAGGAAAGAATGGGCAGACAGAAAGGAAGCCAATGATGCCAGAAAAATAGCATTATTGGAATCATTGGTTCTGCTTTTAAAGAAAGAGTGAGTACTTTTGTTGTTCCTGTTTAAGAATTTAAGTGATTTATTTTATTTGATTTCTTTTTCTTTACAGTGATTAATAAAATCGAAATAAAAATATTTTAAGTGGCACTGAAGCCGATTACAAAATATAAAAACTAAAAATATTATTTAAAAATAATATAATGCATTTTTAATAAATATAATATAAATATAATAATAATTTTAATGAAATGAATTTTTAATTATTATCGGTCAGAATTTGCATTGCTTGGCAAATTTCATCTCGCACACTATTTCCACGAGAAACCTGGTCATGATTTAGAAATTCTTCATCACCATCTGGAGATATCTCGGATGTAAAGCTTAGGTCATCTTCGTTAGCAATATTGTGTAAAACACAACACGCTCTAATGAAGTGGCATAATTTTTTAATCCCTCGTAATTTGCAGTAGTACAACTGCCTAAACCTCTGTTTTAAAATACCGAACGTATGTTCGATACGTACACGACCAGAGCTTAGTTTTATATTAAACTGTATCTGAGCTCTTGTCAGATGTCCGTTATCTTTGTATGGAGTTATCAAATATTTATTGCATGGATAAGCAGAATCCCCCAGTAAATAATAATCTGAAAGCATAAAAAAGTTAAAATAATAATGCTTAAACTTTTATAATCACTATTACCTTTACAATACGATGGTAGCTTTTCATAGATTGGTGAGTTCTTCAACACCCAACTGTCGTGACACGACCCAGGGTATCCAACAAAAATATTTAAAAACTTTCTGTTTTCGTCACAGATTCCTTGCATACAAATTGTGGTATTGCCTTTCCGGTCGATATAGTCATCTTTAGAAGTAGACGGAGGATCGATGACTATGTGCGTACCATCAATGCATCCTAAATGAAGATATTGTTTAGTATATTCATTATGGTTATAAGTGTATCACTCACCTATAGCCTTTGGAAATAAACATTTATCGGCGAAAAATTGACTTGACTTTTCCTTTTTTTGTTCGCTTGGCCACCGTATGACTTCCGGACTAAGGGAACTTAGAAACATTGACACTCTTTCTATTATTGCACCTACTGCAAACAAACTAATGCCAAAGCGATCTGATAGATCTCTAAAGCTGCATGCCTCGTGCCCAGCAAACCATAAAAATACCAATATGTGCGCACTTTCGGGCAGCCTTTTGTCGTAACGCATTTTTTGAAACATTTCCCAGTTTGAAAACCGATCGGATAGGTTTTCAAACAGTTGCCTCGATATCCGGAAATGTCTTCGAAATTCCTCTTCGCTGTAATTGGGCACTATTTCTTCCACATACAGCTTTACACAATTTCTTTCTTTTGGCTTCATAAGAAAAGGCTTTAGAGGGGAATATATATCATTGCCTATGCATCCATTTAGTAGTATACTTAAAATTGGCTCTGAATCATCTTCTTCACTCTCGGACGACGAAGAATCCAGCACCATCATTGCAGTAACTATTATGTGCTTCCTCATGTCACTGTTTCCACGACGAACGCACTGTTTCTTTGGAGGATTCTAGCATCGAAAATAAAGTACTGTTAATAATACTTTGATTACACTAACATATAACACAATTCCAAATACTCGCCTCTTCAATTGCAAAGTTTGTCCCACAAAGTTCTGCTGGTTCTATCGGTTCTGCCATATCCAATCCACTTACGCCACGGTCGCACTGTATATTTGGACGTTTCTAACATGAAATAAAATGTTTTGTTTATTATAATATATTATAAACGTTAAAAATCAACACAATTCTAACTACTTACCTCTGCCATTGTTAAATTTAAATTTTTATTTTAATTTCACAAAAAGTAAATAAAACAGCTGTTCAAACTAGTTGCAAAATCTTGCAAGCAGAAATTTCTCCAGCAATATTTTGCAAGTTCTCAACTTCCAACTGTCAAAAAAATTCTCTTTTTGGCTCTCTCGCTGCAAGAGATTTGGAGTACACAGACAACATTTTGCAAGATTTTGTAACATTTTGCACAAAATGATGCAAAATATGTGTACGCAGACAGACCTTATGCTGACATGATGGTTCTCATACCTGGTTTGACAAATGTGTGAGAAATAAATTAATTTTGTTTTAATTAAATTGTGGGAAAGAATTTAAATGTACTTGAGACTTGGCAAGAATATGAATAAAAAAAGTTAAACAAAAACGAAGTAAGCGTTTTGCTTAAATTTTAATTCAACTAGAGATCTTTTTATTTTGATACCAAATAAAAAGAATCAAAAGAACTAACATATTGCGCCCCCAGGGGGATTGTTAATAACAATAGGCAATTTAACTGAACACTTTCCGGCAATTTATGCTGAAGTGAATTAAGCGCCAGGGTCCAACGAAATGTTCCAGCTTGACCTGGGTGATGGCTGTGGTGCTATTGGACGCGTATTGAGTCTTCTTTTTACTAATATTTTGATTAACAGGATGGTTAGCAATGTGAAAATCAGAGCCAGTCCCACATAGCTGACTGCCAAGCTATGCACGCCATGATTCATGGTTGGGGTGGGTATATTCCGCATCTGTTCTCTTACCTCCTCTTGCAGTCGGGTTAAGTTTCCCATGATTCTTAGGTCTTGTAAAGTTTCGGTTATATTGAAGACCTTTTGTTGTAAATGGGGCAATGAAACTCCAGAGCTTGTATAGGAGGGATACAAAGTCGAGGTAATTGTTTGGTGCCCATATACGGTAATCAACTCATTTTTCATTGAACATCCTGCTGGTAAGGTAAGCAATCCAGTTATTTGTAAGACCTGAGAACCACTGATGCCGTTGCATACCATACTTAATGAAATCCGTACTTTGACATGACGTGTTGTAGTTGACGCTGAGTTTCTAGTGCTATGTTCAAGCTATCGGCTCCCCCAAACCATCGTCCACATAAAAGTTCTTTTCCAAGAAATTGGCTGCTAACGGAAACTGCATGTTGTTATCATGGCTTATTTCCTTTAGACATTTGATAGCCAAGTATGGTGCAGGTCTGGTTCCATATGTCACTGTATTCAACTTGAAGTAACTGATGGGTTCAGAAACATTACTTCTCCATAGAATTATCTGGTACTGTTGGTCTTTTGGATGGACCAATATTTGTCGGTACATTTTTTCTATGTCTGTTGTGAACAGTGTTGTTAGATTTGACGATTTTACGTCATTTTGACGATTTTTATAACAAATTTCCCAAAATGACGATTGACGATTTTGTTTCAAATATTCCTCATATTTTGACGATTTATTGAAATAAGTATTTAGTAACATAAATATGCCATCAATTCCTTGCAGAAAAAATTTTATTTTAATTACAGCATCAGTTATTTTAAATATGGCTCTGAAATTCTTTCTTTACTAAAAAGTTTTTCCAAATCTTGTGTCTTAAGTCCCAGTTCACACTAGTCAAGTCTTATTGCTAAAGTTATCACCTTTTCTTGTTTCAACTTTCATCGGCGTTCACACAATGCAAGTCTTATTTTTCAGATCGTATTTCTTATGCATAGTTTTGTGTATGCATGTGTGATTTTTTAACATTACGAAGGAGAAAGCAAAACTTATTGACAGTACATGAAGTTGAGTACTCGTTTCTTTTCCCTTCGTCTCTCTCTCTCGCTCTCCAACAAACTAATCAGCTTAGCAATAAGACTTGTATAGTGTAAAATAGGACAAAAGAAAACTATTAAGGCATTGAAAATGAAATAAGAGAACTTAGATTTTTTAACTTTCAAGATAACGACTTATATCCATAGTATATTTTGGAAAAAAGTTAAATCGATTAAATTACAAAACAATAAACAATAAATAACTTATGTGAGTTTGTTATTTACTTTTGTTATTTTTCCAAACTCATCAGCTAGTGTTAAAAGCATATTTAGTAATATTAATCTTACTAAAGCCAAGATCTAAATTTTACTGGAAACAGAAACCCTTGAAATCATTGTGTTTCCGAATGATTATTTGAAGTGAAACTCTTCGAAATGTTACAATGTTGACATTAAGAAAAATTTTATAAAAAAAACAAATTCTAAAATGTATAGTTTTATTTTGAAACTAGTTTTATTTAGAAATTGTTAACACACTATTATATATTCTGAATTTTTTCATTTAATTATATATATATAGTTTTTATCTTTGACAATAATGTCGATGAATTGTTTCTTGTTACATAAAATAGTTTTTTATTTCTTATATGATATATTAGTTGTTCAATAAAATGGATAATTCTTGTATGACGATTTTTCGACGATTTTTTTTGAAAATTGTGACGATTTTGACAATTTTATTTTAAAAAATTGACGATTTTTAGACAAAATTGTCTAACAACAATGGTTGTGAACACGAAACGTGGAAACCGAAATCGCAGAAGCACCGTAAACAGCTCATGACATTTTGCACATCAGGCCACCACTACAAAGGTGGCCTGATGTGCAAAATGTCATTCAAAGATTTTCCTGACGAGGTTTTTGCTGACACATCAAATACCACCCGAAGTTTAGTGGTGCTACTATCAGGTCGTAAAATGCAGTGGTGAGGAATAAAGTATTTAGACCCTTCCACTTCATCTATGTTGATTTTCGACATATGTCCCATTTTTTCGTAATCCTTCATAAACTGCATATATTGAGTTTTTAGGGAAGCATCTTTTGATAATCGACGTTCCAAGCTGAGGAATCGGTTAAAGGCAATATTATGTGAGGCGCCTAAAGAAGATGTTTCAGTACAGAATGGAAGTCGTACTACGAACCGTCCTTCTTTGTTACGAATAGTGTGTTGATTGAAATGTGCCTCACATTGGGCGTCATAGGGAGATAATTAATGCCCAGTGCTCTCGATCTCTTCCAGTTTCCAAAATCGTTCAATAGCCGTATTCATTTTATCCTCTTCAGTTAAAGTACCACATATTGCTGATGAGAGTTGTTCTCCAGATACTATCCAGCCAAAGGTGGTATTTTGTAATATTGGGAGGTCATTACCGAGTTTAATTTGTCCTATGGCAAGGATTTGATGGTAATATTCTGCGCCTAACAAAATGTCAAATTTTTCTGGTCGGTTAAAAGTTGGGTCCGCTAGTGTGACATTGTTGGGAATCGCCCACTTATCGATGGTAAGTTGTTGAGCAGGTTGAGGGGAAATGATTTGTGGCAACACAAATGCCTCAAGACGTGTTGAAAAGGTGTTGAGTCTCGATTGAAGTGATATGTTGACACGGTGTTGAACCTTGGTGCGTTTTTTTCCAATTCCATTGATTGAAATTGAGGTGGTTCTTGCTGGGAGCCCTAGAATTGTGACTAATCTCTCTGTAATGAGGTTGACTTGTGAGCCCGAGTCGAGAATTGCCTTACATTCAGTTTCTAGTCCATTTGCCTTGACCTTTACTAACGCTGTTCCTAGTAGGACATATGGTCTTCTGCCGACGGAACTTGTCGTCATGCTTTCAGCTTCGTGCTGTGGTGTGCTAACGAGAGATGTCACGTTTGTTGTGGAGGGGTTGTTAAGTGTAGCTGCCTCTCTGTCTGAGTCAATTTCTTTTTTAGGAGACGAATAACCTTGTGGGGTTGGTTCCAGATGTACCAAGGTAGGGTGCTTTTTTCCACATTTCTGGCAGCAGCCTGAAATTGTGCATTGTTTGGTACTATGGGTACTACTAAAGCAATTGACACATAATTTATGTTTCTGTATCATGTTTAGTCAGTTTGTTGAGCTCTTACATCGATGAATTTCTTACATCGATACAATGGGTGAGAATCTCGCTTGCAAACTATGCACAACCGGTTTTCGTGTCGAGGTTGTGCTGTAAGCGCGCATATTTTGTTAGTGGAAAACGAAGGTTTTTCCTTGTGTCCCATTGCTTCCAGAGTGTGAAAATAGTTCTCATGCTCATATTGAGCATGCACTGTTTTATCTAACTTTTTGACCAGGATGTGGATAAGGATTGGATCCCACGATGATATTTGAAGCCCCATGTTGGAGAGAGCTGCCAAACATTCCTTTGTTGTATCGTGCAATCGCTTAATAGCATCTAATGTGAATACCCCAGATGGTTGGTCAAGTAGTCTCTGAACTGCTGTTGCTACCATTACTCTTTTATTGTTGTATCGATCTTGCAGCAATTGCCACGCCACCTGATAATTGTCTGCAGTAACCGCAAGATGATTAATGAGGTTCGCTGCTTCACCAATGATGTTGGTTTTTAAATACCACATTTTATGAGCATCAGACATCTGTTGCTCATGTACGATTCTTGTAAATAAATCGGAGAATGATGTCCATTTCATGTAGTCACCTTCAAATTTTGTAATGGTGATCGTAGGCAAAGGTGAGGTTGATGGTCTGGCCGTAGTTTCTGTGGTTGAGTGGTGGAGGCTTCTATTGGCCGTGGTGAGCTGTATGATTGCTGATTGTGCAGCTTGTTCGAGGTGAACATATCTGCTTGTATCGTAACCAGCAATGTCTGGGTCGGGATATTTGTCCAGTAATTCATCATTAAGCCTTTCTAATTGAAGCCACAGCTGAGAGATAGTGGCCTTTTTTACATCGTAGTAAGATTGATCTTGACCTGGTTGCAACTGAAGGCCTTCTAGCTGTCGAGTAAGCGCCGCCATTTTTCCAAGTGACCGGCTGATTAATCCATCGTGTCCCCCAGTTGCGCCGGCTTGCGATTGACCTATGTTTGCCGATTTGGGATTGGGATCATGTCCCCCAGTTGCCCCGGCTTGCGTTTGACCTGTATTTGCCGATTTGGGATTGGGATCATGTCCCCCAGTTGCCCCGGCTTGCGTTTGACCTGTATTTGCAGGTTTGGGATTAGGAAGTTCTTTTTTCCCGGATTCCTTACCTTGATTATCGAGTTCACGTTCCATTATAGCTATATATTTCATCGCCATGGCCTCAATTCGAATATAGTATTCGGATGTGAATTATTCATCAGATGTGTCTACGTCCTTAAACTCTCGTAATTCATTATCAGCTGTGTCGAACTCTGTCCAAGCTGTCTTTAGACGAGATAGTCGTTCCTGGTAATAGGTTGCGGTTTTCCGGCTGGCTGAATCCTTGGTGAAATTTCGAATAATGGTTGAAATATGTTCTCCCGTTTCCTTTAGTTGGCGGAGCAGTTTTGTTGAGGTTGTTTCCATGGTGGATTAGTTGTTGTTTGCCTGGCTTAACTGAGATGTAAGTGGTGGGGCTTATCCAAGTGGTACACAAGGATAAGCAATTTAAAGAATGTTGATGTTTTTTACCCAAGTGATACACAAGGATAACTCAAGTTGTGGAGGAATCAATTAGTTATTCAGGTAGCACACCAGGATAATCCAATTGACTCAAAGAAGTGAAGTGTATGACGATTTAAGTAGCAATCATAAATTTTATTCAATAATTTTAATATTTATACAAAATGTAAAAATTAACTTAAAACTAATACAATAACAAAAAGTAAAAAAAAAAATAAGAGTACAAACATAATTTAAAACGGCCAGAAACTGTTCATTATTATCTTGCCAATTTCATTCCCATCGTAAGCTAAGCAAAGCAGATATTCAATTTCACTACTGTCTGGCTGGTAATTTGAAACACACGTGGAAAATAAAATGTTTTATTTATTTCGTCAATTATGCTGACATGATGGTTCTCATACCTGGTTTGACAAATGTGTGAGAAATAAATTAATTTTATTTTAATTAAATTGTGGGAAAGAATTTAAGTGTACTTGAGACTTGGCAAAAATACGAATAAAAAAGTTAAACAAAAACGAAGTAAGCGTTTTGGTTAAATTTTAATTCAATTAGAGATTCTTTTTATTTTGATACCAAATAAAAAGAATTAAAAGAATTAACACAAGTTTTACAATAATAATTAAAATAATACAAAAATTAACCAATAGTGAAAATTTAAAGTATTGAATTTACAGCTTCACCCAGCAATAGCCGAATTATTTCACAAATTAGTGATAATATGACGTGTATGCAACACAGGGCAAATATTTATATATTAGAAGTTATTTTCGCTCCCTTTAGATATAGAATGTGATTAATTGTGAGTTCGTTGTTTTAATTTGATAGATAATTAGGTTGCATTAATAGTTTTTTTTTGGATTCTTTTATTTTGTTAATGTATTTTGAGACACGGACCTTTTTACGGATTTACTGACATGCATGTGTTATTTTATTTTAGGTTAGGCTTTTTTTTGTACTTTTTATCAATATAAGTGATCTTGGGCCAAGGTATTCTTACGGTGGGTAATATTTGGGTCCTACTGTATTTCACTTGTTTTATAAAGCTCTTCCACTGCTTTTTATAGCAGGGTTCTATGCTTAGCTAGTGCTGGTTTAGGTGGTGAATTGGTACTTACTCGGGATATTTTTGTTGTAGTGGGCAAATGTTAGTGGATTGTGTTGTGGTGGTTTTCGTCGACTAACGTGTGATGCACACGTGTCTAATTGTGCCATCCCCACTATGTCCAACAAATATCCTATAATTCCGGATGGTGATAAAAAAAGAGAGTGAAAATTTTTATATTCCCAAAAGTAAGTATACGACAGCATGCACAGAAAAAACTAATTTTCCATTTCAAACACAAAATTCTCTGAATCAAATATTAATTTTTTCAATTTAGGTCCTACAAAGAAATTTGTAAATTCAAATACAAGATTTTTTAATAATTTGCTTGAAAAAAAAACCTTGATTTTTTCAATCAACAAATTATCTGATTCAATAAAATTTTTTTTATGAAAATGAAAAGCAAATAAAACAAATTATTTTGTATAGTATGCAATTTCTATATTGGAACAGAAATCTTCTCTTAACAATTTTGTTACAAATGTACTTTAATACCAATTTTTATGAACTAGAATTTTTCACTCCATACTGTTTTGTGTAAAACCAATTGTGTTTTTGATGAGTCGAACCTGCAATCTCTTGACTAATAAACTAACGTACTTGCCACTCAGCTAAAGAGCAAATCGCTTTTGGATACGCAAATAATGAATACACGCAAAACATGATTTCTTTTGTTTCTTCTAATCTAAAAATAACTTTGTTGAGTAAAAAAAAACAAGCCACGACGTTTTTCGGCTTCTTGTCCGAATTCACACGTATACAACACGAGCATTTAAAGAAAACAACAACATCAGCACATGTCCACGTTGAGTCAATGAACAAGCAAGGAAAACACCAACACAAGCAAATGAAATTAAATGATACAGTTTTTTATATAAAACAAAATTGAAACAAATAATTTACTGGAACAGTAAAAATATTTACCGGAACTAAATTTTATTTCAAAACACACGTTTGTTTGAAATTTTTTTGCGAATAATTTTTTCTGTGTGAAATTCCATAACGAAATAGCTTACACGTAAGTGAAGCTTTTTTTTTATAAATTTTTAGGACAAAAAAACACGCCTTTTTGCTGCAAAATAATCACTGTTTAGGTGGGTATCGACTTACACTATAAGCCGTGTGGTCGAAATAAAAGCGTTGGGGCAAAAGTTTCACCAAAAGACAGATTCCTTTATTTTCTGCTCACCTTGATCAAGTATCTTGTTCACGTGCTCGTTGTAAGGTGACGGAAATCAAAAGGTCGCTCATCGTCGCTAATAAAGTACGAAAATATGCTAACCTGCGTTTTCTATCTTAAAATTTTGGTCATTCGTATTTTGGCAGCTAAGAGCACAAAACATACAGAAGTGACACGAGACGGAAGATTTTTGTGTTTTTATACCTAGCTCGCTCTCTCCGGAATTTTGTCGTTGATTTTGCTTTGATTTTGCTTCTAGCGCAACAAAATTTTAGATTGTTTTGTGATTATGCTTTGTGCTTTTATTCATGTGCTAATTGGTAAGTAAAAGGGTGAAAAATTTTTTAATTTTATTAATTTGTGTTTGATGTTGGATATATTTTCAGTTTATTTTCAGGAAACCATTCTTTGGCTCAATATTTAATGTAAGTATAATTCTCAGTTGGAAAATTAAAAGAAATACATATATTATTAATTAATATTTTGCTTTCAGAAATTTGGCAAACTTTTTTCTGGGAAATTGGCAAACTTTTCTGATTTCAATCCCGAAAATGCCAAGGACTCGAATCAGGAAACACTGTTCAGTCAACACTTCTTAGTGTGTGCGTTGCAAGAACTGGGCTCTATGGTATTAGGATTAGGCACAACACCTCAAAACCTTCTGGCTGATCAAACTCTGCATGCCATTGATACGACTTGTGCTGTATTGGTGCATCCAAGTGCAGCAGCCCAAGACTGCCAAGTCTAGTAACACCACTTATCGATAGATTTGTTGATGCCCTCGAGCAAATGCGGTCTTCACCGGAGGCGGTATCAGGTTACAGTTGCGCTTTGGCGGCAACATACCAAGGGTAAAATTGTATTTAATGCGACACGAGTCGCATGTCGCTAAATCGTACCCAAGCCGGTTGGTTGTTAATTGGATCCATAATGACTCTGGGATCTCTCGTTAGTGAAGGGACTATTACCCAAATTACTGCTGTTGTGGCGCCACTCTTTTCCTTGTTCCAGCAAAGAATTGGAGTCAGAAAAGGCTCATGGCGACTCATTTACATGGCAAGTTACACTCGAATGCCGAGCAGGGACCGGATTCCACAACGATGAATTTTGAAGTGTTCACCAATTCCAATATACACTTGTTGCTTTGTGCATCCTCAACGGTGAGAATGAATAATTTTGATAGTTATAGTGAACACTAGCGTCAAAATTTATTTCTATCAAAATGTTCATGTAAGTGCAATTGTTGTAGCAAAACTGGCAATAGTTGTTCCATTAAGTTACAGTTTGTAAGGCGGACAATTGCTCCACATATATTATCGAGAGCAGCAGGTTCCTTTTCGTTGGCAATGCCATCAAAATATACATATATGCTCTGCAATTGAAAAATATACATTTTAGTTATTGTGTGTAAATTTATTTAATAAAAAAAATTAACACTTACTCGAATGATTTTCCCTCGGAACAAAAAACCAATTCACCCAATACGAAAACAGTATTTTGACGAGCAGAATGTATCGAAATAGTTTCCGGTGCAGTTTTTCAAAGCACCAAAACATTCGGCCAAAGCTCTATGTACAAAGGCCCTTTGTGAATCCAGTTTCTCATCCTTAGCTTTTTGCTGCAAATATATTTAAAAACCGCAAGTGCTAATTATTATAAACTAGAAATTTACATGAATTTTTGCTTACTTACCAACGTAGATGCGACAATTTATATGGAGAATTTTTCGGCCTCCATAGCCTGACCCAATAATGGCAGCAAATTAGCAGCACCTTCGTATTCACTTTCGTCGTCATTGCCGCCAGCAGGCTCATCAAAATTGCAATCATTCAATTTTCACCCGGCAGAGAATTGGGTTTCAAAATATAGGAGAAACTTTCAAGTGCAGCAAGCACAAGGGAAACCTTTTTATCGTCACGCACAATTTGATCCAATTTAGGAATTAGTATGGTAATAGCATTTCCAACACCTTGTACATATGTATATATGTGCTTGTATGTATTCCATTCTGCTTGTACAAGGCAATGAATGTTTTGTGGTACTGATGAATGTCAACAAGGCATCGATATAAACTTTACAAACATCTTCCTGAGGATAATCAATCTGTTGAATTTAAAACTTGTTTCAAAAATACTTTGTTTGTAATTTATGTTTTAGGAAAAACATTTGTTCTTTGCTTTTAATGCTTTTTCAAATATTTTACATTGTTTTTAGTTTTTAGAAGAATTTACTCAAGTAAACCTAAATAAACTCATCACTTTTATATATAAAAACCTGCCTGATAATTCAAATAACAATAGGTTATGGGGCCAGCAGAGAAAGCTGGTATTACACAATTTTGTGGGAGCAATTTTGAAAACTGGAAATTCCGTGTTGAGAAACATTTGGATGCTTCAGGAGTTCTTGCAGCTGTAACGTCAACTCAAGATTCCAGTCAAAAAAAATTGGATACGAAAGCTCAAGATATAATAACCAGTCTTGTAAGTGATGACTATTTGGAATACATACGAGATAAAGCAACAGCCAAAGAGATGTGGGACAGCTTAAACACAACTTTTTCGTGTAAGTCTTCACAAAATCAAACAATTATACGTAAAGAGCTGGCTAATTTAAGATTCAAGGAAAACGAAAGCCTTAACCAACATTTTCTTCAATTTGACTCACTGGTAAGACAATTAACAAGCGCCGGTTCCAAACCAGAAGAAGCAGATTTGGTCTCGCAATTATTTTTGACAATGCCTGAATCATTCGATCCTATTGTTACTGCGTTGGAGAATCTTAAAATAGAAGACTTAACATTAGCTGTTGTGAAACCAAGGTTATTGGCAGAAGAATCAAAGAGAAGAAACAGAAATGAGGATGAAGTGGCTCAAAAAGCAACAGCATTTCAATTTAAAAAGAAAAATACAACTCGATTTAATGGAAGATGTCATAAGTGTGGAAAATTTGGCCACAGATGCAAATGTTGAGGCATCGTCATACCTTTCTGAGAATGAAATATCATTTGCTTTAGATTCTGGTGCAACAGACCATTTCGTTAATGATAAAAATGTTTTCAAGAATTTAAGAAATTTAGAAAAACCGCAACTTATAAGCATAGCAAAAGACTCGGAGCAAATATCAGTTTTTATGATTGGAGAAATTGATTTGATGACTGAAACAGGTGTCAAAATTCATTTGAAGGATCTTCTGTATAGTTCCGAATTCCGACAGAACTTGTTATCAGTTAGTAAAATTGTAGAAGCTGGATTAAAAGTAGATTTTCAAAGAAATTATGCCAATATAAAACAAAATAGGGAAACTGTAATGAAGGCCAACCGTTGTGGAAATTTGTTTATTGTAAAATTAAAATGCGAACACATTCTATTGGCTAGTTTAAGTAAAGCTGAAGAAAACGAATTGTGGCACAAACGTATGGGACATATCAGTGACCAAGGCTACAATAAATTTATTAATAACGATATGGTTTGCGGTTTGCCAAAGGTATGTAAAACAAATTTTTGTGAAATTTGTGTTCAAAGTAAGCACTGTCGAGAACCTTTCGGAGGAACTCGAAGAAAATCAAACAGGCCTCTTGAACACATTCACTCCGATGTATGTGGTCCAATTACTCCTACCGCTTGGGATGGATCTCGATATTTTGTCACTTTTATTGACGATTATACACATTTTGTAATAGTATATCTCATTAAAAGAAAATCTGAAGTGTTCGAAAAATTTAAAGAATACGAGGCTTTGGTGACGTCTAAATTTGGTAATAAAATTTCTTATTTAACTGTTGATCAAGGGCGCGAGTATAGGTCTAGTCTGATGAATTCGTTCTGTAAAGAAAAAGGTATACAAATTTGTGAAACAATAGCATATTCCCCGCAACAAAACTGTGTTGCCGAACGAATTAATCGAACTATTGTCGAACGTGTTAGAGCACTGCTGCTTGAAGCTGGAAATCCGAAATTCCTATGGGGTGAGGCAGTTTACACAAGTATTTATATTTTAAATAGAAGTTTGACTAGAGCATTAGAGATGAAGAAAACCCCTGCAGAGATGTGGTATGGGCAGAAGCCAGACTTATCAAAAATGAGAATGTTTGGTTGCTTGGCTTATGCTTGGGTAGCTGATCACAAACGTAAGAAATTAGATGTCAAAAGCAATAAATATACGATGATTGGTTATTGTCCTAATGGTTACCGATTATGGAGTAATGAAAAACGGAAAGTTATATTATCAAGAGACGTAAAATTCAACGAAGCCGTATTTCCTTTTAAAAAGCAGAATATTGAAAATACGAAACTAACTATTACAAGAAACAATCAAGAGGGGGAAATAAGAGATGATGTTTCATTCCAAAATGGTGCTGAGGAGGAAATTAATGACAATGATTCGTTGCAGAATGGTGCTGATGAGCGATGTAATGATGAAATCCAGGTTCGTAAGGATGATATTTTGAGTAAAACTGGCGTAATTGAAGATGATGATCATGATACTGTGGAATCTCAGGTGGAAGAGCAAGTAGCCGAAGCACTTAGACGAAGTGAAAGAGTTCGAAAGCCAAATCGTACATTCGCCGACATCTATTCAACCATATTTGAAGCTATTCTCACTGAAGATCATGATACTGTGGAATCTCAGGTGGAAGAGCAAGTAGCCGAAGCACTTAGACGAAGTGAAAGAGTTCGAAAGCCAAATCGTACATTCGCCGACATCTATTCAACCATATTTGAAGCTATTCTCACTGAAGAAACTATTCCTACAAATTTTGCAGACATTGACAAATGTAGTAATAAATCAAAATGGGTAACTGCTGTTAAAGAAGAACTTGAATCGATGAATAAAAATAGTGTCTGGAAAATAATAAAAAAACGACCTAATGTAAAAGCTCTAAAATCTAAATGGGTGTTTACAGTGAAGAAAGATGTTAACGGAAATCTAAAGAGATATAAAGCCAGACTAGTTGCAAAAGGATATTTACAGAAACTTGGTGTCGACTATGAGGAGATTTATGCTCCAGTGGCAAAGTTACCTACAATAAGAATTATTTTAGCAGTTGGAGTTTTAAAAAATTTTATTTCTACCAATTAGATATTAAAACTGCTTTTTACATGGAGAACTAAAAGAAGATGTATACATGGAGATACCAGATGGTATAAAAGTCAATCCCGATTATATATTGAAGCTACAAAAATCTTTATACGGATTAAAGCAAGCTCCAAGATGTTGGAACGAAAAACTAAATTCCAGATTAATAGAACTAGAAGTCAACATGATTATTGCTTATATACTATATTTAAACATAATTATACAATATTTCTGCTGTTGTATGTAGACGACATGTTACTTGCTGGAAATAATGAAGAAGAAATTATCAAATTGAAATGTAAACTATCGAACTACTTCGAAATATCTGACTGTGGTAAACTTAATCATTTCCTTGGGATCAAATTTGAATATAACCAAAAAGATGGTGTGCTGAAAATGTCACAAGAGTGTTTAATAAGCAAAATATTGAACAAATTTGGAATGTCAGAATGTAATGATATTAGAACCCCCATGGAGAAAGGTCTACAATTAACAACAGGTACAGAAAATGAATGCAACCAACCCTACCGAGAGTTACTAGGCAGTCTTATGTATATTATGCTTAGTGTTCGCCCCGATATCTGTTATTCCATCGGTTATATGGGCAGATTTCAACAAAATCCTGCTGAAATACATTGGTCAACGCTTAAAAGAATTCTTCGATATGTTAAAGGCACAAACACTATGAAATTGGTTTATGATAAAAAATCGAATGAAGAAGCTTTGATTGGATATGCTGACGCAGATTGGGCATCAAGTATAATTGATAGAAAATCAACAAGCGGTTATATATTTTATGTTTTTGGAAACCCTGTATCAATGTCAAGTAAGAAGCAAGCGACGGTAGCTATATCATCCAGTGAAGCAGAATATATTGCTTTGAGCAATGCTACGTCTGAAGGATTGTGGATACGTGGACTACTACAAGATCTAAAAATTGTTGATGACAAATATCCTGTCACAATCTTTGAAGATAACGCCGTATGTATTTCAATGGCTCAAAATGTAGAGTGTAAACGTTCAAAGCATATTGATATCCGTCATCACTTCATCCGAGATCACTACATGAAAGGAAATTTGGTAGTGAAGCCAGTTTCGACTAAAAATCAAATTGCTGATATTTTCAAAAAACCTCTCGATGCTGCTAATTTTATTGCAATTAAATATTTACTTAAATTATATAATTGAGAAGGGGTGTTGAATTTAAAACTTGTTTCAAAAATACTTTGTTTATAATTTATGTTTTAGGAAAAACATTTGTTCTTTGCTTTTAATGCTTTTTCATATATTTTACATTGTTTTTAGTTTTTAGAAGAATTTACTCAAGTAAACCTAAATAAACTCATCACTTTTATATATAAAAACCTGCCTGATAATTCAAATAACAATACAATCATTTGTAGACAATATTGTAAGACTCCCCAATATATGGAACAAATGCAACTCCGGCACGTTGAGCGAATTCCTTAATGGCCAATACAGACTCCTCGTTCTCACCCAGATGAAGTTTTCTGAACTATAGCCAGCAATATTGCCATTGAAAGATGCCGGAAACACTTAATGAACACTCACAACCTTTTATTTCACTTTTTTTTTGCTTAAAACACATAAAAATTATTAAATTAAAATTTTATAAAACTTTTCTAATCATTTTTGCTTTTTCACATTCTTATAATTTTGGTTTTCATTTTGTTTATTTGCATACTTTCTTAATAACAAATGCACTATAGTTGTCTCTTTTTCCCACGAATTTTAAAAAGCTGATCCTAGCTTTTTTGACCTGTCACTTTCTTCAGTTCTGTGTATTCTGTGGCTAAGAGCATCGGTCGTTTTTTACATGAGCATCGGAGTTTTATTTGGCCAGTGATAGAAAAAGAGTAAAACACACACCAATACGTGGAATTTGCACAATTGAAATCGTAGAGAAAAAGTACATGATTAGAAATTGAAATAAAAAAAATAAAAAGAAAAGAACTGAAAATTAATACTGCCTGTTCCAGGATGTCACTCATGTTCGTTCGCACGCATTTTAAACGACAAACAGCTGTTTTGCGTTCCACTAAAAGCCTTTAGGACGACAAGTCGAAAGAAAATGAGTGCGAACGATAACGTAAGCATTTCAATACAAATTTGCGCCCCAATAAAATTGTTTTCAGTCATTTGTTCGAACTCTAATGTCAAAAGCAGGCACTTGTATTTTAATTGTCGACTGAGACAAACTGCCTGGCTCATGATATCGAACGCAAACGAACACGAAAAAAACAAGTCACTCGCTTTTAATCGATTTTGAGGCTCTCTAAAATTTTCGTTGTCGTTTGTATGTTGTTTACGTTATTGACGTAATTTGTTAAATTTGTATATTGCCACATCGACTAAATTGAATATTAATCGCTAACTTCAAAAATAAATCGCTGAAATGTTCGAAATTTTTTACTCAAAATGCGACCCTGTGATTTATTTAAATGAAATGAATGACAGAAAAAATATAAATAAATAAATACATTTTTGTTAAAAATAAAAAGTAAATTGTGTGATTATTTGTAAAAATAAGGAAAAGTTCGGATTAAAAGTGCAAGAAGAGTGTAAGTAAAACAGTAAGTTGTTTTCAAACTTGTTTAAAATATTCCAGCGCTTAAAATATAAATATGTATGTATATTATTTGTTACAGTTAATGAATATACTTGCAGTACGTATGGCTGTCCATTTTCTGGAGGAGAATGAGGAACACGTAGCTCTTAGGTCATTAAGGGACAGTAGCAATGTTCTCCATATGCCATTTTCTCCATTTTTATTTAAATATTTTATTATTATGATTAATTTTATGATTTTTATATAAATTTTTATAGTTTTTTTTCTTTTTAGTGATTACCTTTTATTATAATAAAATTAAATAATAATGAATTTATATTACAAGTTTTTATTTTTTCATTAAATGAAGCACAGCCGCGAATAACGTGTTGCGGCTGCTGAAAATGATGTGCCTACAATCAGCCGAAGCAGCTCATGCTGTTTTGATTGTATGACATTGATGGGGATAATCCCGTGGTATGCCCGGTGAGGAATGTGAAAATGTTGTTGCTTACAAATTTCTGTTCGTTTATAGGTGAATTGTTTGCGTCCTGTTTTGTTTTTTTTTTGGCGTTTCTTAGAAAAAAATTTAAAATTTTACTTTGTGTTAGCTCTGAACAAAAGAAAATAATGTTGAAAATGAGGTAGAAAAGGCTGTCAGAAATATGCAAAAGAAAATTACACATATTACAGCTGTCAGCAGTGCGTAGTGCTGGTAAATAGAATGCAGTGGAACATAATAACAAATACAGGGATGTCATTTTCATTCAAGCCACAGTAAAACCAAAACAGTTAAATTGCAGATTTAAAAATATATACAAAAAAAAAAGGCATAAAGAAAAATAAAGTATGTAAACGTTATACTAGGGCTGAAGTCATAGGATAAGGGGAATAGCTTTGATATGAAAAATAAAGGCAGAGAAAAACATTATGAAAGCACATATACATATATATACATAAACAATTTTTTTTGTATAGATAGATGTTATATACAATATAAAAAGAAAAAAAAAATATATATTTTCCGTTGCCATGTACTAGATGTGTATGTGTATATAGATATACAGAAATACATAAGATTAAATAGCATAGAGGTTAATTCGGTGGAAAAGTCCAGAAAGAAAAAAAGATGGATTATTGGCGGGATTGTTTTTTTTTTTGGAAAATTGGAATATGTAAAAAGCTACGTCAGAATAAAAAGAGTAGCGGACGAACAGAAGTTTAACAGCAGTCAAAGTGTTCGCATCATAAGTGGGTATAAGTGCCAGTATTTAAAATTACCAATTTTATATTGTGTTTAGAAAAAAATAAGTGGTGAGTGAATATTAAGAACGATAGAAAGGAAAGGAATTTAGGCTAATAATCATCTACAAAACATAAACAAAATAGGTGAAACCCAGTAAATTTCTTAAGAAGTGTGGAACAAACCGTTTTGAAAAAAAAAAGGGAAGTAATTACCCGCCAAGGAAACCCGATCTGGCTACAGGGCAACCGAAAAAAAGGTGACAAGTGGTACTGGAGCTTGCTAAATTGTGGCAGCCAAGGGAGTAAAAGAGCGAACTCTGACTGCAGCAAAAATTTAAAACAAGAAAAAAAAAGGGAAGGGCTAGTAGCCAGGTAACAAATTTTATATAAAGTAAATCGTTTCGAAATGAAAAAAAGAAATACCTAAAAGGGAAATAAAGAAAAAAATAAAAAAAGAGTTGAAACAAATAAAGATATTCTTGGACCCAATAGGCCAAAAAGAAAAAAAAAAATATTTAAAGAAAGGAATATATATATATAAGTAAAGAAGTGTGTGTGAAATAAATGAATGTACTAGGTAGATAATGTAGAATAAGGTATTTAGATTTAGTATTCCGAAAATTTAAGCCTAAATGTATGCTATATATATATACAAAATATGTCCATTTCTCGTGTTATTAGGTTAAAAGCTAAACTAAAATTATAATAGTAGTATTGCGTTTTGATATTGATAAATAAAGTAGAAAATTTGTAGGTGCATCCTGATTATTGACTAGCCTTTAGGAGCTCCAATAGGATAGGATATAATAGGATTCGACCGAATCGGGAATATAAAAGTAAATTATATAATAAATTATACAGAAGAAAATAAAAACTTTATAACGCGAGAAAATTAATTAGATAAGTATGTAAGTAGGTAAAAGCCGTTGAGAAAATAGAGGAAAATAGAGAAAAATATCTAAAATATCAAAAAAAAAATATATATAAATATAAATATAGATATATATAAAAGAAAAGAAAGAGTATTGTTGGTTTAAGTATTTAGAGTTTACATATATAAAAAAAAATAAATAAATAATGTACTTGTGTAGTTGAAAAGAAAGAAAATTATGGAGTAGAATAATCTAGAAAGGCAAAAGTTAACAGGTAAGAGTAAGGAAGGTGGGCAAATGAATGGGTCGCAAAAGAAAATGAAGACGGAGAGTTAGCGACAAGGTTGGGAGGGCAAAGGGAACAAAACATCTGTTTCCCGTAGAGTGTTTCCTGTGGTATGTTGATTTGTAGAGTTCAGAGTAATTTTTTTTTGTTCTTGAATTTTTTTTGTATGGATACGCGGCTAGCAAGAAGGGTTGGGACCTCCTGAGAAATGTGATAGCTAGTCGGAGGTCTTGCTAAGTCAACCGGTCCATGACATAAATGGCGCCCAATCTAAAAATGCAATAGGTTAGTTTATTAGCCTATGTATGTTAAGTCGTGTGTGAACAACTATACACGCAGCAATAGTACACTAATAGAGAAGCAATAGCCCAAATATAGCCATGTACAGTTGAGATTCACTGGAATAACCGATATGTATAAAGGTATAGATTTATTAAGTCGTTGTATTCCAGTGATTCATTCAATTAATACGTGACTGTAAGAGGAATAACCATGAAAACGTGAAACTATAACTTAAATGACGTGTATGTTCTTTAAATGTATGGTTAAACGTTTTTTTTGTTGTTTGTATTGTTTATAATTTGTTTTGGTAAAGTTGTTTTTTTTTATTATTTAACGTAAAAAGAAAAATTTCGTGTTATTGTTTCATATGGAAAGTGGATATTAGCGAATAGCCTCACGTCAAAGAGAAAATACTTTGTTGTGGCAAGATGTATTGGCTAAAATCCACAATGTTACTCATAATCTCGCTGTAATGAATAAACAGACGTATGGTATGAGAGCACGTATGAAATAGTCCGAAATAAAACTACAGTAAGTTGGATTAATACCACAGGATACCAATAATGAATTATTAAGCCGCCTTAACCTTACTAGCCGTTCACTTTTCGCCTGGAATGAAAAGATAGAATAATTATATTTAAAAATACCACGCAAGGATATATATACAAATATAAACAAGTAAAAATACATACATCAGAAAGTAAGCGTTATTCAAGTGTAATTTAAATATAATTTTGTGATCATTTTAGTGTTAGTGTTGGAAGCGTAGTTTATAGAATTAATAGCATAGGAATAACTCGGTTATTGCTGTGCAGAGTAATTAGCATAGTATTAGTTAGGAATTAGATAAAGTTTTAGTCTTTTATTTTTTTATTTTTTTGTTTTTGTTTAATTATACCTATATTAGTAAATAAGAATTTGTATTGAATAGTGTTTTTTTTAATTTTTTTTTGCTGTGAGTAGGAAATGAGTAACAGTAGTCCGGTTACGAAGCAAACCAGAAAAAGAAACAGACAGGTGCAATTTGATTTGAATCGGTCTACACCTCAAATAGCGTACAAGATATATAAGACCAATACACCCAGAGCAAAGCCACGAATAAGACTGGATAAAGTAATGGCTGAAGCGCAAGAAAATCAAGGACAAATTAGGGATTTATCACAGACCATATTGACTGGTTCAACCAGGGCTCACCCAAATGGGAGGGAACCCCTTGAAACAGCAATGCCAGGTAGTAGCAAGCAAAATAATGGGGTAAATGAGCGAACAGGAATGAATAATTCGATCCAAGTGTTGAGTGCAAATAGTGTTAGTGAACAGGTAGTTGACATGAAAAGACAAATGTCAGATTTAACGGAAATGATAAGCAGGTTGAGTGTTGTAGTTCAACAAACCCAACAGGAAAATAGAAAACTAATGGAGTATACTAGGGGAAAGAACATGAACATGTCTATCGATAGCCAGCCTAATATGGAAAGGACAGAAGCGGATATACCGTCTAGACGCTCTTCAAGAGATTCGTCAATAGCGGAAAGTTACCAAAGAACGTGTGACGGACCGCGAATTGAAAAATGGGGGATAGAATTCGATGGGGACCAAAAAAAATTATCGGTAGAAGACTTCGTGTTTCGTTTAGAGAGACTACAATGCCAGTATGGAGTTCCGTGGAAAGAGGTGTTAGGTAACTTCCATTTAGTAATGAGAGGAGCAGCCGAGAGATGGTATTGGCTTTTCATAAAAACGAATTACGTTACTGAATGGGTCACATTGAAATCAGCTCTTTTGAAACAATATCAGTCTACCAGATCAAGTTTCGAACTTATGAGGGATATTGTAGAAAGGAAACAACAGCCTGGGGAGTCTATAGATACATTTTTCTTTGAAATGATACAACTGAGATCGCGACTAAGTATTTCTATGCCCGAGGAAGAAATGATAAAAATGATAAAAAGGAATTTACGTGAGAGTATAGGAAGAATAGTTTATCCAATGCCAGTAGCTTCAGTAGAGGAGTTGAGAATGTGCTGTATAGATGCAGAAAAGACGTTCTTAAGAAGAGATATGCGAAGTCAGCCACCGATAGTTAATCGATTTCAAAAACATGTGAGTGAGTTGTATGGAGAACCGGAGAACCTCATACCTGAAATACATTCAGAAGAAGTGGCGGGGATTAGGATGGGCCAGTTTACAAGGTCAGCTGTACAAGAAGTAGTGGTTTGCTGGAACTGTCGCCAAAAGGGTCACATTTTTATGGACTGTCCATCGACGGAGAGGAATATATTTTGTTATAGATGCGGTAAGCCAGATATTATTGCCCCGAACTGCTCAACATGTAAAAATAAAAATTTTGCATGGAACGACGGAAAAGCGGGGAACCATCGTTCGTTGGAAGACCCGCGAGGGGATGTACAACAAAATTAGAACAACGATCGAATCTGGTTAAAAATGTAAAAAACTTTAATAAAATTACACCAGAAACAAAACACTTATATACCTTAGAAGAAAGAGAACAGAACTATGAGAAAGTTAGAAAAACATTATACAACAGCGAAATTTACGATAAGCCTACAGTTTCAAGAAAAATAAAAAAGTTAAGGGAAAAATTTGCAGAAAAGAAAAAGATGAGAAAATTGGCTATAGAGGTGATTAAATCTGTAGATGATAAGCCGTGCGATCCTAGGCCTTTTGCAAAGTTTAAAATAGGTGAAGTAGAAATAAGTGGCTTGCTGGATACAGGTGCTTCAGTTAGTATTCTGGGAAAAGGATGTCGGGAACTTGTGGAAAGTTTAGGGATTGAAATTAAGCCAATTTTCTCAGTAATTCGTACTGCTAGTGGAAAAGAACATCGCTTGTTAGGATATGCTAGACTAGAAGTAGAATATCATGAGGAAAAGAAAGAAATAAATTTTTATCTTTGTCCGGAATTGCAACAAACGGCATACCTAGGAATTGACTTCTGGAAAGTTTTCAATTTAGCTCCAGAAATAGTAGGCATTGCGGAAGTAGACTTAGAAAAAATTAAGAAAAATCTCAAAGCAGAGAAATGTAGAGCTGATCCACATATTTTAACAGAATCACAGCAAAAAGATCTGGAAAGAGTTATAAAAATGTTCCCTGCGTTTGAGAAAGAAGGTTTAGGGTGCACCCCTTTAGAACAACATAAAATCACACTTGTAGAAGGTGCCGAGCCAGTAAAGGATAGGTACTACCCGATTTCGCCAGCTGTTCAAGAAGTCGTGTATAAGGAGGTGGATACAATGTTGGATTTAAAAGTTATAGAAAAGAGTGAAAGTCCATGGAATAACAGAACGACTATAGTAAGAAAACCGGACAAGAATAGGTTCTGCTTAGATGCAAGAAAATTAAACAAACTTACTGTAAAGGATGCCTATCCTTTGCAAAATATAGAAGGGATACTAAGTAGGATAGACGAAACACATTTTATAAGTAGCGTTGATCTTAAATTTGCGTTCTGGCAAATAGAGTTAGATAAAGGGAGCAGACCATACACCGCGTTTACCGTACCGGGTCGGCCACTCTATCAGTTCAGAGTTATGCCATTCGGATTATGCAATGCCGCGCAAAGACTTTGTCGACTCATGGACAAAGTGATTCCACAAAAGCTAAAGGAAAACGTGTTTGTATATTTGGATGACCTCCTGATTATATCTGATAGTTTCGAAAAACATTTGATATTGTTGAATGAAGTAGCCACCTGCCTCAAAAATGCTAAGCTTACAATCGGCCTTAAAAAGTCACAATTTTGTTTTAAACAGTTGAATTACCTAGGGTTCATCATAGGAGGCGGAATGTTGAAAACGGATCCCGAAAAAGTTAAGGCAATTAAAGATATAAGAATTCCAAAGACTACAAGGGAAGTACGCAGTTTTTTTGGGAACGGCAGGGTGGTATCGCCGATTCATAAGAGATTTTTCGACAATAGCAGCACCCTTAACAGACACATTAAAAAAATCAAAGAAATTTGTGATGACGCCTGAAGCGGAGGAGTCATTTGAAAAGCTTAAAAAAGCGCTCACTTCTGCGCCAGTGTTGAGGCATGCGGATTTTTCGAAAAGATTTTATATACAATGCGACGCTTGCGAATACGGAATAGGTGCAGTTTTATACCAGCTTAATGAACAGAACAACGAACATCCAATCGCGTTTTATTCTCAGAAATTAAATTCCTGTCAAAAAAATTACAGTGTGACAGAGAAAGAGTGTCTCGCGGCAGTAATGGCGGTAAAAAAATTCAGACCTTACATTGAAATGATGCCTTTCACAATTGTTACCGACCACGCAAGTCTTAAATGGCTCATGTCATTAAAAGATTTAAGCGGTAGGCTAGCGCGATGGTCATTGCAATTGCAAGCATATGACTTCGAAATTAAGCATCGAAAAGGATCTGAAAACATAGTTGCCGATATGTTATCCCGTCTGCCAAATCCGGAAATTGTAGAAGAACTGAGTATGGAAGACATATTTGATTTTGAAACCACTGAGTTCGAAAGCGCAGAGTATTTAGCACTGATAAATCATATAAAAGAAAACGAAGACCAGCTGCCAGACTTAAAAGTGGACAACGGCATGATATATAAAAAGGAAGCGTTTGAACAAGATATAGTAGAGTACAAATGGAAATTATGGATTCCTGAGAATCTTACTAATACTTTAATAGAAAAAGCTCACACAGCATTGACAGCAGCTCATGGAGGTATGTCAAAAACTTTAGAAAAACTTCGGCGTTTCTTTTATTGGCCAAAGATGGCTTCTCAAGTGAGAAATTTTATAAATAATTGCCAAACCTGCAAGGAAGCTAAATGTACCAATTATAGGATGCAACCAGAAATAGGTAAACAAGTAGTGACTGAACGACCATTCCAGAAACTTTATATTGATTTTATGGGGAAATACCCCAGATCAAAAAACGGAAATTGTTTTGTGTTCGTAGTAGTAGATCACTTTACAAAGTTTATTTTCTTAAAAGCAATGAAAGAGGCTACCACGAGTAATGTAATACAGTTTTTGGTTCAGGAAATATTCCAAAAGTTTGGAGTCCCGGAAACTATACACAGTGATAATGGCCCACAATTTGCCGCTAAAAGATTTGAAAATCTCATGAGAACCTACAAGATAAAACATTTGAAAACTGCCGTATACTCACCGCAAAGTAATGCTAGTGAGCGTGTTAACCAGTCAGTACTTGCCGCTATAAGAATGTATTTAAAAGACGATCACCGGGATTGGGACATGTACCTGTCTGAAATTGAGTGTGCGTTACGATCAGCGATTCACACAGCAACAGGGTGTACACCGTTTTTCGCGCTGTTCGGGTATCATATGTTTTCTAGCGGCGCTGAATATAAATTAGGCAGGAAATTGCAGTCGCTGAGTGACCACCAGATAATAGAGCTCAACAGAACTGACAAATTGGACGTAATTAGAGAACAAATAAAGCTAAACATGAAAAAAGCATATGAAATGAGTGCCGCAAGATATAATAAGCGAGCGAGAATAATTACATTTAGACCAGGGCAGGAAGTTTACAGGAGAAACTTTATACTAAGCGATTTTGCTAAAAACAGAAACGCAAAATTTTGCAAAAAATTCATGAGATGTAGAGTGGTTCGACCCGTAGGGAATAATATGTACGAATTGGAAACATTACAGGGAAAATCAATCGGGGTATATCATGTGAAAGACATCAAAGTGTAAAAATAGGTCAACTTAGCAATAACTAGGACACTAGAAAACATTTGCTGAGAATTAATAAACTGTGATATGAAAACCACAACAAAGTACCTGATAGAGTTAGTTTTTGATTATACAGATAAAGTAATTATACACAATATAAAATACAAGTGCAACATAAAATTAAGATTTACCAAAAAGGGGTAACCATTGAAATCCATCTGTGATATATACTTCGTGATGTCCCAAAAGATTTTTCTTATATTTGTGTAGGTCTAGCCAGATATTGACAGAAGATAAGGGTGTTCCAGGAACCAAAATTACCAAGAAACTAGGGAAAAGTGTCACAAAGTATTAGTTATTTAACAAATTGATAATCAAAAATACTTCCCGGCTGCAAAAATGTTTAGGTATACATGTATGTAGATATTGGATACTCAAACTTTTGTTATCAAAAGAATAAGAATTCAATGGCCAATTCCGAGCAACCAGTAATTCCAGAGAAAGGAAAGCATAGAGGCTGAATCCAATCGAATATGACGCAGTCCAGACGAAAATGGATTAAAAGAAAAAAAAAAAAAAAATTTTTTTAGTGTTAGCCTCAAAAGGGGCGATCGTTTAAAATATATAGTACTTATAAATATGGTATGTCAAAATACCCTACCAAATTAAAATGGTAACAAGAAAGAAACAACGTTTCAAAAACAAAAGAAAAAATTAAAGAAAAGGGTTCCCTCTACAATTTCTTTTTTCGAAAAAGAAAATTGGAAGAGTGTCATGTTGCGAGGATGGCTGGAACTACAAGTTACCGCCTAGAGGGGGGAAAACAAAAAAATAAGAATAATAAGTAGATAGTGACAAATACGGGGACATAGCTAGTAAATTAGGCAAACCTGTAAATGCCCGGCTGGAATTGCTATTTGAGACATCTTTCAGGGTCATGGGAGTTCCCCACGTTGGGCATTGTAAATACATGGCGAAATAAGCCGCACACCGGCTCATACAATTAACACGGGTACGACCCGGAGTTTTGTTGCGGCTGCTGAAAATGATGTGCCTACAATCAGCCGAAGCAGCTCATGCTGTTTTGATTGTATGACATTGATGGGGATAATCCCGTGGTATGCCCGGTGAGGAATGTGAAAATGTTGTTGCTTACAAATTTCTGTTCGTTTATAGGTGAATTGTTTGCGTCCTGTTTTGTTTTTTTTTTGGCGTTTCTTAGAAAAAAATTTAAAATTTTACTTTGTGTTAGCTCTGAACAAAAGAAAATAATGTTGAAAATGAGGTAGAAAAGGCTGTCAGAAATATGCAAAAGAAAATTACACATATTACAGCTGTCAGCAGTGCGTAGTGCTGGTAAATAGAATGCAGTGGAACATAATAACAAATACAGGGATGTCATTTTCATTCAAGCCACAGTAAAACCAAAACAGTTAAATTGCAGATTTAAAAATATATACAAAAAAAAAAGGCATAAAGAAAAATAAAGTATGTAAACGTTATACTAGGGCTGAAGTCATAGGATAAGGGGAATAGCTTTGATATGAAAAATAAAGGCAGAGAAAAACATTATGAAAGCACATATACATATATATACATAAACAATTTTTTTTGTATAGATAGATGTTATATACAATATAAAAAGAAAAAAAAAATATATATTTTCCGTTGCCATGTACTAGATGTGTATGTGTATATAGATATACAGAAATACATAAGATTAAATAGCATAGAGGTTAATTCGGTGGAAAAGTCCAGAAAGAAAAAAAGATGGATTATTGGCGGGATTGTTTTTTTTTTTGGAAAATTGGAATATGTAAAAAGCTACGTCAGAATAAAAAGAGTAGCGGACGAACAGAAGTTTAACAGCAGTCAAAGTGTTCGCATCATAAGTGGGTATAAGTGCCAGTATTTAAAATTACCAATTTTATATTGTGTTTAGAAAAAAATAAGTGGTGAGTGAATATTAAGAACGATAGAAAGGAAAGGAATTTAGGCTAATAATCATCTACAAAACATAAACAAAATAGGTGAAACCCAGTAAATTTCTTAAGAAGTGTGGAACAAACCGTTTTGAAAAAAAAAAAGGGAAGTAATTACCCGCCAAGGAAACCCGATCTGGCTACAGGGCAACCGAAAAAAAGGTGACAAGTGGTACTGGAGCTTGCTAAATTGTGGCAGCCAAGGGAGTAAAAGAGCGAACTCTGACTGCAGCAAAAATTTAAAACAAGAAAAAAAAAGGGAAGGGCTAGTAGCCAGGTAACAAATTTTATATAAAGTAAATCGTTTCGAAATGAAAAAAAGAAATACCTAAAAGGGAAATAAAGAAAAAAATAAAAAAAGAGTTGAAACAAATAAAGATATTCTTGGACCCAATAGGCCAAAAAGAAAAAAAAAATATTTAAAGAAAGGAATATATATATATAAGTAAAGAAGTGTGTGTGAAATAAATGAATGTACTAGGTAGATAATGTAGAATAAGGTATTTAGATTTAGTATTCCGAAAATTTAAGCCTAAATGTATGCTATATATATATACAAAATATGTCCATTTCTCGTGTTATTAGGTTAAAAGCTAAACTAAAATTATAATAGTAGTATTGCGTTTTGATATTGATAAATAAAGTAGAAAATTTGTAGGTGCATCCTGATTATTGACTAGCCTTTAGGAGCTCCAATAGGATAGGATATAATAGGATTCGACCGAATCGGGAATATAAAAGTAAATTATATAATAAATTATACAGAAGAAAATAAAAACTTTATAACGCGAGAAAATTAATTAGATAAGTATGTAAGTAGGTAAAAGCCGTTGAGAAAATAGAGGAAAATAGAGAAAAATATCTAAAATATCAAAAAAAAAATATATATAAATATAAATATAGATATATATAAAAGAAAAGAAAGAGTATTGTTGGTTTAAGTATTTAGAGTTTACATATATAAAAAAAAATAAATAAATAATGTACTTGTGTAGTTGAAAAGAAAGAAAATTATGGAGTAGAATAATCTAGAAAGGCAAAAGTTAACAGGTAAGAGTAAGGAAGGTGGGCAAATGAATGGGTCGCAAAAGAAAATGAAGACGGAGAGTTAGCGACAAGGTTGGGAGGGCAAAGGGAACAAAACATCTGTTTCCCGTAGAGTGTTTCCTGTGGTATGTTGATTTGTAGAGTTCAGAGTAATTTTTTTTTGTTCTTGAATTTTTTTTGTATGGATACGCGGCTAGCAAGAAGGGTTGGGACCTCCTGAGAAATGTGATAGCTAGTCGGAGGTCTTGCTAAGTCAACCGGTCCATGACAAACGTTGTAAAAGAAAATTTTTAAAAAACCATTTTTTCACATATTACCATTTACATAACTCTCTTGAGTTGTTCAAACATCAAATCATTTAAAATTATGCATCTGATCCCCGTCAAAATACAATTACAATCAGTCAGTCAGTGGAAAACTTTGTAAGTATCTAATAAAATTATGCAAACAAAATTGTCGAAAATAATTGATAAATGTAGCAGAGATACAAAAAGAAAAGTTAATGCTAGTTATCATTATTCTCGATACGCTAAAAAAATTTAAACGAAAAAAACAATCTTGCCTTAAAATACGTTTTTTTTTTGGCTCTCCTGCAAAATTATTATTTTGTCACTTAAAACGTTATTCGCGGTTAACCTTCAAATGTTGAACCAATAGTTCAAAAGTTTCGGCAATCTTAGCGGACTTTTTTGCCTGCTGTTCAGTGGCATGTGCCATTCGCTGGGCAGCAGTAGCTAGGGTTTTCGTGGCTTCCACTAAAGTTTTCGTCACATCCACTTGGTCTTTGGCTAAAGCTGCCAACTGCTCACCTATTTTTAGTTGTCGACAGAATATGTTCAATTTCTCATCAACTACGGATTTTCTTTTTCTTTTTTTGATGAAGATGAAATAGATGGCTCATCACTCATATCGAGCTGGCGTTTCTGTTGCTGGGAGTAGTTGTGTGGTGGCCACATATCTAGTTGTTGCTGAGTGGACGCCTCCTGATTGCTTAAAGTTTCTATCCGCCGTGTTGGTGTAACAACTCCTGTGTATCTATTTGATGCTGGAAACTTAGTGATGTCCTGGTGTTGTAACAGCTTCACTGCAACGATTTGTTTGTGGATTTCAGTGGACGGCCCTTGGTTGCTGGAAGTTGTTTTTTGCCTTGATGGTGTTACAGCTACTACTACTGCTTTGGAAATTCTGGGTGGTGTGACCGTTAATGCTACTGAGCAATCGTCAATTAGCTCAGTAGTTTTCGCACCAAACACACTGCCACTGGGTGCTGTAGCTTTTGAGAGAAAACATGTTCGGTCTACTACTTGCTCCAATTCCGTCAACGGATTCATTCGAAAAAGGCCGCCACCTGTTTCAGTAAGGCTTCTTTTGTTTTCCGCTACCTTTCTTTTGGTGCGCGACTTAAGATCTGCCCAAGACTGCGAATAAATAATAAAAGTACATATACATATGTTTTAGATCTAACTATAAAAAACATTTTCATACCTTCTTCCATTCTGTAATGGAGCGAATTGGAGGTCCAAAGGAATTTAAATTTTTCGTGAGCACATTCCACTGCTCCTCCACTGACATTTTTGAACTTCCAAAAACAACGCGTCCTCTAGCAAAGTTTGGGTTCGCTTCCATATATTCTACGAGTGCCTGTAGATAGGGTGTTGTTGATTTTTAATGCTAATTTGCAAAAAATTAGTACATTTTAATTCATAATTACATAAAATATCGTCAACAATTTATTATCTTACCTTTTCGTTTCCATTTTTTTCTTTTTTATTAAATTTTTTGTTAAAGAAAATAATTTAATTTTTTAAGTTACAACAAAACGACAACCAATATATAAGTGACTGATTTTGGCAGCTGTAGTCGCAGTAATGACAGCTAAAATTTTTAGTGAGCGCCAAATTTGTACTGAGGTGATTATGTCTTCGTTGCGTTTCGTTGTCGTTCGAGTTTTGGTTTTATAGAGCACCCATATTGTTTTTTTTTTCGTTAAAAATTAGTGTGAATGAGTACGTTTGATATCATGAGCCAGACAGAAAATAAAACAAATTGGTTTTATTTACACAAATAAAATATTTTGCTTTGCCAATGAGTAATATTATTCTGGCTTCGCTGGCAATGGATTTGTTGAGTAACCCGTCGTTGGTGGTCTCCCCACGTCTGGGCTTGTAAGTAAGCCGTTTTGCGTCCTTTGGCTGGTCCTTGTGATACTCTTCTCTAGGTATGTATGTGTGTTCGACAACAGCTTCGAAAAAACGGCCAAGCAGTTAACATAAATCACATTGGGATTTAATAGTGGGTGAAAACTACATTATGCGCCGATTTTTAATGCCAAATTGTGTGGAGGAACTCGTTACCCCTAGTTCAATGTCGTCACTTATCAGTGTGACCAGATTTTAAAATAATATTAAGCTAAATCACGTTTGAAAAAAAGCTAAAATAAGCTAAAAAGTTACATTTTAGGCTAAAGCTAAACTTTTTTTTACTTCTTTGATCACTTTTCAATAGTTTCTTATTGCTAAACTAACGTTAAATATTACACAAACATATTTTTTTATTATACATATAGAATATTTGCTTAATGAAATTATTTATTAATTATTATATTTTAGATCAATGATAAGCAAACACATACATCTCTAATGTAAAAGAGAGCAAATTGCATACTTGTACGAATGTACGTGTAAAAAAGAGCATAACAAAGTGCCCACGGGCGGCCTTTTGATGATCAATGTTTTAGATTTAATGAAGAACAAAACAAAAACTTCCCCAAAATAATCTTAAAATGTTTTTAAAAATGTAAAAATGAGACATTATTAGATTTAATTGAACTATAGTGAATTTTAAACAGAAATAATTTCTTAATCAGGCTTGAGTTCAGTAATTTCAATTCTTATGAATGAAATATTTTTATTAATTAATGTGAGTATCTAAAGAAGAGAAGAAAAATTAAACTAGACACTATTAGCTGGGGGATATACCGATATTTTTCTGTGCAGCCACGCACTTCATCAGCACCCATGTCCATCTACTGGGGTAGAGATTATTATTAACATCAGCTATTAAACTTAAATTTCTATGAAATGGAATATGAGAATTGATTGTGTATACAATTATTGATTTGCCTTTGGCAAACACATTTGTAAGTATCACTATTCATTTTCTGTTTTTCCATTTTCTATTTAGGTTAGCACGAAGTTATATCACTCTACCTATGTATGTTTAACTATTCTTACTTATCTTTTACGATAATCACATTAATTATTTTTACTTATTCGATGCACCATCGGTACATACATATAAGTATTATTGTAGTGGCTTTATGTTACTTTGTTTTTGCTTTCTACAGTTGACTTAGCTTTCCAGCATTCTGAAGCAGTTCTGGCCAAGTGAACAGTGATCGCCAAGTGAACATATTTTTGTCACGTGCCCATGATGAATTAAATGAGACATTATTAGATTTAATTGAACTATAGTGAATTTTAATCAGAAATAATTTCTTAATCAGGCTTGAGTTCAGTAATTTCAATTCTTATGAATGAAATATTTTTATTAATTAATGTGAGTATCTAAAGAAGAGAAGAAAAATTAAACTAGACACTATTAGCTGGGGGAAATACCGATATTTTTCTGTGCAGCCACGCACTTCATCAGCACCCATGTCCATCTACTGGGGTAGAGATTATTATTAACATCAGCTATTAAACTTAAATTTCTATGAAATGGAATATGAGAATTGATTGTGTATACAATTATTGATTTGCCTTTGGCAAACACATTTGTAAGTATCACTATTCATTTTCTGTTTTTCCATTTTCTATTTAGGTTAGCACGAAGTTATATCACTCTACCTATGTATGTTTAACTATTCTTACTTATCTTTTACGATCATCACATTAATTATTTTTACTTATTCGATGCACCATCGGTACATACATATAAGTATTATTGTAGTGGCTTTATGTTACTTTGTTTTTGCTTTCTACAGTTGACTTAGCTTTCCAGCATTCTGAAGCAGTTCTGGCCAAGTGAACAGTGATCGCCAAGTGAACATATTTTTGTCACGTGCCCATGATGAATTAAATGAGACATTATTAGATTTAATTGAACTATAGTGAATTTTAATCAGAAATAATTTCTTAATCAGGCTTGAGTTCAGTAATTTCAATTCTTATGAATGAAATATTTTTATTAATTAATGTGAGTATCTAAAGAAGAGAAGAAAAATTAAACTAGACACTATTAGCTGGGGGAAATACCGATATTTTTCTGTGCAGCCACGCACTTCATCAGCACCCATGTCCATCTACTGGGGTAGAGATTATTATTAACATCAGCTATTAAACTTAAATTTCTATGAAATGGAATATGAGAATTGATTGTGTATACAATTATTGATTTGCCTTTGGCAAACACATTTGTAAGTATCACTATTCATTTTCTGTTTTTCCATTTTCTATTTAGGTTAGCACGAAGTTATATCATATATGGTATTTCCCCCAGCTAATAGTGTCTAGTTTAATTTTTCTTCTCTTCTTTAGATACTCACATTAATTAATAAAAATATTTCATTCATAAGAATTGAAATTACTGAACTCAAGCCTGATTAAGAAATTATTTCCAAATGTAAAAATGTTTTTAAAAATGTAAAATTGTTTTTAAAAATGTAAAAACATTTATACTAAAATACCAAAGCTTTTTAAGTGAATTAATCAGTGATGGTATTTTGGTGCGTTTCGGGTATTTTTGGTGATTTTTGCCTCTTCATAAACGCGAAATTTTGGTTAATACCCTTTTTTAAAAAGCGGGTATTTACAGTGCTTTTTAACAATTTCTCACAGTGCTTTTGGTGCTTTTTTTGTAAAATTAAAATATTTTTAATTTTAATAATAGCAGCATATCTCTTTAATTAATTATCTGCATAATATTTGATGTAAGCTTTAACAAATGCAATAAGCATTTGTTAAAGCTTACACAAACATTTAATCATCCTAGAACAATTGACAGGATGAGGTTGTCAATAGCAGTCAGTTGTTTTAGACAACGGGTAGCCAAATCCTAATTTTTTGGTATCGTATTGACGTGCTGTCAATGTTGACAACTGGAATAAGGGTGAATATCGCAAAAAAACAAAAACTTTTAAGCTAGTTAAGAAAAAAGTGTTGCTTTTAATGCATTTTGCATGTGTAAATGATTTTTCAGTAACATCTTTATCCTAATCTAGGCCTAAGCTTCACTTACCAAATGACTAACACAGATCATATAATTACTAACATTTTGAAAAATTAATATAATTAATATTAAATATTTTGAGACAAAAACTTGAAATTATATAATGAGGTTTTACACCCCAAACTCTCCTTTTTTTAAATGGCTTAATGTATTAAAATAAAAAAAAGTGTTGGTGCTTTTTTACCCTCTTTTTCGTATTTTTTTCCGCTTTTTACCCTTTTTGCAACAGCTTAATGTGCTTTTGCTCTTCTTAGAGATACCATCACTTGAATTAATGCTATTTAAGGTAAATAAAGTGAAATAAAGTCATAAGTAAAGATTTTGCTCTAATTTATCGACTACTTGAAATACAAGGACATAATTGAGCCACACTGCATTGGTAATAAGCCCATATAGACTTATTCCTGAATTAATTGAGTAATAATGCCATTTTGGCTTAATACTTATGACTTTATTGAGGTGGCCCGACGAAAATCGGTACATAGTGTTATCCAGGCTTAAGGCTATTTCAGGTTTTTGTTTTAAGTTAATTGATGCCGCTGAAGGAACGTTCAACTCAAGTCAAATAATTTTATACCCAAAAAACTCAAAAAGTGTTTTGGTCACTAATATGAATTTAACTTTTTCCATTGGAATTCTAACCATTCTGCCATTATCTACTATTTTTCTTCTTTTCATTTCTGGAAATGCAATGCTAAAAAATTATAATTATTATAAGTTATATTTTTAATATATTTTAGAGAACACGCAATTTAGACTAAAAAAAGGCTAAAAAAGCTAAATGAGTTTTTAAAAAAAGCTGAAAAATAAGCTAAGAGCTAAATGAAAATTTTAAGGCTAAATCTGAAACAAATAAGCTAAATTTAGCTCAAAATAAGCTAATATGGTCACGGGGATTTAGCGGGTGGAAGTTCAAATCTTACTAAATTAATTTTATTTTTTATTATTAATTTATGTATGTATTTAGTTGTTATTTGTGTTTTAGGGATTTGTTTTATTTATTTATTTGATGTATGTATATAAAACTATGTGCATATATATATAGATGTGTGTTGTGTTCTATATATGTATGTATATTTATGTTCACTTATGCTAACTTCATACCAGTTTTTTTTATACATAAAGCATGGTACTCTGTTCGAAGTTGTGAAAAATTTTCAGTGCCATTCGTTATTTCGCGTGAAAAATTTGACATGTACTAAATGTAGCCCAACTCGCGGTTTTTTAAATAAATTTCTCGCTTTTATTGCTTGAAAGTATGCAACATTGTTAAAATTCCGTGCGAAAAAAGTACTGCTCATGTTTTTTCGCAGCTGAACTAAAATGATGCCAGATTAATTTTGCATGGAAAGACATGGTTTTCCGTGTTTTTCACACCAAGAACAGAGTACTACTCTTGCGAATTTATTTCGCAAATATTTCATACCAAATACTTTTATATGTAGTTTGACAGCATTTCGCACGAAATTTTGAACAGGTGGGTTACTCTCTATTACGATGCGAAAGAAAAATGGTACGAAATCGAACGATTGGTACTCTCTAATGCATTTGCGCATTCACCTTTCGCATCTTTTATTTTCCCTTTCCCAAGTCTGGTATCACCGTACTCTGTAATGCGAAAGCGTCTGTCAAAATCGCGCGATAAACGCAAATATCTTGCGATAGCTAAATACCAAACGCAAAGTGAGAAAAACATTCAAGTACGTTGAAAAAAATATTTATGATTACTGCCTTATTCATTAAAAATATTTCTCTTTTATAAGAAGTTTATGAAACACATTTTCTATGGAAATTTGATTAATAAACCTTTTATAAAATCAAAATATTTTTTTATGAATTAGGTCCTTAATATTTAAATCGTAGTTTTTAGGGAAAAATCCAAAAAATTACAAACAAAACAACGGCAGTTTGAAATTTTAGTGGATTTCACGGTGCAACAAAATGACTTGGCAGTCAGCAAATGGCAAACAAGCTGCAAATAATTTGTGGACAAAATTGACAGGCGAACTAAATTCTAATTTTAAGCCAGTGGCTGGTTTTATAATATTTGGAATTGCTGTGGATCTCCTTGAAACTTTAAGCTGGTGTTGAATAGCGTTTAGAACATACAGAAACGCTTCCTTACAAAGCTAAAATAAAGCAATATGTATTTAACAACATATTCCTCTATAGATTTTTCTTACCTGCGGTCATTTAAGGAAAGTATATCGGACCTATCTCTTAAGACTCGTGTTGCAACTCGTTCTACATGGTCGTTTTCTTCATAAAGCCATAAAAACTGTTACACTTTACTTTTTCTGCAATGTTGTTTTTTTAAATATCGTTTTTTTTACATATTTTTACAACCTTTGTCATATTTTCTTTTGCAATGCCCGTGTTGTTTTCAAACAATTTTGCGAAAGGTTTTGCGAAAGTAATAGAGAGTACCAAATTGGCATATCATCGCATATAGCTTTCGCATCGTAATTGCTTTCGTATCGCAATAGAGAGTAACCCCCCAGAGTATCAGGCTTAAGGCCGTAATTATTCATCTAAGCAGTTGTTCTACATACACAGAGGTGAAAATCCTTAGTCCTCGTCCATACAGTGAAACATTTGCTGCAAAACTTTTGAGTTTGTCGATGAACGGAGAAAGAGGAATGGAAAAGTGTACTTTGTTTCATGTACATGAAGTTCTTGTTGAGTACGTCATTGTCGTCTTATTCTCATGAGAAATATATGAGAAAATGTATTAAGCTGCAAATCAAAAACTTTATAGTGTGGAAACGAATGCAGTAAATGTTTCACTGTATGGACGAGGACTTAAGCCATCTGGCTATACACAAAACTTAATGAGCGGAGCCGGTATTTGGTAATAATATACCGAATACATAAATAAATTAAAAATATATGTATATGTATTTACATATGTCCATACCTAGAGGAGAGAGTTCTTAAGATCGGACGAAGGCCAGTTTAACAAAAAATATACTTCTACTCTACGAAGTCGCCGTTGCGCATACATGTGTACTTACATATATATGTATGTATGCACAGAATATAAAATTATTGCACCCGTCCAAAGGCCGGGTAGGTAGAACACTTTTCTGGGTCTGTTGGTATTTTTGAAAGACTTAAAGATAATGACCTAAATAAACGGGCTGTTGGTAATTTTTCCATTTGGGTGATTCTTCACAAAATTTTGCATGACTTGTGTTTTTTTGGGTCTTTATTTATCATAAATAAAAACCAATGAGTAATTATGTGTAATTTTTATACTTAACAAAATTTGTTTTGTTAAGTTTCATTATTTTTAATTTTAATTTATTTTTGGGTGCCAACGACAAGTCGAATGTTATTGGGGCGCTGATTCGAACGAAAGTGAGTGAATGCTTATCTTTCGCCTGAGTTTTCTTACGACATTCTGGAACTGGCTGATAGTCTTTGTGAATTTAAAGAGAAGAAAAAGAAAATTAGTGAAGGGGAAAATCGTTTGACTTCCACTTGGTAGCGTAAGTACAGGATGGAGGAGCTGGACCCAGACAAGTCTGGGCCTGACGAGATAAGGCCGGGGAAGAGGCAGGCTGAAGACATTGGAAATGGCGCAAGATTGAAACAGGCAAAGGAGGGCATAACAACCAGAGCAGCGGAGAAAAATAAGAAGTAACAACAACAATAACTCAACACACATACAATGACGGCAAACGAGACAATGGAAAATTCTGGTATGTATGAAAGTAGAGTAGAAAACATGACAACAATGAATGTAAAAGCAAAATTGGTAGATTTAACGGAATCGAATACAACTACGAACAAATGCACACAATCATCGACGACAACTGACGAATTAGTACAGTCAACGGCAACCGGCAAAAACAGGGCGGCTGAAAATTTTACCTATGACAAAGAGCATAGAGGGCCTTATGTGGTTTACGTGGACTTAATACCAGTGGACGGAGGGGGTAGAAAACCTATAAACGCCTTATCCCTGGGAAGAATGATAAACAATTTGGAAATAAAAAATGTAATAGAAGTAATGAAAATTGGATTTGGCCGGTGCAAGATCACGTTTGACAACGGCAGGTCGGCAAACGGATTCGTAAGTGACAAAAGGGTAAGGGGAGCGGGATATTCTGCAAGAATACTTGCCCATTTCGTATCTAAAGTGGGAAGAGTTTTTGACATTCCCAAAGAAATAACAATGGAGGAGGATATAAGGGTGTATAAGAATGGAAAGACGCGAAGGGGAAAAAGGTAGAGTAGCCACAGGGAGAGTCAATGTCATTTTTAAAGGCCTCGAGATTTCGAGTGAAATCCATCTTGAGTACACCAAAATTCCAGTGAAGCACTTCATCTCGTTTGGTCAGTGCTATAAGTGTTATAGGTTTAACCATTTCGCGGAGCACTGTAGGCAATCTTTTGTAAGATGCAGAAAGTGCTACGGGATGCATGATGGGAAGGAAACCTGCAGGGAAATCGCCTGTACAAATTGCAAGCAGGAGCACCCACCCACAGACAAAAACTGCCCTGCCCGTGAGAAGGCATACGCAATCAAAAGGACAATGGTGATAGAAAACCTATCATTCAAGGAGGCCAAGATCAGGTATAGCTCATTATTTACTAATAGATTCGAATTACTGGACGATAATGAACATATAGCTTTCCCCGCCATACGTTCGAAATCGAACAAAACCAGCACAATAAACAACACCGCAGAGTCGGCATCATATTTACATTCCAGACAATCGTACTCGCAGGCGGTACGTAACAGCAACAACAATAAAAACAACAACAATAATAATAAAAATAGAGAAGCTGAGGAACGCAATGCCAAAAAAAACATTAGAGGAACCCTACAAGGTACTGGCGAAGTACAACGCGACCAATCTTAAAAGCAGTAACCAAACAATAAACCCTCATAAAACATCGGAGGTGGAAAAGGTAAGAAATGGCACAGAGAAAGAAAAAAAAATGGGAGGACGAATCCCTATACCTAATAAAAGCAAATGAGGCAGAGAGAGCCTTGCACCTAACAAGAACAAAGCTTAATGAACTAATTGGAAAAATATACAGTCAAGGAGGACAAGATAGCATGATGATTAAAGGATTGGACCGAATAAGAGATGACATTACGAAAGAACTGAACAGCTTGGACATTCTGGAAATAACCCAGAGCGACCCAAGAATACAGATAGAGTCAGTTTACTAGAATAAAAGTGGGAAAAATGAGACTTTTACAATATAACATACAAAGCCTCAAAAAAGTTGGCAACAACGAATTGCTAGAGATTTTTCTCGAGCAAAATAATATTGACATTGCGTGCATTTACGAGACTTGGTTACAGGATAACTCCTGTACCAGCCTCCTAAATTACAATTATTACGGAAAATACAGAGGAGATGGATATGGCGGCGTGGGGTTCTACATACGCAAGGACATAAAATTTAAAATCATCGACATAAGCAGTTCGCTGGAAATAGCGATGATACAGACGCTTAACCTCAGAGCCAACATGGTGGTGGTGTGTGTGTACACAGCACCAGATTTCGATAACAGGACTTTTCATACCGAATTGTGGCGGGTTTTAGAGTATTCCAATAGTATTTCTCTACCGACACTCATATGTGGGGACTTCAATGCAAAATCGCCGCTCTGGGGCCGACAGGTATCCAACACGATGGGAATTTTGCTAGAGGGCTGCCTACAGGAAAATAATTTTTACTTTTGAATAAGGGAGACGACACATACATCACGAACAACACTTCATCTGCCTTGGACCTGATATTGCACAATGACAGCCACACCAGCTTCGACTGGAGGGTAGTAAGGGGCAAGATCACTGGCAGCAATCACCTACCAATAATTAAAGAGAACAAAATTGAGCGCAGAAAAACGGTGACACACAAAATAGACCACGTCAGGATGACCCTGGGACTGGAGGGTGTGAGCGCAGGTGGCAATGTAAGGGAATTCTATGAGAATATGCACGAGCTGATAAAAAGGAACACGATAAGTGTTAGTGCTAAATTGGCTCGAACATCAAAAAATTGGTGGTCAGAGGAGACGAGCAAACTCTTTCGGCTGAGGAACGCGGCCAGGCAGTAGTATAATCTCACGAAAGATAGTGAAGACTTGAGGAAATGGTCAGAAGCAGAAAAAATGCTGAACACACACATAAAGGAAAGGAAACGTACAAATTTCAGTAGGGCGTTAGACTCCATTCCGGGGACCAGAAACGGTATCTGAAATGTGGGCCACACTGGCGAACATTAGGAAGTATAACTGCGTCAAGGATACCAGAAACTACTGGGATGAGACGCAAAAGGCACAATATTTGGACTTGATGGTGGCAGGCGCTGCCCCAATTATTACCACCCACCCTTTTTTACCACCGTATATTATCGAACGCAAACCAGAATTAAATGAGCAAAATTTCCTGGAACTATTAAAAACACGTAACCCCAGATCGGCCAAGGGAGAAGATGGAATCTCATACAGGATGTTGAAGAAATTACCTGAAAAAGAAAAACTCGCAGTTTTCCGAATACTGAAAAATTTATGGAAAAATGACACCATACCAAGTGAATGGAGGCTAATAAAAATACACCCCATCCATAAGAGAGGAAAAGACCTGTACCCCATTTCTGTAACTTGTGAGAAGTTCTCGCATCGAGAAAAATTAAATAATTATATTGGTTGTCCTGTTTTACACAGGGTTACTCACATAAAAAGTTATATAAACTTACAAAAATATCAACAAATAAATTTTTTTTTCTTAATCCCTCTGTGTTTCACAGGATGATAAAAATTTTTTCGACTGAAAAAGTTCTCACATTCCTTACAGAAACGAGGCACTGAGTAACATCATAAGCTACAGGCCAATATGTCTGCTCTCAACACTCTTGAAGCTGACAGAAGGACTAATAAAAAATGAACTAACTACCTACATTAAAGAGGGTAACCTTCTACCGAAAAGATGCTATGCGTTCAGAAAGAGACACTCTACGTCACAGTGCATAAACGACCTAATCAACACCATTTATTACCACAAGGACAGGGGATGCAAAGTCATGGGAGCCTGTGTAGAAAGGGCCTACGACTTGGTGAACATCGACAGTTTAAGAGACAGGATGTATAAAATGGGTGTAAACTCCCATATAATTGAATGGGTACACAACATGCTAGGGCACAGAGTGATCAAACTTGGAAAGAACACCAGGTCACTGAAATCCGGCCTGATGCAGGGCAGTGCACTCAGCCCACTGCTTTTCAACATTTACACCACCTCACTACACGAAATCTCGGACGAGAATTGCGAGTGGTTTCAATTTGCCGATAACTGCTTCATCGTAGTAATTGGCAAAGAACACACGGACACAAACACATTACTGCAGCATAAACTTTATGATTTCATTTCTAGGAACAATGGTCTAGGAATGAAGATTAACCCAGAGAAATCCAGTGTGATGAATTTCAAAAACACCAAGAAAACTTTTAACGTCACATGTGACGGAACGAACATCCCCCAAACGGACAACATAAAATACCTAGGAAGAATTGTTAGCATGAACAATTCCCCGGCCAGTCATGTTTAAATGATCCTTGACAAAATAAAACGCACCTGTGGCTTCAGTAGGATATTATCGGGATGCACATATGGTGTACAACCAATAAGAGGCCTACAAATCTACAGGACATTTGCAAGAACAAAAATTTAATACGCAGCATCTTCCTTTGCCAATATCGGAAAAACAGCATTGAGGACAATATCAACGAACATAAACAGCAACCTTAGAGGCGCACTGGGCCTGTTAAGATCAACGCCGGTGCATATTCTGTACCACATGGCTTCAGAATTACCTGTGAAATACCGTATGGAATTGGCCACGGCTCGGGAATTAATCAAATGTTTCACATTTGGCTTACCTATCGTGGACACGATTCTGAGGACGGATTATAACCCAAAACGAGCTACGCCAGAATTTACAGAAAATACAGACACATAATATTGAATATCGCAAGAATAAATAGAGATGAAAACACACATTCAAATCTCTAAGTGGAAGCAAACTTTTTTAATGGCGTGTACGAAAGCAAAACCGAAGCGAATACTGAGGTAGTAAACGCAATGCTACTGGAGAAAATTAATAAATTACAGGGACATGAAATAATATACACTGATGGATCAGTGGGTACGGACGTAACGGGTGCTGCCTTCTTTCACGACGAAAGTGAAAACACAGCACGCTTCAGGGTACAGACAAAGCTATCGTCAATGTCAGCAGAGTTACAGGCAATGGAAATGGCAATCATATTCGCCAAGGAGAGTGACTTCAGAAGAGTCGCCATACTGACGGACAGCAGATCTGTTTGCATGGCTCTTATGAACACAAAAAGCAACAATCATTTGGTAAGATAAATACATAAAAAGATTCGGGAATCCACTACATCCCGCGGCATGCGGATATATTTGGCAACGAAATGGCAGACAGGGCTGCGAGGGAGTCACATGAGCAAGGGGAAATAATTGAAACTAAGTTGACAATCACAGATGCAATATGCATCATCGAGGATGACCTCTGGAATGAATGGTCAGCAGAGTACGAAAACATAAGCATGGCAAAAGGCCGGAAATACGTGGCTTTACACCCCCACGCGAGACGTGGCGATCCGTGGTTCAAGAAAAATAACGGCCTAGAACCCAACGTAGTGAAAACGATAAACAGACTGATGAGTGGACACTCATTCGGTAAGACAATGGCAAAAATTAAAATTATTGATTCCGACTTATGTGACCACTGTGGAGAGGTCGAGGACGATTCACATGTGATTTTCATATGTGAACAATACAACGTAATAAGGAACAGGTACCCACTCATATGTAAACACATATGCATAGAAGATTTCTTCCGCCACGAAAAGGAGGACAATTACGGTACACTGACGGATTTCCTTAGAGAAATAGAAGTGAAGCTGTAACACGACAAATCGTGTGAATTGGTGGTGGCGAAATCGTTCTTCTAACTGGCCAAATAAATCTCCAAGCATATCTATAATTGGAGTAACAAAACAGAAGGAAAAAAAATAAATATTGGTCATACTGTTCGCTATCATCTATGCCGCATTAACAAGTGTCAAAACTAAAAAATAAGATTAATTTATCCTTGCAAGATCGTTACGAGTGAAATTTAACGTGGCCAAAAATAAAAAAATATAAATTGACAATGTATTGTCACAAAAAAAAAAAAATTCCTGAAACCAATGAATTGGGAAACATCATGATTGTGGTGTAAACGACCACCAAGCTAAACGAATGAGGATCTGGCTATCAATTGTTTAAAGTGTCGCGATGTAACTATCAACAGCAAGTAGAATTCATATGTCTTATGTGTTGTGGATTTGTCCATTTGAAAGTTTTGGGCATATATAAAGATTGGTGTGCTTTGATATTTAAGGAAAGCTAAGTATTTGAAATTCTGTCAACTCCCGTTCCTAACCATACATAATATTCAGTTTACTTCCCAGGTCCCCTGATACCGCAAAATGCCATTGGGTGTGCAATGTTTATTATTTAACAAAAAGAACGAACAGGTATTAACTGCAAAGAAAATTTTTACGCCGACCTATGTCTTTAAATCTGTCTTTTCACCCCCTTTTCCTTTTATTGTTTTAAGTGGTGAGCATGGACTATGCCTACAGACTGGCCTCTTAAATTCTCGATTTTATATTGGTTGTTACCTACAGCTTTCTTTATCCTTCATTTTATCCATTGGCGACAGAGTTTTACATTTATACATTTTTAAAGGAACTTTGTACAAAGTTCTTTCTGTAAACTTCTTGTCCTGGCTTAAAGGAGATACAACGACTTCTTTTGTTGTAATACTTAACATTTCTCATATACGCCTCATTTATTTTATCGTTTATTGTTTCGCGTACTAGTTGCATTCGGCTTAAATCGGTAAAATCAAAATTTTTCCGTCATCTGTTGCATCCAGTTTTCTTAGTATCTCCTAGGCTTGTGCGTTCGTAATCATATTATAGCCTGTTAAGGCGAAGTATGGGCTTACTCCCGTCGATGAGTGTATTGTAGATCTTAAGGTGCACTCAAAGAAAGATTTTCATCCCATTTTGACTGGTCTTTCCGAATATAACTTCGCACACTACTGAGAATAGTCTGGTTAACTATTTCACTAGCGTTGGCTTGCGGTGAATGTATTGCAGTTTTTAGGTGTTTTATGCCATACGTTTTTAACATTTCTTTAAAGGCATCTGAGGCAAACTGCTTACCGTTGTCAGAGTGTAGTACTTCAAGCACGCCGAATTTGTGGAATATTTCTTCTCTTAGGAATCTATTGACTGTTTTTGTGACTGCTTTAGGCATAGCCTTTAATAACACAAACTTAGTTTTATGGTCCAGAACGATGAAAATGTACGCGTTGCCTGACTTTGTTCTACGGTATGGCCCCAAAAAGTCAACATATACATATATATAGGTGGTCGTAATGTGTGTTTGGGGTGTTTTACCTCTTTGCAGGTGCTACATTCGCTAATATATTTTTTTACGTCTTTCACCATGCCTGGCCAATAGTAGTACTCACGTATACTATGCAGAGTCTTGGCTATGCTTCCATAACAGGTATCGTTTTCATGCGCGTTTTGAATAACTTCGCCTGTGAGATTTTCAGGTAGCCATATTCGCCAGCAATGTTTGTTTTCTATTCCATCTACAAACGATTCTTTTTTAAATACAATATGATCTCGCATATCTACGTCTGGCAAGCTATTACTGTTCTGTTCTATTACTTCAATCAACGTCAAATATTTTTCATTCTGGAATTTATCCGCACTAAGGGCTATTAATCTCAAACCTCCTAGAGTTATTTCTTCAACTTCTAAACGCGACAACATGTCCGGGATTATGTTCTTACTTCCCTTACGGTGTTCTATATTGAACCTATAGCCCTGGAGCTTTAGACTCCATCTCTCCAATCGTCCACTTAAGTCGGGTTGTCTCATTAGCCATTTTAGGCTTGAGCGGTCCGTAATTACAGTGAAGTCCATCAACTATATGTATAGCCTAAATTATTCAATGGCAAGTATAACCGCTAAGCATTCCTTTTCCGTGGTCGAATAATTATTTTGTGCTGGATTCAATTTCTTTGAATAAAATTCTATAGGATGTTCACCTCCATCGTTGTCTAATTGAAACAGAACAGTTCCAACTCCAACGTTCGACGCATCACACTGAATATAATACGGTTTATCAAAGTTCGGGCTGGATAAAACCGGACTTGTTACAAGACGTTGTTTTACCTCTTCAAAGCCTCTGGTGTCAAAGTAAATTTTACACATTTTCTTAAGTTGTCAGTGAGTGGGGACGTTAACGTTGAAAAGTCGCTTATAAAGCGCCTGTACCAGCCCACTGTTCCAAAAAAGCGCCTTATGTGTCGAGGTGTTTTATGTGGTTTGATATTCAGTAAAGCGGATAATTTACTTTCGTCAGGCTTAATTTTTCCTCCCCCTATTATGTAGCCTAGGTATTTAAGCTCCTTATAGCAAAACTTAGATTTTTCCATGTTTATCGTTAGACCTGCATCTGTTAATTTCTTTTCAACAATTTTTAGCTTTTCGATGTGGTCCTCGAAGTTCTCAGAGACTATAAGTAAATCGTCAAGATATACATATGTTTTCGGTTAAAGCTGATGGTATAACTTTGTCCATCAAACGGCAGAGGCGTTGTGGCGCATTACACAGTTCGAAAGGCATGACTTTGAAATGGTAATGTTGTCTTCCTTGGACTGAGAAAGCCGTTTTTTAAGTCAATGTCTGATATGAAGTATGTGTTTCCAAGTCTTGACAATAATCCCTCGATATTTGGAAGCGGGTATGCGTCCTTTTTGGTAACCTTATTTAGAGCACGCGCATCCAAGCATAATCTATTTTTATTAGGTTTAATTACTAGGGTCACTTGGTTGTTCCATTCCGCATCTGTTGCCTCATCTATCACGTCGAGCTGCAGCATGCGGTCTAATTCGGCAAATATTAGCTTCTGAACGGCTGGACTAACAGGGTAGTACCTCATTTTCCTTGGTGTTGCGTCACCAGTATCTATTATGTGTGACTCTAAATGCGTTTTCCTAAACCATGTTTTGTATAGCAATGAAAATGCTGTTTGGCATTTCTAACATTGCTGACTGTTCTCCGGTCAGTTCATGCATCTTACTATCGGTGTTTTCATAGGTAATTTCAGCTATCGACTTCGAATTATAATTAATATTTATGCCTAGTTTTAGCCAAAAATCGTATCCTAATATTAACTCTTGTTGCAGATTAGGCACTAAGTAGAACGCCATTTCTTTTTCGCCGCTGTTGGATTTTATTTTTAATATTGTTTTACCAATTATTGTATGATTTTTTCCATCGGCTGTTTTTAAAATTTATGATTTCTGCTTTCATCTGTATCATATTTTCTAAGCAGTTGTTGCCAAGGCAGCTAATAGAAGCGCCACTATCCATTAAACCTTTGAGTTTTAGAGCGTTTATTTCTACGTCCATATAAGGTCTTATATTGGTTTCTGACTAATTTTTGCTGCTGAAATTTCTTTGCTTTCTTGCTATGTATCTGGTTCGTGCTTTTAAAATTTTAAGGGATGCTAATTGGTGAACTGGGTTAAAAATATCTGCTCTTTTCATATTGTAAATTTCTAATCTTTTCTCATAGGGCAAGATTTCTTTTATTCTATTATTCGGTCTAACTATGCTATTTTCGGAACTTGTACTTCCTATGACCGTTTTGATTTTGTCGATAATGTCGTGTTTATATGGTACCATATCATGTTGTAGATTTGTTGCATTTTTACTGTATAATTTTATTAGACTTAAGCTAGACTGGATATTTTTCTCTACTGGTGTGGGTTTGGATTCGAACATGCTGTCCCAGCATTCATCATGTCCTTGTATCGGTTTCCTGAGCATTTCGGACAGTTTGGGGTAATTACGTCCTCGGACCCACATTTAAAACAAAACAAATTGCGTTGTGTAGCCGGGCAGTCAATAAACGAATGGCCGAGTTTTTTGCTGTTCCAGCAAATAAAATGTTTTCCAGACGTACTAGGGTTATTGAATGCTTAAACTTGGAAGTGCTCATTTTCTTCCGAATTTATTTCTAGATCCAGTTCGCTAACACGTCTTAAAGTATTTGGATTTTGGCGAAATGGTGTTCTTTTAGCCAAGTTTCGTTCAGCTCTGCGGCACTCCTCTAGCAACTGATCCATGGTTCCAATTTCCATAGGAAGGAGCAATTGTTCAACGCCGTCTTTTAAGTTGTCTTTTACCAATCTAACCAACTGATGGCATTGGTAATCGCAGCTGGTTTTGTAGCTTATTGATTTCTGCTATAAACGTATCGGTTGACTCTGATGAAAGTTGACGTCTTTCCATTATTCTTCTTTGGATTTCAATATCACTTTCATATCTTCGAAATTTTCGCAAAAGGTGATATTTCAAGTGATTCCACTCGCACGACGGATATTTTCTGCTGAAATCCCAGAACCATTGGAGTGCTACCCCGTAACTAAATGGTGAAATCCTTTCATAAGAATATGCCACGGACAATCATAATCCTCGCGTAAGGCCTCTATTCGAAAGACAAAGTCTTCCACGCTGAGTGATTGGTTACTGCCATCGAACTTAACTCCCCATTTTTCCATTTGCAACAGTGTATGCTGGTTATTTTCAAAGGCTGGATTTCGTGGCATTAAGTGCGCCTGAGGTGGTTGTTGTTGAGGGATGTGAAAATTAGGATTAAAAAAATTTCTATTATAGCTTTGATTATGGGCTTGATTATGATTAGTGTTTTGGCTGGTATTGTGGTTCTGTAGGTTTTCGAGATTAGAGTTTGAGTTGGATCTTAAGGACTCCCTTATAAGTTGTGGTACGATTGTTAACAATTTGTCCTGTACTTGCCGCATTATGGTGGCTTGTGCAGCGCTTACTGACGCGCTCACATACTCTCTTAGGGACAAACAATCATTATTTATCGGTGGATTAATGTTAACTTCTTCACGTGATATTGGCATTGAATTATTCTGTCCTTGTACATTTCGCTGTTGCACAACACCTCTAGCGGTTAAGCTACTATACTCCGGTGATTGAAGAGTGTTGGACGTTTTCGGCGACGACGTTGTTTGTGGATCTGTTCCTGGCGGGAATTGTAATGACATTAAATGTGCAATATTTGATTGAGGGATTGGTGGAATATTTTGAATAATTTGTTGATTCGCTGTCGATGTGATGGTAGTATTATTTAGCATTGTTGTAGCTACACCTGTTGTGTTTACGTTTGAATTACCGGGTTTGTTAGTGATCATGCTATTAGCTGACCTCGTATTTCGGTTAGCATTCGATTTACTTTACATGATAAAATGAGGTTTAGAAAGACTGTATGTTCTAATGTGTCTGATCAAATTAGCTAGTAATTATCTAACTCGCCAAAAAAAAATATGCTCAGGTAGGTAGCAAAAAAAATTAGTTATTCAACGCTACAAAAGCTTTGGGACGGTAAAAGTGATCAAAAATTATTTACGAGAGGCTAAAAATGTAACTGTGCTCTCAGGTTTTTATGTTATGTGGAAAAAGGTTTGTCTTAAGATGTCCTTCCGTTAGGTTGTAAGGCATTTAACTAAGAACGATTCAATGAAAAATTTGGTTAGTACCATTAATATTACATAACACACTTGTCGATACACTGAAAAGTAATTTGTTTTCTACTACTATCACAACAATAATGATGATTATTTTTAATAATAAATATTTTTATTTATTTTTTTGGTAAATCAAATTGGTTAGTGGCTTTATTAGGAGTAATGCATGAAGTGAGAATAGTGGTGAATTCAATCTCCTGTATTTTTTTTTACAATATCTATTTATTTCTGATATTCTCAGATCTTTAGTTCTTCAATTAAAAATATAATATCAAATTTGAAATTTATTTGCTGGTGGTTCAGCGATGTCTATATGCATTTCATTGTTGCTGTAACAAATCGTCAGTAGACTTCAACCACACATTTTGAATAGTCACAAACCTCTTATGTATAAACTTTCAAAAACTATTTGAGAATTCACAAATAATAATATTTTTGAAAATCACAAAAGAAAAATAAGCATAGTAGGCTTAGAAACTTATACAAAACCCAGCAAATGTTAAATGTTAAATTTAGATTTTATTTTTCATTTTGCCTTATAATTACTTTTATTGTTATCCAATGGATTTCTAATTGTATAAAGGTGTAGAAAAATAGAATAGATTCATATCGAATATAAATTATTTGCTGGGTTTTGTATAAGTTTCTAAGCCTACTATGCTTATTTTTCTTTTGTGATTTTCAAAAATATTATTATTTGTGAATTCTCAAATAGTTTTTGAAAGTCTGTACATAAGATAAGAGGTTTGTGACTATTCAAAATGTGTGGTTGAAGTCTACTGACGATTTGTTACAGCAACAATGAAATGCATGTAGACATCGCTGAACCACCAGCAAATAAATTTCAAATTAAAATAAAATAATAAATTTCTTAAATATAATATCAAAGAAAAAAATTGAATTGAGTTCAAAATTTATTGTTGGTTTTAATATTAAAATCCGAATAAATTTTAAACATAACGACTGGTTGTTTTGTTTAGGGAAGAAGTAATTTTTTTTTAACCACTCACTACAAAAACCAAAGAAAAAATATAGTTATCAAAACAAAGGAATGAGATATCGAAACGTCCAAATTCTCATGTTCCCATAACAATACTCGGCAGCTATTGGACTCTTGCTATATAGCCTTTTGGACCAAGTCTTCTGTGTATTGAATGAAGCCGATTGACTTTAGTTGTCTCTCCGCGATTATTTACATTCCTTGTTTGTAGCAACACATGCATGGTACTTGGTAGCTTCCGGCACATACAAAGCGTAGGAAGTAAACTTTTCACTTTTGTTTTCATCCTTCTGCAAGGCTCGCACGTTGGGCGCCAAATGTAACGACTCTTCTCTTTGCCTTGGTTGTTGGAAATGGCACGCGGGTGTTAGGTGCGGCATAAGCTCGCCGATTTTGGGTTTAGATTTAGTTTCCAGTAATCGTGTACATTAAAATTTTCGTGCCAGATAGCTTAGGTGTTGTTTGCTACTGAATATTATAATTTTTTTGTTTCTTGCTATTTTCTTTTTCTTTGCTGTTTAATGTAGCTGAGTGGTTATCTCTTCTAATCTTATCTAGACAGGCCGCCCACAACTATTGGCGTATTTCAGCCAACCACAACATCTTTGTTGGCGGCTTTTATCATAAAGATGTCCCTAACTAATTATGTATACTTCAACGCTTTCGGTCCTTACATTACTCCTTTTTTGCCTACGATTGCTACACTCAACACATTATCAATTTCTTCTCATACTAAGAATTACATAGATATGTTGATTTCATATAGTACAATTAGTCAATTCATTTATTATAATTTCTCTTTCCTTATTTTCTATAAATATATATAAATTTCTTCAATTACTTAAAATATAGATGTGTTCATGTATATGTATATGCAAATATTCACATATACATATATATACGTACATATCGCTATATAAATAAATATATACATACATACATATATCCATATACAGAAATATTTATATAGTGAATATCGAATAATATATATATATATATATATATATATATATATATATACATATATATATATATAATATTGATAATTAACAATAATACAAGTTTTACAATGATAATTAAAATAATACAAAATTAACCAATAGTGAAAATTTAAAGTATTGAATTTACAGCTTCACCCACCAATAACCGAATTATTTCACAAATTAGTGATAATTTTACAGAACAAAGATTTATATATTAGAAGTTATTTTCGCTCCCTTTAGCTATAGAATGTCATTAATTTTGAGTTCGTTGTTTTCATTTGGTAGATAATTAGGTTGTATTAATATTTTTTTTTGATTTCTTTTATTTTGTTAATGTATTTTGAGACACTGATCTTTTTACGGACTTCACTGACATGCATGTGTTATTTTATTTTAGGTTAGGCTTTACAGGTTAGGTATTTAATTTTTTTGTACTTTTTCTCAAAATAAGTAATCTTGGGCCAAAGACTATAAATATATAAAGATGTTCCACGTAGAACATTAAATGAAAACTAAAATTTTTTGTGTTTATAGATGATGTGGGGGAAGTAACAAGGGAAAAATAAATTGTTTGTTATTTGAACGAAACCACAAAGAGAGCACAAAATTTTTGAGCATTCACACTTATATAAATATGTATGTAGTAATGTTGTATGGCATACAATGTATGCACACACATAATTGAAGCTTATAGAGAAATTTAGTTGTGTGTGTGTTATATTTCTTGTTTAAAGCGCAGTCAAGTAGGAGCAAAAATATGAAATAACTAAAAGAAGTTTCTTGTTTTGATACATTCATGTGCAAATAAATCATGAAAATCAAATGCGACCGATTGTGTTATTGTAGGGTAAAAATACGTGTTTTATTGTTGTAAAATTAAAAATAAGTTGATTCGCACCGAACTATAATTATTTTATTTAGAAATTTCAATTATATGTATATCAATTATATATTTCAATTACAGTGGAATCTCTCTTGAGCGGACACTGAAGGGACCATTGAAATGTGTCCGTACAAGGGAACTGTCCGGTCAAGAGAAAACTAAACATTTAAATGGAGCGCTGCTGGGACCTGTCAAAAGTGTCCGTCTACAGGGGGTGTCCGCCTATAGGAAGTGTCCGTTAAGGGAGATTCCACTGTATTATCTGTTTCTTTATCATAATTTTTAGCGTGAACAAACATTTCTGAAGGATATGACAAAACTTGTGCTGGTTTAATTATATCCACACGACATTTAGCGCAAGTAATTCGTTGAGCTACATATATAACCAACAAAATATCGGCTTGATGTTAACTCTATTGGAACCAGGCTTGCCATTTTAGCACTTTTAGTGCTAGATTTAGCACTTTTTTTCTTCGTTTAGCACTAAAGATTTTAAAAATAAAGCTAAGTGCTAGTTTAGCACTTTCTGAAAACTATTTGGCATTTTTTGCACTTTTTTATTTCATTAAATTTATAAATTTTTCATAGATAATTCCTTAAGACAAATTGCGAGCCAATTAATATTATATTTTTATCAAAATTATTTATCTTCATTAAGTGTTTAGTATGACAGGAATCATATCACTGAACCGCTCTGAGATACACATATGGGTACAAATATATTAAAGTACACCATTTGAAATACTAAATTAACAAAACTTGTTCTAAGTTTTATACTTTTTAAGAGCTTATAGTGTTAATTAGGTTATTGAGCTTGAAGAAAGCTTTAACTAAGCGCTCACTTTAGGTTAAGCTAAGGTCAAATTTCTCACAATTTACGCAAAATTATCGATATTATTGTCGGTTTTACCTTTACTATTGAATGACTGTTACAAATCTTTCAAAAAAATGGCGAAATTTTTCTCACACTAAAATACTTAACATAATAATTAGTATATACATAATTTTGCCAACACATTACACAATATAATTCTACTTTCTTGGTTATGAAAAAATGTATTGTGCCGCCTATGAATATAATATAGAATACAATAAATTCATAATTTTATTGCAAGTGTATGGGCCGCTTAAGAAATAAGAGAAACTAAAAATGTTAAATGATTTTAGCACTTTGTTGTGTGTGCTGTAGAACATTTTAGCACTTTTATTTCTGCAATCTAGCACTTTTCCTCTTACATCTTATGGCAACACTGATTGGAACATTATTAGAGTTAAAACAATCTGCATCTTCATTAAAATAATCTTCATTTTCATCGAATATGTTTGTTACATTAACGTCAGGTGTGCGACTACTTTCTGCTGTACTTCGACTTCTTTGAGTATCTTCTAAAATTGTATGGAACTCAATAGGTAAAAATATCGCATCGTCGTTTGCACAATTTGAAGAGGTACTAAATTGCGTTATTTTAAGAGATAGGAGTTTAGCTACTGCGACATTTAATTCATAGACCAAAGGATTTTTGCAGTGTCCGCCCTTGGGACGTAGGTATATATGAAAACAAGTTTTCCAATGGCTCGTTAAAATGCATATCAAATTTGAGTTTTCCGCAAACAATTCACGATAACGATAAAATAGCTCTCGTAGTTTGAATTAGGCCATGAATTGAAAATATTTTATTTCCTGCGTATTCAACCTGTTTCATATAGGTAATTAGCTCTTCGACTAATTACCAAGTTGTGCTTTTCGGCTTCAGGCCACGCTTCAGGGGCTTTGCATCGTTAAAATACATGCTGTTTAAGCAATCAAAATAGCTATCGAGTTTTTTTATAAAAGAGCACGTTGAAGTGGCTATTGTTGCGGAACTTCGTGTAAACTGGCGATTTTCATTTACAGATTGGATTGCAGCAGCAACTGAATTGCTTAAAGTTTGGGCAGCTAGGCCAACACGCATCTTCTGAAAATTATTTGGGTTTATGTGCACCGTTGTTAATTTTGTCATTTTGGTTACTTTTCCATACTCCAACTCGAATATTTCTCTAACAACGTCGAATCGCGCTACGCCATGCAGTGTTTTAAAATCGGCTTTGATGAAAGCATTTGTTATGGATTTGAAAATATGGGGTACGTCGTACATCAGGTAAATTTTTGCATTTTTATAAATAAAATAAGGTTTTTCACAAGATCCGCCTAGCATATCATAGCATTTTCTATTATTGGGTCCTTGATCACACGTAAGCCCACGCACATTTAGTCCCATTTCTCTTAAAATGTCAAAGTTTGACTCCACAAGTTTTTTTAGTACATCACCTTTTATTGAACTGGAAGTAACAAAATAGTTTAAAACGAACTTAAAACTTTTTACAACTCCTCTTATCATAAAAACGCAAACTTGGGACCCCATTTGATTCACTCGTTCATATCCTAAATCGACAACTCCATCTATAACATCTGCACATTTATTATAAGTAAATTTTTTTCTTATAGATACTTCATCAAAAATTAAAATGCATTCTTTTTCAAAAGGTTGCATCTTTTTCACAGTTTCTGTGAGCGCATTGTATATACATGAATTGTTACCTGGCTGCAAATTTTTAATGCTACTCCATCCACTAAAGGATGAAGGACTCTGAAGGTTCAATTTCAATATATTTCTTAAGAACAAGTATGTGGAGGTTGATCTTTAAAATATACTTTGAGAAAAGCTTATCTCATGCTCTTCCCAACGCGCATTTGTCCCTCTATTTATCTTTAGGAGCATTTTGCAAAATGTTTTTCGTTTGGACTTATATTTAAATTAAATAAGTAAATTTATATTCGGTGCGAATCCATGTATTTGCAAAAGTACAACAATAAAATACATATTTTTGCCCTATAAATAGACAATCGGTAACATTAAATTTTATGTAGCTTATGTCCATACACTTATGCATATGTGCGAAAACACAAGTTCTTTTTGTTTGTGTAAATTTTTTCTTTGCTTTAAATTAAATACACACATCCATTCATACTTACGCATGCAAAGGCACACACACATGCATGCGTATGCAGATGAATAGCGAAGACTTGAGAATAATAAGTGCTCTGAGAAAATAAATTACTCTCTTTGAAACAAATGGATTTAGTAGTAAATCCACCAGCAAATTAAGCACTGGCAGTACAATGTATGGACGTAGAACATCTTTATATATTTATAGTCTTTGCTTGGGCCAAGGTATTCTTACGGTGGGTAATATTTGGGTCCTACTGTATTTCACTTGTTTTATAAAGCTCTTCCACTGCTTTTTATAGCAGGGTTCTATGCTTAGCTAGTGCTGGTTTAGGTGGTGAATTGGTACTTACTCGGGATATTTTTGTTGTAGTGGGCAAATGTTAGTGGATTGTGTTGTGGTGGTTTTCGTCGACTAATGTGTGATGCACACGTGTCTCATTGTACCATCCCCACTATGTCCAAAAAATATCCTATAATTCCGGATGGTGATAAAAAACAAATAGTGGAAATTTTTATATTCCCAAAATTAAGTATACGACAGAATGAAATTCCATAACGAAATAGCTAACACGTAAGTTAACCTTTCGTATAAATTTTTTAGGACAAAAAATCACGCCTTTTTGCGTCAAAATAATCACTGTTTAGGTGGGTATCGACTTACACTATAACCCGTGTGGTCGAAATAAAACGTTGGGCAACAGTTTCACCAAAAGACAGATTCATCTATTTTCTGATCACCTTGATCAAGTATCTTGTTCACGTGCTCGTTTTAAAGCAGCTACGTCCAGTCCATATGCACAATCTGCAAACTTTTATGAAGAGCTTTTTGTGCTTTCACACCGACGAGACTACAACATCCATAACAACAACACAGCAGACACCAATGCTTGCTCTTACTTGGCAAGGAAACAAGAACAAATTAAAGAGCTTTCAAAGCTGTTTACCTCAAATACAAATATCAGTGTAGCTGTTTTAAAGTGACGGAAATCAAAAGGTCGCTCATCGTCGCTAGAGTTTTTCTTTTCCCGGACTTTTTCATTTCCCGGGAAAGCGGGAAAGATTTTTCGGTTTCCCGGGAAATCCCGGGAGTTCCCGCCCAGTACAAAACAATACCAAATATTTTTAAATATAGTTTATTTCAACAAAAACAAATTATAATTCATGAGATCGATTAAATAATAACGTTTTATACACACATTGTTCAAAAAATAATGCCGTTTCCGTTCTTTATATAATAATACATAGATACCAATATTATAAAAAATAAATACTCGTATTATTAAAAAAATATACAAAATATCCCCCTTATGAAAAAATCATTGTTAAACTTAAAATTGGTTTAACAAACGAATTTTGTATGGCAAAACCAGTTTTAACGCATGCTTTAACTTTAACAATCGTTTTTGCATTAGGGCATATTTCTTTGGAAATAGGACTTTAGTACAGAATAAGCTGTTAATGCTGTTAACCGTACCTACTATTTGCCAAAGAGAATCTGTAATTATTTGTAATTTTCTCTTATTTCCTTGCTAATTTTTGTTTTTTACTTTTATGAATTGTTGTAGAATTAAATTTTGATCGTCGCGTTCTGCTTTTTCCAAATAAAGGCATCTAAGTCTCAGAATGCATGTGCAGCAGATGTAATCTCGGCCTTAGTTGTTGTAAAGCTTTAGCTATTGTGCTATTGCCATCACCTTATTATTGCACCATCGCATTAATAAAGTGAATAACGATACTTATCAAGGAATGTGTACATACAAATTAAATTGCCATAACAAAATCAAAAAAATCCCGGGGATTCCCGCACAAATTTCCCGGGATTTCTTTCCCGGAAAATGTGCGGGATCCCGGGAAATTTTTCATACATACATACATACCCTGAAGGAAACGTGGAGTTAAGTGTCCTCAAGCCACCACCTTTATCGACTATTTTGGTGACATTGTCGACGGAGCGTCTATTAATATTGTTCATAATGCGTAGAATGCATTTTTTCAAATACACACAAATATGCTTCTTCTTAATGTTTTATTCGTTTATTGAAAATAAAAGTGACGTCAAGCAAAATTTAAATGTTTATCAAAATTAGTTTAAGAAATCAAATTAAAAGATTAATTTAAACGCATTGAACAATAATTAGAAACATTACACAAAAATAATATTTTTTTTAATACATATATTTATTTATTGAATCTTCAAATATGAACTAACAATAGTATTCAAATCTTAAATCTAAATATAATTAATTAGGCTCGACCAGTGTCGGAAAATTATTAATAAAAAATTTTATCTTAAAGTCATTCCCATCGATTTTGACCAATTCATAAAAATATCCAATAGTGGTCAACATAGAAGCACCCGCCGTGGCAAAATTTCTTTGCTCTGCTGTAACCGGTATGTTTCCTAAACACACGGAAACGTGATATCTAATAATAGAAATGTCACTCCCTGAATCAATAATAGCTGAGAATGTAACATCGTTGATCCCAATAGTTTTGAATTTACGATTAGCCGGTGATCTACTTTGCTCTGAAATGTCGAGAAAAGAAGATTTGACTTTTGATTTTGATCTGCATTCAAAGGACTTATGAACAGAATCTCCACATTTGAAACACTTAAATGTTGACGATTTAGAGTCTTTAGCGATATGATTCCCTTGCCCGCATTTGTAACACTTTTTATTCGAGCCGGTATTTGGAACCTCTTGATTTACTTTACGTAGATTAGAATATACATTGAGGTTTATGCCTGATGGGTGGATCCTTTAATCTTTTCGTAGGTCTTTCATTTTATTTGAAATTAGAGCGCGCATATTGTTGTCATCCAAGTCATAGGAAGCCTTTATGTGATGTAGTTGATATGCCCATAATTGGGAATTGTCTCCATTTCCATGAAATTCAGCAAGTAAATATTTAACGAAAGTAAAATTACCTTTAAGTTCATTTCCACTACCCAAAGTTGGATCAATTCTCTGCTTATCCAAAGCATATTTTTCTTTTTTCAAAACTTCTATTTCCCGTTTTTGTAACTCCACTTCTCGTTTCATCAAACTAATTTCTCATTTCATTGCATTCCGTATCGATAATTTTAACTCCACTTACATCAGCTCTCATTTTCACGCTCTGATATGTTTCAATCATTTTTGGAACATTTAAATCATCACCCTTTCATCTTCTTCTAAGCTTTCACCACCAGTATTTTCAATCTCATCACCACTTCCATCATTGTTTGCTCCAGCCAATGCAATTTTGAGTAATTTTTTAATTAAACTTGGATTTTCTTCTGGGAATTGTATAAGACGCAGTATAGCTTCATTTTTATTTCCCGTTGTCTTTTGGTGCAAAGTACTCCTTCAAGTGTTTAACAGTGAAGGAGCCAAAAATTTCTTTTTCAGACATTGTTTTAATCCCACTTCTGATTTTTAACAAATATTTTTGAAACTTATCTTTATTTTTCGAATCTCTATTTTTTAATGAATTTTATATTATAATTTCATAAAAGTTAGTGAAAATTACCAGCTTGCTTAATTATATACATTTTTTAAATTAACAAGTTTTATTTACATAAGTATGTAGTTTTGTTTTCCTAGCTGTCGGAAGTTATTATAACTAACTTATGCTATGTAAAATTACTTACAGTTGGCGTCGGTTAACGGTATCTACCGCGGTATCCCGTGGGTTTCCATTAACAACATGCAAAAATAATTATAAAGAAAATATATTGAAAATTGGTTGGAGAACCAAACAAAAACTCATTTTTGAACAAAATAAACATTGAAACGTGGTTGAAGAACCAAACAAAAACTCAGTTTAAACAAGTAAGGAGAGGAATTTGGGAGTTCCAGCTTCGTATGCGACGGTATATGTCGTTTGCAATTTTCTCGGAGGAGGCTCCTTAGTACAAAAATTTTGATGGCGATATAACCTTTGAGTTCGGCCAAGAAAATCTCCCATCCCTTGTAATAAAAGGGGGCACGGAGTAACCCCAAATAAACAAACAAACAAATAAAATAACAGTAACTTTTATTGCTGTTTTGTGATTGACAAGAGAGACAACCAAGAGAAAACAATATACATGTACTTGCGTTTTCTCTTGGCTTTGCAAAGCATGTTTGTATTAGTACAGTTTTAATAGGCACTATGCGCGTGTGTTGGTAAAACATAAGCACCATTTGGCAGATCACATCACGAAACAATCAAAACAGGTTGCGCTTCGCGGTTACCTGTATTATTGTATCATGGGTGAATTTTAAAGCACCTAATTGGGGTTGGAGTCTCCAGTTGCTATTTACCGATTTCCTAGTTGATCTTCGACAGTTTCCTGCGCTGTGCCCCAGAAAGTCGTTTCTTTTTGGTCATCAGTTTAGCAATGCCACCACTGACTTCGTCTTTAGTTTTGACTATAGCATTCAGAGTTACCACCTGTTTTTCAAGGCTGGGGCAACTTAAAGTCGCCCACCCGTTCCTTCTCCATATGTTTAGTGCTTGCCACCTTGACGACCACGGGGGCCAAGTCACCCAACCCTGCACAGTGGGAGATTTAAAAAAAAAAATGGAAATAATTCTGCAGTTGCTAAACGAGCCGTCCGATTGTCATGAAATTTCATTTTAATTTAAAGAGGTGTCACCTGGAATTTGGACTATATATCTCAAAATAAAAAAAAGTCAATTTTTTGCCGTTTTTTGCATAACAAATGGGTTAATTGTTTCGCTATTATTGAACAATATTAACCCCATATTTTTATACCCTTTACCAAAAATGGTAAAAGGGTATATATAGGTTTGTCATTTCGTGTGAAATTTCCATAATATTCATATGCGACGCATAAAATAAATACATTCTGAATCCTTATGCATAGGCAAGACGAATAAGCGATGTCCGTCCGTCTGGTTTACGTGAAATCGGTTTTCCGAAGCTCCCACAAAGGCTAAAGACTTCGGTCTTTGACTGGTGGGCCAAAAATGTTCCAAAATAGATTGGTATTGTAAATTAACAAAATCGAGCAGACGGTTTCAGAGCTGGAAAACTTAAACTTGATTTTGCCATATAAAATAACTAATTTTTATGTTTCTTGTTAAATAGACTTATCTTATATTTCGTTTCAAATAAAATTGGTGATAAAAAAATCAAAAAGACGTTTCCAGGGTTGGAAAACTTCAACTTTTTTGTTATATAAAAATTACTTACTAAAATTAATTTTACCTTTTTCTCTACAAATTAAACATGTCTTACATTCTTAAAAGAAACATATTGGTGTAAGAAATCAGAAAAATCTAAAAGCATGATTCCAGGGTTGGGAAACTTATACTCTTTTTGATATATAAAATTAACTAGGTCTAATTAATTTTTTTTTTCTTTATAAATTAAATATAGTTATTTTATGTTTGGAAAAGAAAAGTTTGGTACATACCATTCGAAAAATAAAAACTGCAGAGCTGGAAAATTGAATTTTTTTTTGTATATTAAAGTAATTAAATAAAATTAGTTTTTTTCTTAAAGGCAAATTTTGTAAATAGAAACGTTTTTTTCGTTTTGAAATTTGTATGGAAAAAATATTTTTTGAAACGAATTTTCGTTATTTTTCATACAAATTTGAAACGTTTAGAAACGAAATTTTTTACAAAATCTGCCTATTAATACCTTATTTTCTTTGTTCGATTAACATATTTTATATATTTTTTAAAAAACAAGATTGGTATAAGGAACCAGAAAAATCTAAAAGGTGATTCCATTGTTGGGGAACGTACACTTTTTGTGATATATAAAACCAATTAAATAAAACTAGTTATTTCTTTGGTTATTAAATATATTCTATATTTTAGAAAGAAATAAATTAGTATTAAAACCAGAAAAATCAAAATTATGTTTCCGGGGTTGGAAATTCAAAAAGAAAATTTGGGTAAAAAAAATAGTATTTTTTTTCAGTTAAACATATTTCATGTTTTAAGACAACGGTTCTCAAATGGGGGTCCGTATGAAAATTCCAAGGGGTCCGCGAAGAGTTAAACAAATGTTATGATTCCTCAAAAGTTAATATTAATAAGATTTAGTAATATGGCTTTTGTATAATAAATGTAAAACGTATATTTCGCATTGCGGTAGGCCGTGCTAATATTAAAATTTCTGAAGGGGTCCCCGAAGAAAGAGCTTGTGAGAACCTCTGTTTTAAGAAGATCTTTACTCAAGTTGATACCTTGCACGAGTACTTATTAATGTTTGGTAAATGGAGATAAAAATTAAATTAATCGGTAAAGAACAGTCATAGCTATAAAATAAATTAAGGTCATGTTCCATTTCATTTCCCTGTGCCATTCCTTTCTGCTGAACAAAATCGTTGGTGAAGGGTATATAAGATTGGACATAGCCGAATATAGCACTCTTACTTGTTATTAATTCAAAAGGTTATACTATAAGAAACATTACAAAGAAAGTTTGGGTGTGTTCGTAAATGCATCACTGCATCGCATCATACGTGCAAACTTTTATTTAAAATGCAATTGATAATCTGTTTTTAGTAGTAATCATGTTTGTACATCATATTTGACATTTATTTGTGCGTTATCTACTTCAGTGTACCAGTTTAGAACATTTAAATTTCCACTTGCAGCGCAGTGATGCATTTACGAACATACCCTTTTTGTTCAAAATTTTCGTTATTAAAGGTACAAGATCGTTTCAAAATAGACCAATTTTTGTTATAAATATCAAATGTAAGGCATTTTTTCTTAAATTCCAAAGCTGGAACCAACAAATTTGTCATTGCACCTTAAGGCATGATATGTTTTTAAATATTTCCTAAAATATTACCTGCGCTCGGCGAAAGATAAGAAAAATACGGTAGAAATACCCAAAAATCCTATTTTTTGGATTTTATAAAATCTTTTTGGGAATTGCCGGGAAATCAAAAGCAAATTCTATTTGTTTTTACTTTTTGTGTATTAATTGCACAATTTTTCGCCTAAGAGAGAATTTTCAACCGCAAATATTGATAAATGCGAATTTTATAGCATTCCTTTTTGTAAGACCTCTGTCTTCTCGTAAAACTCTTTATGGGTGTGTTCGTAAATGCATCACTGCTCTGCATCATACGTGCAAACTTTTATTTAAAATGCAATACAAGTTCGCTGATAATCTGTTTTAGTAGTAATCATGTATGTACACCATATTTGACAATTCTTTGTACGTTATCTACTTCAGTGAACCAGCTTAGAACATTTAAATTTCTATTTGCACCCTATATGTTGTAAGCAGATGCAGGTAATTATAAAAAACTTAGTACAAATGTATTTTTATAAGAAAATTAATACTTATTTATTTTTTTATTGCTGCTGGTAGCTGTATTAATTGAATATATGTATTCTTATAATATTCATGTATGTAATGTAATACAGCTACGCATATTTTTGCAAAATATCTAAGAAAATACTCGTAATTATACTTGTACACTAGGCTGTCCCAAATAACTCAGGAACGGTAAGAGGAAATTTAAAAATTATTTAGAACTAATTGACCTTTTAACTTACATCATTAGTATTTTTTTTTATTTATTTTTTATTTTAAAAGTTATAAAGCGTTATTTACAAAATTTATGGAAAAATTAAAAAAAATCTAATGTAGGCTATCTAAGGTCGACTTTTTGAGTTCAAGATTAGAGATTAAATTAACTTTAATCTTCATTTGTGATTTTTGGGTAGTCGATTTATATGGGTTTACTTGCTAGTTTAAGCGGCCAATCGTGGTGGTTTAATCTTATATTAATATTGACAACATACACTTGTGAAACATATAATTTTTTGTAAAAATTATATGATAAAATAATTTAAAAACACATAAATAAATATATATATTTTATATTAGTTATATATTTCCTTTAACACGCGCAATATTTTACTTGTAAATAATAAAATATGTCAGTTTTTCTCTTCTTCCCACAAAAAATCAAAAGTGTTGATAACATGTATGATTTTTGCACTGAAAATGTTGCCACTATTTTGTTCCTCAGTATGGTAATACTACACATAATAAGAAGTTTAAACTACCACTCAAAAATATCAAACTCAATTAATTAAGATTAAGTTAATTTTCGGATTAGCTAATTATAGAAATAAACTAATCTTAATCTCGATCCCAAAAAGTCGCCCTAAAAGAGCTAATTTATCCTAAAAACAACAAGTTTTTACACAAAAATAAAACTTGGAAAAATGTTAAATTTAAATTGTTTTCTCAAAAGTGAAGATAACAGTGGTTATGGTTGAAGTTATGAAGAAAATAAAAAACGGACGGGCAAACTCGATTTTCGGCCAAAATTCGACTTTTGAGACCTCTAAACCTTTTCCGAAAAATCTGAAAAATCACGTAAAAATATAAAAATGAATCAATTTATTTCTTTATATTTTTGTGAATTTTACTATTTACAGGTTTAGTAATTTCTTTAATACATTTAGCTATTTTTCGCTAACTAGCGATTTTTTTTCGCGTTTTTTCCAAACTTTTTTTAATGGCTTTGGCGATTTCTAACAAATTTTAGGGATTGCGTACGATTTTTGGTGATTTGTAATCAATATTATGGCGTTTGCCTGTTTTCAGCTCACTGGCAGTTGTGCCGGTTTTTAAACAATATCAGACTTTGTTATCATCCCGCTGTTAGTAAGTTTTTCATAATTTTCGCTATTTTTAACCGAATTTTTTTCGCATTCTTTATAGATTTAGTGATTTTTATTCAATAGTATGGCTTGTGTAAAATTTTGCAAACTTTTCGCGAATTATCGTGGTTTTCGCTTTATAAAAATATAATTACTTTTTTAATTAACATTCAAATTTTGTAACTTCCTTAGTTTAGTAAGTTTCAATGGACTACAACAACAAAATCAGCACAGACAACAAACTTTAATTACACATTTCAAAAAGCATTCCTAAATAAAAGTTGCCATTATTTGTAATAATAATCGGGAAAAAAATCAAAATTAATTTTATTCGTCAAATGTGGAGGAGTTATTAGGTTTTGTGAGAGAGTATTGTACCAGGTAGTAGCGAAAATTCAGTTGAACTATTTTTTTTTTCAAATTAAAGTTAATCTGAAATTTTGTTGTTTTTGTAATCCTGATATTACCTGGAAATGAATGTGCCTTGAGTATTGTGTTTGTTTTTTGGCAGTTGTGTCTAAGTTGCTTTGGCTTTCTGCATGATTGAATTTGTCTGGCATTTCGTTTTTCTTATTATTGCTGCTTTTTCTTGTCAACGAAGAATCTGTAATTTGTGCGTATGTAGGTTTTTGCTTTGCGTTAGGGATACGAGGCTGCATTGTTTTTTTTTAAACAAACACAATCCGCGAAGCGATTAGCTTGTCGGTGGAAAACACCCAGGGTCTATGGCGGGAATCGAATCCACGACCTCTGGACTGAGAGGCTAGCATCGCTACCACAATTATTTTATCGTTCTCTTTTTTGGTTATTTTTCTAACTTCGATGACATTTTGAGCTTTTAGGGATGATAGTAGCTCCTCCTGAGAGATCTCTGTTATCTTCCTAAAAAAATACAGCCTTGAATTGAATTCAGGGTTTTAAGAATGTATGCAATGTAGTTTGACTCAAGGCACTTTTCAGCAGACTTATTAACAGATACTTTTATCAGGAAATATCCACTTTTCATTTCTTTGACTTCAAGTCAATCTTTCGAAATCTTTGAACATTTATTAAGTGATATTGCAATGGTGCAAAAGATCCATCTTTAGATCAGATCTTCCTCCTATTCTAAGTGGTATTGCAGCAGTGACTAAATAGCGTGATAGGTTTTGTTGATTCGATGATGTTTGAGGTCGTTTGCTTTTATTTGTTCTGGTTTTCCAGGATGAGAAATCTAATTCCCGAAACTTGTTGTCGTCGGGGGATAAACCCCGTTCATATTTACATTAAAAATTCAAATATACATCGTGATTTAAATATGCCACTAGTGACTGAAGAAATCGCAAAATACGCAGGCAAATACATAACGAAACTCGAGACCCATCCTAATCCTCTTGCTCATAATATCTTGAATTTTACTGGACACATCCGCTTAAAAAAGAGGGACACAAGGGCTCTAATACTCAACACTCCAGAAGAAACTGCTTGAATATACTTTTGTTTTTGCTTATCACTACTTATGTATTATTAATAACTTTCACTAAGTTTATGTCCGACACTGGTCGGGCCTAATTAATTATATTTAGATTTAAGATTTGAATACTTATTTTTAGTTCATATTTGAAGATTCAATAAATAAATATATGTATTTAAAAAAAATATTTACAAAGAGTCATGAACTTTCCAATTGAAATTTACCGAACTAGTTATTAAATTAAAAATTTAAACAAAAAGTCCCAAAACACACTACGAAAAAGACAAAGAGAATATAAAACGTTCGCTTCTACACAAAATAATTAAAATCCGCGCAGTCAGAAGAGAAAAACACGTTCGCTTACGGTAAATGCTTGACACAGACGTGTCCAAGATTTATTTATTTTCTATTTCCTGGTTTTATTAATTTTTATCTAAAACCATATTAATTTCTGCAAAAAATTAATATGTATACTCGTACCATACTTGTAAATGGATTCTTATATTTTTACTTCAGTTCTTAATAAATTGCACATTTACAAAATATTTCATACCATTTAAAAACACTGCATATCTTCTAAATTACATAACTTTTCTTCCAGTGCAACTTTATTTTACTCTCATTTTTCTCACCAATGCAAACATATTTTATTTTGTGGATCACTGGTCTATAGAGATATATGTATATGTCTATATAGATATATATGTATGTGCATTTATTTATGTATGTATGTATGGTTGCATGCACTTTTACCATTTATAAAAACAATTAGAAAAAAAATGTGATCACAATATAGTAAATTAACTATTAGCTTCGATTTCTTTATAGACTTCACGTTTGTATTCTTCTAAACCACCTTCAATACCTCGCACGGTACGATTACCACAGACCCACAATTCTTTGCAAACGACTTTAATCAAACGTTCGTCGTGAGAAACTAAAATGCAACCACCCTGAAAGTATGAACCAATAAAAGAATTTTAGTTTATCTTAAACAAATTTAATTACTTAAATTACCTTAAATGCATTGATAGCTTTGCCCAAGGCATCGATAGTTTCTATATCTAAATGGTTTGTAGGTTCATCAAGTACCAGGAAATTTGGCTCGGCTGAAAAATTTCACATTCGCATTACATTGTGTAAAATGTTGAATGACTTTATTTGTTTATATTTACCCATGCACATTTTAGCTAAAGCAACTCTCGACTTTTGTCCTCCTGACAAACTCGCCAAACTTTGTAAAGCTAATGTTCCAGATATACCAAAACTACCCAATTGTCGCCGATACTCTTCATCTGGTCGTCCTGGAAAGTTTTCGGCCAAAACTCCCACGCAAGTTAAATTCATATTTAAATGATCTACATGGTGCTGAGCAAAATAACCAATGCGTAAACTGCGATGTAACACAATATTGCCCAGAGGTGTTGTCAATTGGCCTACTATGATTTTCAGTAGTGTAGATTTACCAGCACCATTTTCACCCACCTGTTTTTAATAAACACATATGTATGTATATAATTGCAGTTGAGTAAAGTAAGTTATGCTTCAAAATTTAACTTACTATGCAAATTCGTGAATCTGAAGTCGCCGAAAGATTTACATTTTGGAAAACTGGCAAAGGATCGTGTGAATTGTATTTAAACTCAATATCAGATAAAGCTAAAACTGGTGGATTTAATGGTTCTACTTCAGGAAATTTAAGCTTAACTTCTATTTCCTTTTCGACCGGTTTCAGTTCAGGCCTAAAAAAGCACATTGAAAAAGTATATAAAACGAATCAGAAATATGTATTTATATAAAAATAAAAAATATAAATAAATAATAATATAATAAATATTTTATAAATTAAAAACAACTTGGAATTTTTTGTGTTAACCTCTAAATGATCAAATAGAATAAGCCTGCAGATTCAGGAAAAATCGCTGTCAAATTAACAAAGCCCACAATAAAATTTGCGACATTAACTTCAAATGCTCTCTAATTTTTGTTTCAGTTTCCTTTTTTTCTTTGCAGTTTTGTTTACAAAATGTATGAAATTTATTGAAAGTATGGTAGCATTATTGAGAGAATGATTATTTATATGTGAGAGCATAAGAAAAACTCTCTAAAAATAAAATAGATGATATGATCAAACCAAGGCACATTCACAAGGTAGTAGCGGAAATACAGCCGAGCTATTTTTTTTAAATTACAGTTTATCCGAAACTTCAAAAATTGTTTACGAAGGAGAAATTAAAAAGAAAATGTTAAAAAATTTAAATATTTTTTTATTTTTTATTAATACATAATTTTTATTTATTGTATCTTCATATATGAACTAACATAAGTATTCAAATCTTAAATCTAAAAATATAATTAGGCCCGACCAGTGTCGGACATAAACTTAGTGATAGTTATATATAATACATAAGTAGTAATAATCAAAAGGAAAAAAGGAAAAGTATTTTCAAGAAGTCCCATCTGGAGTGTTGTGAATAAGAGCCCTTGTGTCCCTCTTTTTTAGGCTGATGTGTCCAGTAAAGTTCAAAATATTACGAGCAAGCGGATTACGATGTGACTCGACTTTTGTTAAATATTTGCCTGCATATTTTGCAAGTTCTTCAGTCACTAGTGGCATATTTAAATCACGATGTATATTTGAATTTTTTATATAGTATAGAGCCGATGTTATTAACCGTAAAATTTTATTTTGCCTTCGTTGGATTCTCTTGGACATTGGAAGCTGAAGCAGTACCCCATAGCTGAACTCCGTAGCACCATATAGGTTTTAAGAGCGACTTGTATATTAATTAATTTATTTATTTATTGTAACATACTATACAAAGTAAATTTGCACGAATACGGGCGGAATAACTAGACCATATGCCTAAGATGTTATTAACAGTATTTTCAAAAAAGTTCCGTGACTGACTGTACGACCTATGCCTTCACATAGGAAGTAGCAACGTGGTTGTTAAAGAAATTCTACAAAAAACCGCAAGATTATACGGTTATCCGTGGCAGATCAGTCAACCAGTGCGAGTGAGACGAAAAACTCTCGCAGGCCTAACAACAGACACAAGCCTGACCGCACTTAAGAAATAATTACAATGACGCGAAATGATGTTCTTCGACCCAGAGCTGCTTAACGTCTCTTGTATATTAAAAGTTTACAATCTAGGCTGAGGGTTGAATTTTTACGTACCAGCCAATGTATCTGAATTAGTTTAAGTTTAATTTGTATTAGCTTAAAGGTAGATTTTGTAAATTCAAACGAATTTTTCGTTTTGAAATTTGTATGGAAAAAATAATTTTTGAAACGAATTTTCGTTTTTTTTCATACAAATTTGAAACGTTTAGAAACGAAATTTTTTACAAAATCTGACTATTAGAGTCAACGTGGTGTTTCCATGTGAGCCTTCGATCAAGATGTATACCAAGGTATTTCACATGTAAATTTTGAGGAACAATTTGATTATTGATTGTAATGGGGGAACAAGTGTCTTTTCTTAGGGTAAATGTTACCTGAGCACACTTCTGTTCGTTTACCTTTATTCTCCACATGTTTAACCATAGTTCTAGCTGAGTAATATGTTGCTGAAGATATCGGGAAGCCTCGTGAGGGTTTTCGTGCATAGTAAGGCAGGCTGTATCATCGGCAAATGTAGATGTGTGAATATTACTGCTCAATGGCATATCACAAGTATAAATCAAATATAAAACTGGCCCCAGTATACTCCCCTATGGCACACCGGATGAGATTATTTCAGGCGTACTCATAAATTCTCCTTCCATAACAGTGAACTTCCGGGCAATGTACTGTACCTTTCCAACAGATTTAGAATGTTTATTGGTAGGTAAGTCTTTAATTTTAAAATTAGGCCTTCATGCCACACTTTATCAAATGCCTGAGAAACGTCAATAAACAGCGCAGAGCAATACTTATTTTCTTCAAAAGTTTTTCTTATAAATGGAACCAATCTATGAGTTTGTTCAATGGTGCTATGCTGACTTTTAAATCCAAATTGATGATCCGGTATGCACTTATTATCAGCTATAATTGGGGCCAATTTTAACATGAGTGACTTTTCAAAGAGCTTTGAAATTGTTGGCAATACCCAAAGTTGATTAACGGCGTCATTGTTAATAAGCTGACTTAGAACCTTAAAAAGGTTAAGAATTTCAATTAATACTTGTTCTGACGTTGAGCAAATAAAGACATTTAATACTTATTTTACATAAAGATCTTTTAATTGGACAAACCGGTAAACTACAACAGTGGCGACGAGGATAAATAAAATAAAATGGCAAGACCGTTGGAAAATGTGGTAAGCGAAGTTTTGGTACGCCAACAGGAATCAATGGATAGACAACAGAGACTAATGGAGATGCTTATTAGCATAACACAAAATAATGCGTCTTCAGCTGCGACCAACTCTACAACACCTACTTTTTCATCCACCGCACCAGAAGCTCTAATGGACATAATAATAGCGAAAAACGTTAGAGAATTCAATTACGATCCAGAGGAAGGTCTAATTTTTCAAGTTGGTACGAGAGGTATGAAGACATTTTTTTAACCGAAGCGCGGGAACTTGACGATGCATCAAAAGTAAGATTACTATTAAGGAAAGTAAGTACAATGGTATTCAATAAGTACAAAGACTACATCGTACCCAAGAAACCTCGTGATATAATATTTGCTGACACTATTGAAATTTTAAAAAATTTGTATGGCAGAAAGGAAAGTCTATTTAGCCTACGAGTAAAGTGTATGCAAAATGAACGAAGTGAAATGGATGACATCGTAAGTTATGCCGCTATTGTAAACCGCCATTGCGAAAATTTTTTGCTTCAAAAATGTAGTATAGATAATTTCAAGTGTCTAATATTCGTGAACGGATTAAAGATGGAGAAAGATCGTGAAATTAAAGCGCGACTTTTAACCTTGCTTGAAGATGAATCTGATGCCGCTACAATAACTATAGACAGATTAGTTTCAGAAATTCAACGCATGGAAAATTTAAAACATGACATTAGTGCACATGAAAATATTTCAACAAATATTAACGCAATAAAAACCACGAAATGGAAACAAAATGTAGAAGCAGAAACTCCAAAAAGTCCATGCTGGCAATGTGGTAAAATGCATTTCGTTCGAGACTGCAAATATACTAACTATAAATGAAGCGAATGTGGAAGAATTGGCCATAAAGAAGGATTCTGCTCGTGTTTTAATAAAAATAAGAAAAATAAATTTTATAAAAACAAATATGTAAAAAGCGTGCATACAAATAAATGGATCAGATGTCACAATAATATGTACAAAAACATGGAACAAACTTGGTAAGCTCTTATTGAAAACATTAAAACCATGTGATGCTTCGAATTCTCCCAAAATAAATATTTTGGGAGAATTCGAAGCAAGCGTAGTTTTAAACAGTTTTGAAATAAACTGTAAAATTTTAGTGTCATCTATTCCAGATTTAAATCTATTCGGGTCAGATCTGATAGATAAGTTTAATTTGTGGAATAAAGCGATTAATTTGTACACATCTTGCAACAAAATCATTTTAAAAGGTATGCTAACACCAATAACATTGCGTAAGCAATTTCCAGAAGTATTTAGGGAGAAAATCGGACACGTCACTAGTTTTAAAATTAATCTACCATTAAAACAAAACGCAACACCAATATTCCGACCTAAGCGACAAGTTCCTTATGCTGTTAGGCAATCTCTAGATGAAACACTAGACACACTAGAACAAGAAGGAATCATAACACAAATTAATTATTCAGACTGGGCAGCCCCAATAGTAGTTGTAAGAAAACCATCTGGTAAGCTTAGAATCTGTGGCGATTATTCTACAGGACTCAACGCTCAACTAGAGCCACACAATTTTCCACTACCATTACCAGATGATATATTCGTAAATTTTAATAACTGTTCATCATTTTCAATTATAGACTTAAATAACGCTTGCATGTAGCTAGAAGTAAATGAAGAAACAAAGAAGCTTTTAGTTATTAATACTCACCGCGGTCTATACACATTTAACCGACTTGCTCAGTGAGTTAAATCCGCACCAGGGGCTTTTCAGCAAGCTATACAAACCATTCTTTCAGGAATCGAAGGTGCTTATCCATATCTAGATGATGTAATTATTGCTACGGAAACGCGAGAGCAGAATGAGCAGGTTTTTAAACAAGTTCTTGAACGGTTTAAAACATACAACATGACGGTGAATTTTGAAAAATGTAAGTTCTTTGAGTCCTCGTGCACTTATTTGGGATAACATATTGATAGTAAAGGTATACACCCAGACAAAAACAAAATAGAACGAATTCGTCAACTTCCACAGCCCACAAATATAAGTGAATCGCGCGCATATTTGGGAGTAGTAAATTATTATGGAAAATTTGTTCCAGAAATGCAGAAACTAAGAAATCCGTTAGACAATCTTCTAAAGAAAAATACAAAATGGAATTGGTCAAAGCAGTGTGAATGAGTTTTCAGCGATTCGAACAAATATTGACATCCGATATGTTATTGACGCATTATGATACACGTCAACAATTAAAAGTAGCTGCAGACGCCTCAAATGTAGTAGTGGGTACGTATATCTGCCATGTCTTTCCAAATGGGACTGAAAAAGCTATATACCACAGTTCTAGAGCCCTTATATCAGCAGATTGAGAAAGAAGCATTGGCACTAGTGTTTGCGGTTGTAAAGTTCCATAAGTATTTGTATGGAAGAAAATTTATTTTTCAAACTGACCATAAACCTTTATTGGCAATTTTTTCAAGTAAAAAGGGAATTCCTGCGCACTCCGCAAATCGCCTTCAACGCTGGGCATTAATATTAATGTCAGATGATTTTGAATTACAATGTGTCAACAAATTATTTTGTTATTATTATATATTGTCAAGACTGATAGATAAGAAACCAAAGCCAAACGAAGAAACAGTTATAGCTTGCATACAGTTGGAGCGAGATATACAATTTTTAGCTGAAGATGCCACAAAGACATTGCCAATCAGCTTTAAAATGATACAAGACGTAAGTGGACTAACCAAATAAATATGTATTTAAAATGTTATTTCTCACGAAAAGAAAATTTGAGCCTTATAAGTGATTGTTTAATGTATGGGGACAGAATAGTAATTCCAAAATGTTTTCGGAAGAGAGTCCTTAAAGAATTACATATAGGTCACGATGGTATTGATCGTAAAAAATGTTGGCACGAAGCTATGTTTATTGTCCTCATATTGATGAAGATATACAAAAGTATGTAAAGGAATGTTTTAAATGTTCATCGGCATTAAAAACATTGCCAAAAACCACATTATGTTCTTGGCCAATCACAAATCGACCAATGCAAAGAATCCATATAGACATAGCAGGTCCAGTGGATCAATTTTACTATTTTATAATAATAGATGCTTATTCTAAATGGCCACATATATATCAAATTCAAACCATAACTGCTTCTAAGATAACTGATTATCTCCGCGAGTTTACAGCTGAATTTGGAAATCCAGAATTAATCGTAAGTGATAACGGCACCCAGTTTCCAAGCCAATTATTTTATACGTTTTGTGAAACAAAACGAATCCAGCACATATTCACACCGCCCTATCATCCACAATCAAATGGACAAGCTGAGAGGTTCGTGGACACGTTGAAACGCGCATTGAAAAAATTGGAAGGATCAGAAACACCAAAAGAACATCTACAAACATTCCTCCAGTGCTATCGATCCACTCCAAATAAAAGTACAGAAAATACTTCGGCTGCTGAATTGTTTTTGGGAAGAAAAATAAGAATCAATCTAGATTTACTAAAAAAAGCCAATAGAGAACTCTATAATACGAAATAACAAAATGGAAAATCAATTCAATAAACAGTATGGAGCTAGGAAAAGAACATATGATATTGGACAGAAAGTTCTGACAAAGGTATACAATAGAATTAAAATGGAATGGCTCCCTGCTACGATAGTAAAAAGAATAGGTGAAGTCACATACGAAGTTGCAATTGAAAGTATTCCAAATTCTCGTCATGTTAGGCGCCATGCTAATCAACTTAGATCAAATTTCTCTGAAATAAATACATCATCGTTAACTAACCTTTTAGATTGTTTTAATTTACAGCCAACAATTTTAAACCCTATGGAAACAACTACAAGTCGTCAACCTATTGAAGAACAAAGTGTAGACAATAGTCAGGTTATGAATTCGAAGTTTCAAAACCATCAAGTCTTCAAACTCATCAGACTGGAACCGACAATAGTGCTACCCAAAGTTTCAATTCCAATACCAACCTTGATAGTGTGGAGAATTCGTTAACTGAAACCGGCCAAAACTATAACATAAATCAACCAAATATCAACATAGAATTAAGGAGATCCAGTAGGACTCGCAAACCTCCATTCTGGGCCCCATACTATGTCTCGAAAAGAAGTTGAGATGTTAGTAATACCCAAAGATGATTAACGGCGTCATTGTTAATAAGCTGACTTAGAACCTTAAAAAGGTTAAGAATTTCAATTAATACTTGTTCTGACATTCTAAGCGTAGCGTTGAGCAAATAAAGACATTTAATACTTATTTTACATAAAGATTTTTTAATTGGACAAACCGGTAAACTACAACAGAAATTGTTGACAGTAAACTTATTGGCCTATCATACTTCTATGGCAGGTTTCACAGCCAACATGTATAATTCGAACTTTTTTTGTAAGACAACGCACAATATGGAAATCGTTAATTACATAAAATTTCACGTTTCTTGGTGAATGATATTTTAAAATAAAAAAAATAATTATACAGACATGTTCTGAAAATCACATTTTTCAAATCACTAGTGATTTTAAAAGTAATAATGGTCCTGTAGACGTTTTTAAAATCATATATATATATTTCAGAAATGATATTTGATGCTCTATACAATAGAAAAATTAAAAAAAAGAACGAACAAATATCTGCATAACCATCATTACTTTTAAAATCATTAGTGATTTGAAAAATGTGATTTTCAGAACATGCCTGATAATGGAGGTGCCACATTAAAAAAAAATTACGAAATCGGTGCAGCCGCTCTTAATTGATGCCATTACCAACGAACGACATTTGATTTTTATTTATGTACATTGATAAATAATTTTTTTATAAATACTTTTGTTTTTAAAAAATAAGTATTTTTGAAGTTTGTTTTTTTGAGAGAAATAAAAAAAGGTTCCCATATCGTAAAAAATATAAGCCTTCCCCCATAAAATTTTTACAAAAATGTGTAATTATCTTAACAAAAGTTGCGAATAAATAAAGTGATATACATGACTAGACATCTGTGATGTTTAAAAAGTGGTTATGTAATAACTTGGCGCATCTTTTTAAATTTTCTGCCTGTATTTTCATCAAAATTTATTGATGATTTTGATAAGTTGACAATGAATTGTCATTAAGTTTAACAAATATCGATTGATATTACATATTGTTTAATCTATATAATTCTCTTCTTGTTGATATTGTAATATGTTTTTCTAAAAAATTACTTAAATACCCCATCAGATAATTTTGGAAAGTCCATTTCACAGATTTGTAGACACTGTTGGCGAACACCAGATAATGTAGAAGACTAAAAAATGCTACATTCATATTTTTACAATGATATTTTGTACGTCCACAGTTTGTAATATCTAGCTCATTTTCGCAATACATTTACAATTCATTTCATTGCTTTTCGAGGTAATAAAACATTTATCATCACAATTTTTTTTCAAATTGTTTGAATTTATAAAAAAAGCTTCTGAAACAATTTTTCAATAAAATTTTCAAACAAACAGGAAACAGAGGGGAAATATTAAGTTAATACGATAGCACGATTTTATTGGAAACTCCAGAATACCTATCCTTGTCAGAAGGTGAATGTCAAGAAAAAAAGAGAGAATGGAAGTACCTTCTATATTTATATCATGCTTTTGTTTATAAAAAAAAAATTCTTTTGACTTTTGTTCCTAAGTACATACAAAACTGTGTGTGCATATTACACATCCCGCTTTCTAAAAAATATTTATTTTGAAATCCCGCTTTTTGGCGCTATTTTCTTCAAAATCCCGATTTTTTTATCGATCATGTCCCGCTTTTTGCAAAAACCATCACGTTAGTCATACAATCATTCAAACGACCTTTTGTAATATATACAAAAACACTGAAAATATTGATATTAAAGTAAAACAGAATTATAATACAAATTTCTTATGTGAATGAAAATTAATTTCACTGTCACTTACACCATTTTATAAATATGTGTGCCACAAAAGTCTATGGCGCGTAGTCATAGTCAAAACAAAGTACACTTTAAGAAATTAAAACCAGTATTACCATACAAAATACTGCTTCTAAACTCTTAAAGTATACTTTGTTTTGACTATGACTTTGCGCCTATATATTTATGAAATAAAGTGTACTTTTAATTTCCCGTTTTCCCGGGAAAATCTCAAAAATTTCCCGGGAATATAAGTTAGACATTTCCCGTTTCCCAAACCCTAGCCATTATATAGCCCATATAAAACTTTATTGAATTAATTTTTTTTTTTTTTTAATACATATTTTTTATTTATTGTATCTTCAAATATGAACTAACAATAAGTATTCAAATCTAAAATATAATTATTAGGCCCGACCACTGTCGGACATAAATTTAGAGATAGTTATAAATAATACATAAGTAGTGATAATCAAAAGGAAAAAAATAAAAGTATTTTCAAGAAGTCCCATCTGCAGTGCTGTGAACAAGAGCCATTGTGCCCCTCTTTTTTAGGCGGATGTGTCCAGTGAAGTTCAAAATATTACGAGCAAGCGGATTAGGATGTGACTCGAGTTTTGCTAAAAATTTGCCTGTGTATTTTGCAATTTCTTCAGTCACTAGTGGCATATTTAAATCACGATGTATATTTGAATTTTTTATATACCATGGAGCCGATGTTATTAACCGTAAAATTTTGTTTTGCCTTCGTTGGATTCAATGTATCAGAGTTATTTTAAGTTTCATTTGCGTTAGCTTAGAGTCAATGTGGTATTTCCATGTGAGCCTTCGATCAAGATGTATACCAAGGTATTTCACATGTAAGTTTTGAGGAACAATTTAGATTATTGATTGTAATGGGGGAACAAGTGTCTTTTCTTGAGGTAAATGTTACCTGAGCACACTTCTGTTCGTTTACCTTTATTCTCCACATGTTTAACCATAGTTCTAGCTGAGTAATATGTTGCTGAAGATATCGGGAAGCCTCGTGAGGGTTTTCGTGCATACTAAGGCAGGCTGTATCATCGGCAAATGTAGATGTGTGAATGTTACTGCTCAATGGCATATCACAAGTATAAATCAAATACAAAACTGGCCCCAGTATACTCCCCTGTGGCACACCGGATGGGATAGTTTCAGGCATGCTCATAAAGTCTCCTTCCACAACAGTGAACTTCCGGGCAGTAATGTAACTTTCCAAAAGACTTACAACGTTTATTGGCAGGTATGTTTTTAATTTTAAAATTAGGCCTTCATGCCACACTTTATCAAATGCCTGAGAAACGTCGATAAACAGCGCAGAACAATACTTTTTTTCTTCAAAAGTTTTTCTTATAAATTGAACCAATCTATGAGTTTGTTCAATGGTGCTATGCTGACTTCTAAAACCAAATTGATGATCCGGTATGCACTCACTACTAACTAGAATTGGGGACAATTTTGTCATGAGCAGTTTTTCGAAAAGCTTTAACATTGTTGATAGGAGACTTATTGGCCTATATGACTCAGCCTTGGTAAGATCTTTGCCCGTCTTTGGAATCGTTTTAACTTTGGCAAGTTTCCAGCTGTGTGGATAATACTCCAGTCGTAAAATGGCATTAAAAATAAATAACAGTATTCTAATTGCAATACTAGGCAACTTCATCAGCATCTGGTTACTAATTCCATCAAAACCCGGAGCTTTCTTCGGGTTGAGTTCCGCAATTAGTTTTTGCACATCACGCGTCTTAAACTTTATTTGTTGAGGGGGTAGAGCGACTATTGGCAAATCAATTACACCAGTACATGTGTTTGGGGTAAATACGTATTTTAAATGGTCAGCAAATATGTTACCTTTTTCAGTATCGCTTCTTGCCCAACCTCCGATAGATGTGCGCAGAGGTGGTTTAAACTCAACGGGTGTTTTAAGCTTTCTAGCAGCACGCCATAAAGAGTAATTAGATGCTAGTGTAACATCAAGATTTTCCAGATAGTTTTTAAGAGATTCAGTTTTTTCATGTGCAAGCAGCTCTTGGAGTCGTTTAGTGCACTCTTTAAATCTAATTTTATTCTGGGGTGATCTGTGCTGTTGCCATTCCCTTCTAGCTCTTCTTTTTTCACATACGAGACGTTCAATATCTGTAGAATATAGTCTATTAAACCCAGTCTGCGGATGGGAGGTAGTGGCATGTTTAGCAGCCTGCTTAATATTTTCGTTAAGATTGGCAATGTTAGATTCAACATCATCAGGTGTTCTTAGTATAATGTTTTCCGTGCAATGACTACTAAGATATTTTTTGAATCGACATATGAGTAAGGTAGAGCACTTCTCAGTGGGCTACAGATTGTAACGATCGTGGGAGAGTGATTGGACGATAGATCTAGGGAAGCTTCTACGTGAATTAATTCCCTGGAAATATTTTTTATGACGCCAAAATCTATAACATCCGGAATTTTATGTATGTCAGTAGGCCAATAAGTGGGCTCCCCACTCGAAATGACATCCAAGCCCATTTTGGAAATTGTATTGAACAACGCTCGACCTCTGGGTGTAATAAGACGCGAACTCCAGAACGTATGTTTAGCATTATAGTCGCCGGCTGCTACGAAATAAGGGCCCAGAGATTTGTAAAAATCCTCATATTGATCCTCAGCAATTGCGAATCTAGGAGGGGAGTAAATTGATGATATGACAAAATTAGTGCAAACATTTTCGACACAAATATTCGTTGCTTGTAAATGTTCTTCACAAATATTATCAATAATATAATGCTTGAGTTTTGACTTTATTAAAATTGCTGATCCACCGCATGCTCTTCCTCTCGGGTCCTTTGAATCATATAAGGTGTAGCCATAAATTTTAAAAAGGCTTCTCGAAGTCAAATGAGTGTCAGAGACCAACATTATATCAATATCTTTTTCCGTGAGGAAGTGCTCAAGTTCATTTTTATGTTGGCGAATGCCGTTTGCGTTCCAGAAACATATTTTTAACGTGTTCATGGTTTGTTAACTAAAGCTTGAAGCAGAGTATTCTGCATTCGCAGCATTTCTTGCATCATGCTAGTCATATTTGTTGTAAAATTATTTATAGTTTGCACCAGATTATCAATAGTAGCTTCAAGGCGATTGAAATTAAAATTCGAGTTTGTATTTGTTGAATTATTTGGTGGTGAAACATTTTGTGTATGAATAGAATTTGTCTTAGCAGCATCGGCATACGTTACTCGGGAACTAACTGGTTGGCTCACTTGCGCAAAAGTGGCTGATAAAGCGTTTGCTGATTGAGCTGGGGCCAATTTAGGTGTTTGCCTAATAGTCTGTTTGACGAAAGAGTACACAGGAGAACCTCTGTAGTTAGCGGTGTGATTACCTCCACAATTACTGCATTTTTTGTCACTTTGATCTTTTGGTTTATTGCAACTAGCAGTGCCGTGTAACTCGCCGCACACAACACAAACAGTAGGTAATTTGCAGTAAGTTTTAGTATGGCCATATTCTTGACAATTATGGCACTGTACGGGTCCTGAACGCTTGTGTGGTTCTTCAACGGTTATTTTTCGATATAAGAGATATTTTAAATTATATATTGGATGGGTCTCATTTTTTTTCAATTTTATATCAATTCGAAATAGAGGTTGAGGGATCTTTTCCCTATTTATTATGTTCGATACATTTTTTACTTTAAAGCCCTGGAGGACGAGAGCATCTTTTACTTCTTCGGGAGCAACATAGGAATCTATGCCCTTCAACACAATCTGCATACCTTTAGCACTCTTGAGCTGATATGTGTAGAAATTTGTTTTACTTTTTTCAAATTCAGAAACCATTTTGCGAAAATCTTTTTCTTCATAAGTTTGAATTTTCGTTTCATCAATATTACCACGTTTTATTGGAACAATGTGAAATTTATTCTCACCAATGACCGAAATTAATTTTTTAATGAGAGCGTTTGAGTTTTTTTTCTCTTAAATAGATTGGTGGCGGCTTGGAGGTTTTATTCGCAGATTCAGCGGGTTTGTCATTGTCATCTTGCAATATTTTAAAACGGTTTTGCCGATTAGTAGAGGATGCGCTGCTATCCCTAGACATCTTTGGAGCAGATGCAATTTTAGTAGAATTTGGGCTTCGCCCGCGCTTTAAAATTGTAATGTATCTGTGCATTCCGACTTGGACCTTGGGTTTTGGGCTGCTCTTATCTTCAGTGACAACTTGTTTAAGTGATGACCACGAGCCCGAAGCGGATGATATCGCTGAGTTAAATGTAGAAGTACTAGGCAATAATGTCAACGATTCACTAGTTGGCATTGGACAAAGCGAAGTTGATCGCTGACGAAACTGTGGTTTTGCCGTTAGAGAAAGTCTATTATCAGATTTTTGATTTTTGTTAATAGCTTCAGAACTCACAGCAAGTCTATTATCAGATTTTTTTATTTTTATTGTTATCATTATGAGCATCAACACTCACAGTAAAATAGGCATTTCTGCCGTTAGAACTCACTTCACTATTTTTTTCCTTTGGGGTACTCATATAGAGTATTCCTCAAGGGTACTTTGTATGTTTTTTTTGTTTACGGTTTTTTTTGTTTTTGTTATTTCTATATGTAAAAATATTAGCAAAGCAAAAAAAGGCTTATTTATTCAAAGTTAATATGTACTACGAATATTTTTTGTATGCTTTTTTTTATTTAGTTTGTATGTAAGAAAAATTCCGCTATTACGTCTGTTCACTATGAAGGTACAACGAGAACTGGATTTGAATTAAATTAAATTACACTCTTTAAGCAGATCTGAGTCGAAGAACATCATTTCGCGTCATCGTAATTATTTCTTAAAAGCGGCCAGGCTTGCGTCTGTTGTTTGACCTTCGAGAGTTTTTCGTCTCGCTCGCACTGGTTGACTGATCTGCCACGGATAACCGTATTATCTTGCGGTTTTTTGTAGAATTTATTTAACAACCACGTTGATACTTCCTATGCCTTCGCATAGGTCGTACAGTCAGTCACGTAACTTTTTTGAAAATATTGTTAATAACATCTTGGGCATATGGTCTAGTTACTTCGCCCATATTCGTGCAACACCATACTATGCAAATTTACTTTGTATAGTATGTTTAATAAATAAATAAATAAAATAAATTAAATTATTTAATTAAATTATTCAGAGTGGAAAACTCTAAGAAAGTATATTGAGGATACTAGGTTCCTAATCTAAGTATAATAGGTTTTCATATTTTTTATTGGGCACAACATGCTATAAAAGCATAGGCGTAATCCGAAACGGATTGGGTAAATTTATTTTTACTGTTCCTTTTTTTAACCTAATCTAACTTAATTAAATTAAGTTTGCAACGATGAAATTTGTCATAATTGTACTCATAGTTTTATGCGCAACTTTTTCGTATTGTTAAAAATCCATGGCTGGATTATTGATGACAACCGAAGTTTAGTTGCGTTGCCAATATGTTATTACGCATGTTACAAAAATATGATATTACGTATTGCACCTGGCATCCAACAGCTAATAATTTCAGTTGCAAATAGCAATAATATTTATATATTTTTTTTTACTGCAGAGCTCGTAACAAATCGAAATCTGTTATCCGCATGTGAAGCGTAAAGCACACAGTAACATTTTCCAGAATTTTGATACCAAAGATATGTGGAGAGTACTTCGGCCTGTATGATACAATACCTGAAGAAAATCTCTCTCCCGATGCACTGAATGCAGAATTTTCGAGCTGTAGAACAGTTGATTCTTTTAATCCTTTTCACATTAGCTTTCCTAGCAATCGTTTCTCGTTTCGAATCATTTTTTTTTTTTTTTTTTTTTTTTTTTAATACATAATTTTATTTATTGTATCTTCAAATATGAACTAACAATAAGTATTCAAATCTTAAATCTAAAATATAATTATTAGGCCCGACCACTGTCGGACATAAATTTAGAGATAGTTATAAATAATACATAAGTAGTGATAATCAAAAGGAAGAAAAATTAAAATAAAATAAAAAGTATTTTCAAGCAGTCCCATCTGGAGTGTTGAGTATAAGAGCACTTGTATCCCTCTTTTTTAGGCGGACGTGTCCAGTAAAGTTCAAAATATTACGAGCAAGCGGATTAGGATGTGACTCGAGTTTTGTTAAATATTTGCCTGCATATTTTGCAATTTCTTCAACCACTAGTGGCATATTCAAATCACGATGTATATTTGAGTTTTTTATATACCATGGAGCCGATGTTATTAATCGCAAAATTTTATTTTGCCTTCGTTGGATTCTCTCGACATTGGAAGCTGAAGCAGTGCCCCATAGTTGTATTCCGTAGCACCATATGGGTTTCAAAATAGACTTGTATATCAAAAGTTTGCAATCTAGACTGAGGGTTGAATTTCTACCAATCAGCCAATGTACCTGAGTTAATTTTAGTTTCATTTGGGTTAACTTAGAGTCAATATGGTGTTTCCAAGTAAGCCGTCGATCAAGGTGTATACCAAGATATTTCACATGAGTATGTTGAGGGACAACTTGATTGTTAATCCGAATGGGTAAACACGTATCTCTTCGTAATGTATATGTTACTTGAACACACTTTTGTTCGTTTACCTTAATTCTCCATAAGTTTAACCATAGTTCCAGCTGGGTAATGTGTTCTTGAAGATATCGGGATGCCTCGTAAGGATTTTCATGCATACTAAGGCAGGCTGTATCATCAGCAAATGTGGAAGTGTGGATATTGCTGCTCAGAGGCATATCACAAGTATAAATCAAATACAAAACTGGCCCCAGTATACTCCCCTGTGGCACACCGGATGAGATAGTTTCAGGCATGCTCATAAAGTCTCCTTCCACAACAGTGAACTTCCGGGCAGTAATGTAACTTTTCAAAAGACTTACAACGCACAGTGGCGTGAATTAAAAAAAAAGTGGTAAAAAGTCCGCAACTTTTGAACTAGTTAACCGATTTCGATGAAACCAACTGTTTTGGAAAGTAGAAGTGTTGAAATTTTTAGAAAGCATATTTTGAGGCACCCTGTTGTAAGACAGGGTAGCTCCAAACAGCCTCAAAGTGGGAAAGTGCGGGTATCGAAATTCTTTCGGAGCTTGTAACTTTTGTAAATAGGGACCGATTTCAATAATTTTTTCAGCGGGACAATCTACGTTAAGAAATAAAAATAAAACATGCTGAGAGTACCATTTCATCTCTTTCAGTTTCCAAGTTATTTGACTTGAAAAATTTATTTTTTAATTTTTGGCCCTGACTTTTTTTATTCGTTAGTACATAACTTCTTTATTACTTGGCAAAAATCAGTATGTTTTAATGTTTTTGAAAGAAAACTTCATTACAATTCATATAAAAAAAAAATTTTTTTGATATCTCAAAAATTGTAGCAAGGAATAATTTTGCAATTTGGATTTTTAAAAATTATGAAAAAATTTGGTATATTTTGTGAAAAAAGTATTCTTAATTTTTTTGGAATATTTTAAAAAATTATTAAGTATTTGATAAAAACTTTGATTGTTTCTGAGAAAGGAGACATTGAGAAAGGCTGTGAAATAAATTTTGGAGATTGTTGTTGGTGCACCCTACATTCAGCATTGGTCGAAAACTAGCAATTTTTTTTCAAAAAATCCGATTTTCGGATGTGGCAAAAAAATTGCACGGTCGTTTTTGTAAATTTTTTGGTTTTTTATTATAAATAAATTTGTTGTTAGTAGCCTGTAAGAAACTTTCGACATCCTACACATAAATGTAGGCAGGAGAGGAGATTTTCTAAAAATTCTAAAATTTTTCTAACACAATTTTTCCCAATAAGAAAAAAGTATTATAAAATTATAAATTGGGAATCATTTTAATTTTTATCAATAGCATACATTTAGTTTTGCAAACTGAAAAAAAATTATTCTCCTACCTTCAATACTTTTTGAAATATTCGAAATCCAATTTTGATTAAAAATTTTAATTTTCTACATTTTTTATTTTTGTCTAAATTATTGATCTTATTTTCTTTACTGCAAATGTTTCTTAATTTTTTCTATGTTATTACAATAGAAGATAAAATTATCTATTCAACGGTATATAATATGTATTCCTTTGCCATTATATCAGTTTTAAAATGTATACACAAATATAACACCTCAGGTAACAATTTACGTGTATATCTGATACTCAAACAAACCCACATTTTTTATGAACTCTTGAAGCTGTTATTAAATACTTTTTTTTACTTAAATACAATAAAATATAAGAATTTATATACATAAATATAAGTATATTTATATACCTACAAGGACAAAGGTTCCTGCGCGCACATCTCTAATATGGATATGGTTTTACCTGATATTTGTATCGGTTTTGTATTCGTAGCTTGTAAAATAGCTATATATTTAAGCTGCGATGCATTTAATGTCATTATTTCAGTTATAGCTATCATGGAGATAACAATTAAAAATAAATCGCTCTGCAAATTAATGTGGGAAAACCTCACTGATGGGAGTACTCGGTTGGACAAGGTAGACCAAATGATGTACACAATATCTACTACATATGGTTTATCTGTAAACACCGGTTTATGGAAAAAACTTGATTTTTTTTTTAATTATATGAAAAGAAGATACGTGAATGCAATAAATCAATTTCTAAATTTCAGAATAAAAATCAGGATTGGTTAGATATGGGACTATCTACGAAAATATACCCAAAGAAGTTTGGTCGGCCAAATAAAGATTACGATAACGTTCGACGCAGGAGCAAAAGGATTAAACAAGAAGACTTGATATTAGTTTGTCAGACCTTCTTCATAATACAGGATCAAGACTGATCGCTACTTTTGACGAAAGAGACTTAGATACATGTAATAATTCCGAACTAACACTAATATACAAATGGTGATGTGATGGATCATCTGGATTTTCAGAATATAGACAGCCCAGTGCATACGATAATGACTTTTCCAAAGTTTTAATGGCATCGTTAGTACCATTAAGGCTTCGACTACATAATGAAATGCATTCAACAAGTAAAAATGCATTTAAAGATATGTGGGTAAATACTACTCCAGGCTCAAAGTCTTTATGCCGACCAATACATTTTGAATACATCAAGGAAAACAAAGAAACAACTCAAAATCTGGTTGATGGTATAAAACATGAAATTTCTAATATGGAACCTATTGACGTTCATATATTAGGACGAGTAATAACAATATCTTTTAGACCTTATTTAACAATGATAGATGGAAAAGTTGCAAATGCAATAACCGATACAAAATCTTATTTGATTTGTAATATATGCGGAAAGAAAGATTCTGATTTTAAGGACATTGAGTATTATACTCCAACTAATGAAGATGCCCTTAAGCTTGGAATATCACCACTTCATGCTCAGATTCGATTCATGGAGTACATTTTACGACAACAAGTATCGCAGTGTACCAGAACATCAGAACGCTCCAGTTGCGAATAATTCTGCTTTAAAGCAGATACAGTTGGAAGAAAAGAAAAGAATTCAAGATGAGTTTATGAAACGTGGATTAATCATTGACAAACCTTTATATGGCTATGGAAACTCCAATAATGGCAACACTGCTAGGCGATTTTTTGATGACCCTGAAACCACATCTTCTATAACTGGTTTTAGTTTTAATCTCATAAGACGTTTCAAAATAATACTGGCCGTCATAAATAGCAAAAAGTTAATTAATAAGGACAAGTTTGAAAAATATTCAAAAGACACTCTGATTCTAATAAATGAATTATATCCATGAAAATCAATAACTCCAACCGTACATAAAGTGCTAGCGTATACAAAAGAACAAATAGAAAAAACATTATTCCTCTGGGGGAACTAACCGAAGAAGCACAGGAAGTTAGAAATAGAGATGTTAAGCAATATCGACTTTTCAATACACGTAAATGCTCTAATGCATCATTTGCATACAAGGCATAAGAATGAAATGGTTGCCAAAAATAAGTATTGAAATCGAGAAGGACGATCCCGAAGCAGAGGAAATTAATAGCTTGCTAGGCCATGATGTCTCAGATACATATGTACATTGTACATATATCTCTTGATACATAAGTATTTATATTCATACAAACAAATATCTGATATCATGGCAAAAAGTCTCTGGAATTCTCTGTCAAATTATATTCAAAACTTAGGCAATTTATATGCGTTTAAAAAGGAGCTACATAAAAAATTTTTCGTAATTTAATGTTCTAATGTTAAATTAACTACTAATTTTTTTTAAATAAATAAATAACTCAATCTATTTGTCCTTGTAGGTATATAAATATACTTATATTTATGTATATAAATTCTTATATTTTATTGTATTTAAGTAAAAAAAAGTATTTAATAACAGCTTCAAGAGTTCATAAAAAATGTGGGTTTGTTTGAGTATCAGATATACACGTAAATTGTTACCTGAGGTGTTATATTTGTGTATACATTTTAAAACTGATATAATGGCAAAGGAATACATATTATATACCGTTGAATAGATAATTATATCTACTATTGTAATAACATAGAAAAAATTAAGAAACATTTGCAGTAAAGAAAATAAGATCAATAATTTAAACAAAAATAAAAAATGTAGAAAATTAAAATTTTTAATCAAAATTGGATTTCGAATATTTCAAAAAGTATTGAAGGTAGGAGAATAATTTTTTTTCAGTTTGCAAAACTAAATGTATGCTATTGATAAAAATTAAAATGATTCCCAATTTATAATTTTATAATACTTTTTTCTTATTGGGAAAAATTGTGTTAGAAAAATTTTAGAATTTTTAGAAAATCTCCTCTCCTGCCTACATTTATGTGTAGGATGTCGAAAGTTTCTTACAGGCTACTAACAACAAATTTATTTATAATAAAAAACCAAAAAATTTACAAAAACGACCGTGCAATTTTTTTGCCACATCCGAAAATCGGATTTTTTGAAAAAAAATTGCTAGTTTTCGACCAATGCTGAATGTAGGGTGCACCAACAACAATCTCCAAAATTTATTTCACAGCCTTTCTCAATGTCTCCTTTCTCAGAAACAATCAAAGTTTTTATCAAATACTTAATAATTTTTTAAAATATTCCAAAAAAATTAAGAATACTTTTTTCACAAAATATACCAAATTTTTTCATAATTTTTAAAAATCCAAATTGCAAAATTATTCCTTGCTACAATTTTTGAGATATCAAAAAAATTTTTTTTTTATATGAATTGTAATGAAGTTTTCTTTCAAAAACATTAAAACATACTGATTTTTGCCAAGTAATAAAGAAGTTATGTACTAACGAATAAAAAAAGTCAGGGCCAAAAATTAAAAAATAAATTTTTCAAGTCAAATAACTTGGAAACTGAAAGAGATGAAATGGTACTCTCAGCATGTTTTATTTTTATTTCTTAACGTAGATTGTCCCGCTGAAAAAATTATTGAAATCGGTCCCTATTTACAAAAGTTACAAGCTCCGAAAGAATTTCGATACCCGCACTTTCCCACTTTGAGGCTGTTTGGAGCTACCCTGTCTTACAACAGGGTGCCTCAAAATATGCTTTCTAAAAATTTCAACACTTCTACTTTCCAAAACAGTTGGTTTCATCGAAATCGGTTAACTAGTTCAAAAGTTGCGGATTTTTTACCACTTTTTTTTTAATTCACGCCACTGTGCAACGTTTATTGGCAGGTATGTTTTTAATTTTAAAATTAGGCCTTCATGCCACACTTTATCAAATGCCTGAGAAACGTCGATAAACAGTGCAGAACAATACTTCTTTTCTTCAAATGTTCTTCTTATAAATTGGACCAATCTATGAGTTTGTTCAATGGTGCTGTGCTGACTTCTAAAACCAAATTGATGGTCCGGTATGCACCCACTATTAACTAGAATTGGGGACAATTTTGTCATGAGCAGTTTTTCGAAAAGCTTTGACATTGTTGATAGGAGACTTATTGGCCTGTATGACTCAGCCTTGGTAAGGTCTTTGCCCGGCTTTGGAATCATTTTAACTTTGGCAAGCTTCCAGCTATTTGGATAATACTGCAGTCGTAAAATGGCGTTAAAAATAAATAACAGTATTCTAATTGCAATACGAGGCAACTTTATTAGCATCTGGTTACTAATTCCATCAAAACCCGGAGCTTTCTTTGGGTTGAGTTCAGAAATTAGTTTTTGCACATCACGCGTCTTAAACTTTATTTGTTGAGGGGGTAGAGAGACTACATTTGGCAAATCAATTACACCAGTACATGTGTTTGGGGTAAATACGTATTTTAAATGGGCAGCAAATATGTTACCTTTTTCAGTATCGCTTCTTGCCCAACCTCCGGTAGATGTGCACAGAGGTGGTTTAAACTCAACGGGTGTTTTAAGCTTTCTAGCAGCACGCCATAAAGAGTAATCAGATGCTGGTGTGACATCAAGATTTTCCAGATAGTTTTTAAGAGATGCACTTTTTTCATGTGCAAGCAGCTCTTGGAGTCGTTTAGTGCACTCTTTAAATCTAATTTTATTCTGGGGTGATCTGTGCTGTTGCCATTCCCTTCTAGCTCTTCTTTTTTCACATACGAGACGTTCAATATCTGTAGAATATAGTCTATTAAACCCAGTCTGCGGATGGGAGGTAGTGGCATGTTTAGCAGCCTGCTTAATATTTTCGTTAAGATTGGCAATGTTAGATTCAACATCATCAGGTGTTCTTAGTATAATGTTTTCCGTGCAATGACTACTAAGATATTTTTTGAATCGCAGCCAATTAACACGACTGGCCAACTTCACATATGAGTAAGGTAGAGCACTTCTCAGTGGGCTACAGATTGTAACGATCGTGGGAGAGTGATTGGACGATAGATCTAGGGAAGCTTCTACGTGAATTAATTCCCTGGAAATATTTTTTATGACGCCAAAATCTATAACATCCGGAATTTTATGTATGTCAGTAGGCCAATAAGTGGGCTCCCCACTCGAAATGACATCCAAGCCCATTTTGGAAATTGTATTGAACAACGCTCGACCTCTGGGTGTAATAAGACGCGAACTCCAGAACGTATGTTTAGCATTATAGTCGCCGGCTGCTACGAAATAAGGGCCCAGAGATTTGTAAAAATCCTCATATTGATCCTCAGCAATTGCGAATCTAGGAGGGGAGTAAATTGATGATATGACAAAATTAGTGCAAACATTTTCGACACAAATATTCGTTGCTTGTAAATGTTCTTCACAAATATTATCAATAATATAATGCTTGAGTTTTGACTTTATTAAAATTGCTGATCCACCGCATGCTCTTCCTCTCGGGTCCTTTGAATCATATAAGGTGTAGCCATAAATTTTAAAAAGGCTTCTCGAAGTCAAATGAGTGTCAGAGACCAACATTATATCAATATCTTTTTCCGTGAGGAAGTGCTCAAGTTCATTTTTATGTTGGCGAATGCCGTTTGCGTTCCAGAAACATATTTTTAACGTGTTCATGGTTTGTTAACTAAAGCTTGAAGCAGAGTATTCTGCATTCGCAGCATTTCTTGCATCATGCTAGTCATATTTGTTGTAAAATTATTTATAGTTTGCACCAGATTATCAATAGTAGCTTCAAGGCGATTGAAATTAAAATTCGAGTTTGTATTTGTTGAATTATTTGGTGGTGAAACATTTTGTGTATGAATAGAATTTGTCTTAGCAGCATCGGCATACGTTACTCGGGAACTAACTGGTTGGCTCACTTGCGCAAAAGTGGCTGATAAAGCGTTTGCTGATTGAGCTGGGGCCAATTTAGGTGTTTGCCTAATAGTCTGTTTGACGAAAGAGTACACAGGAGAACCTCTGTAGTTAGCGGTGTGATTACCTCCACAATTACTGCATTTTTTGTCACTTTGATCTTTTGGTTTATTGCAACTAGCAGTGCCATATTCTTGACAATTATGGCACTGTACGGGTCCTGAACGCTTGTGTGGTTCTTCAACGGTTATTTTTCGATATAAGAGATATTTTAAATTATATATTGGATGGGTCTCATTTTTTTTCAATTTTATATCAATTCGAAATAGAGGTTGAGGGATCTTTTCCCTATTTATTATGTTCGATACATTTTTTACTTTAAAGCCCTGGAGGACGAGAGCATCTTTTACTTCTTCGGGAGCAACATAGGAATCTATGCCCTTCAACACAATCTGCATACCTTTAGCACTCTTGAGCTGATATGTGTAGAAATTTGTTTTACTTTTTTCAAATTCAGAAACCATTTTGCGAAAATCTTTTTCTTCATAAGTTTGAATTTTCGTTTCATCAATATTACCACGTTTTATTGGAACAATGTGAAATTTATTCTCACCAATGACCGAAATTAATTTTTTAATGAGAGCGTTTGAGTTTTTTTTCTCTTAAATAGATTGGTGGCGGCTTGGAGGTTTTATTCGCAGATTCAGCGGGTTTGTCATTGTCATCTTGCAATATTTTAAAACGGTTTTGCCGATTAGTAGAGGATGCGCTGCTATCCCTAGACATCTTTGGAGCAGATGCAATTTTAGTAGAATTTGGGCTTCGCCCGCGCTTTAAAATTGTAATGTATCTGTGCATTCCGACTTGGACCTTGGGTTTTGGGCTGCTCTTATCTTCAGTGACAACTTGTTTAAGTGATGACCACGAGCCCGAAGCGGATGATATCGCTGAGTTAAATGTAGAAGTACTAGGCAATAATGTCAACGATTCACTAGTTGGCATTGGACAAAGCGAAGTTGATCGCTGACGAAACTGTGGTTTTGCCGTTAGAGAAAGTCTATTATCAGATTTTTGATTTTTGTTAAGAGCTTCAGAACTCACAGCAAGTCTATTATCAGATTTTTTTATTTTTATTGTTATCATTATGAGCATCAACACTCACAGTAAAATAGGCATTTCTGCCGTTAGAACTCACTTCACTATTTTTTTCCTTTGGGGTACTCATATAGAGTATTCCTCAAGGGTACTTTGTATGTTTTTTTTGTTTACGGTTTTTTTTGTTTTTGTTATTTCTATATGTAAAAATATTAGCAAAGCAAAAAAAGGCTTATTTATTCAAAGTTAATATGTACTACGAATATTTTTTGTATGCTTTTTTTTTATTTAGTTTGTATGTAAGAAAAATTCCGCTATTACGTCTGTTCACTATGAAGGTACAACGAGAACTGGATTTGAATTAAATTAAATTACACTCTTTAAGCAGATCTGAGTCGAAGAACATCATTTCGCGTCATCGTAATTATTTCTTAAAAGCGGCCAGGCTTGTGTCTGTTGTTTGACCTTCGAGAGTTTTTCGTCTCGCTCGCACTGGTTGACTGATCTGCCACGGATAACCGTATTATCTTGCGGTTTTTTGTAGAATTTATTTAACAACCACGTTGATACTTCCTATGCCTTCGCATAGGTCGTACAGTCAGTCACGTAACTTTTTTGAAAATATTGTTAATAACATCTTGGGCATATGGTCTAGTTACTTCGCCCATATTCGTGCAACACCATACTATGCAAATTTACTTTGTATAGTATGTTTAATAAATAAATAAATAAAATAAATTAAATTATTTAATTAAATTATTCAGAGTGGAAAACTCTAAGAAAGTATATTGAGGATACTAGGTTCCTAATCTAAGTATAATAGGTTTTCATATTTTTTATTGGGCACAACATGCTATAAAAGCATAGGCGTAATCCGAAACGGATTGGGTAAATTTATTTTTACTGTTCCTTTTTTTAACCTAATCTAACTTAATTAAATTAAGTTTGCAACGATGAAATTTGTCATAATTGTACTCATAGTTTTATGCGCAACTTTTTCGTATTGTTAAAAATCCATGGCTGGATTATTGATGACAACCGAAGTTTAGTTGCGTTGCCAATATGTTATTACGCATGTTACAAAAATATGATATTACGTATTGCACCTGGCATCCAACAGCTAATAATTTCAGTTGCAAATAGCAATAATATTTATATATTTTTTTTTACTGCAGAGCTCGTAACAAATCGAAATCTGTTATCCGCATGTGAAGCGTAAAGCACACAGTAACATCTTCCAGAATTTTGATACCAAAGGTATGTGGAGAGTACTTCGGCCTGTATGATACAATACCTGAAGAAAATCTCTCTCCCGATGCACTGAATGCAGAATTTTCGAGCTGTAGAACAGTTGATTCTTTTAATCCTTTTCACATTAGCTTTCCTAGCAATCGTTTCTCGTTTCGAATCATTTTTTTTTTTTTTTTTTTTTTTTTAATACATAATTTTATTTATTGTATCTTCAAATATGAACTAACAATAAGTATTCAAATCTTAAATCTAAAATATAATTATTAGGCCCGACCACTGTCGGACATAAATTTAGAGATAGTTATAAATAATACATAAGTAGTGATAATCAAAAGGAAGAAAAATTAAAATAAAATAAAAAGTATTTTCAAGCAGTCCCATCTGGAGTGTTGAATATAAGAGCACTTGTATCCCTCTTTTTTAGGCGGACGTGTCCAGTAAAGTTCAAAATATTACGAGCAAGCGGATTAGGATGTGACTCGAGTTTTGTTAAATATTTGCCTGCATATTTTGCAATTTCTTCAACCACTAGTGGCATATTCAAATCACGATGTATATTTGAGTTTTTTATATACCATGGAGCCGATGTTATTAATCGCAAAATTTTATTTTGCCTTCGTTGGATTCTCTCGACATTGGAAGCTGAAGCAGTGCCCCATAGTTGAATTCCGTAGCACCATATGGGTTTCAAAATAGACTTGTATATCAAAAGTTTGCAATCTAGACTGAGGGTTGAATTTCTACCAATCAGCCAATGTACCTGAGTTAATTTTAGTTTCATTTGGGTTAACTTAGAGTCAATATGGTGTTTCCAAGTAAGCCGTCGATCAAGGTGTATACCAAGATATTTCACATGAGTATGTTGAGGGACAACTTGATTGTTAATCCGAATGGGTAAACACGTATCTCTTCGTAATGTATATGTTACTTGAACACACTTTTGTTCGTTTACCTTAATTCTCCATAAGTTTAACCATAGTTCCAGCTGGGTAATGTGTTCTTGAAGATATCGGGATGCCTCGTAAGGATTTTCCTGCATACTAAGGCAGGCTGTATCATCAGCAAATGTGGAAGTGTGGATATTGCTGCTCAGAGGCATATCACAAGTATAAATCAAATACAAAACTGGCCCCAGTATACTCCCCTGTGGCACACCGGATGAGATAGTTTCAGGCATGCTCATAAAGTCTCCTTCCACAACAGTGAACTTCCGGGCAGTAATGTAACTTTTCAAAAGACTTACAACGTTTATTGTTTTTAATTTTAAAATTAGGCCTTCATGCCACACTTTATCAAATGCCTGAGAAACGTCGATAAACAGTGCAGAACAATACTTCTTTTCTTCAAATGTTCTTCTTATAAATTGGACCAATCTATGAGTTTGTTCAATGGTGCTATGCTGACTTCTAAAACCAAATTGATGGTCCGGTATGCACCCACTATTAACTAGAATTGGGGACAATTTTGTCATGAGCAGTTTTTCGAAAAGCTTTGACATTGTTGATAGGAGACTTATTGGCCTGTATGACTCAGCCTTGGTAAGGTCTTTGCCCGGCTTTGGAATCATTTTAACTTTGGCAAGCTTCCAGCTATTTGGATAATACTGCAGTCGTAAAATGGCGTTAAAAATAAATAACAGTATTCTAATTGCAATACGAGGCAACTTTATTAGCATCTGGTTACTAATTCCATCAAAACCCGGAGCTTTCTTTGGGTTGAGTTCAGAAATTAGTTTTTGCACATCACGCGTCTTAAACTTTATTTGTTGAGGGGGTAGAGAGACTACATTTGGCAAATCAATTACACCAGTACATGTGTTTGGGGTAAATACGTATTTTAAATGGGCAGCAAATATGTTACCTTTTTCAGTATCGCTTCTTGCCCAACCTCCGGTAGATGTGCACAGAGGTGGTTTAAACTCAACGGGTGTTTTAAGCTTTCTAGCAGCACGCCATAAAGAGTAATCAGATGCTGGTGTGACATCAAGATTTTCCAGATAGTTTTTAAGAGATGCACTTTTTTCATGTGCAAGCAGCTCTTGGAGTCGTTTAGTGCACTCTTTAAATCTAATTTTATTCTGGGGTGATCTGTGCTGTTGCCATTCCCTTCTAGCTCTTCTTTTTTCACATACGAGACGTTCAATATCTGTAGAATATAGTCTATTAAACCCAGTCTGCGGATAGGAGGTAGTGGCATGTTTAGCAGCCTGCTTAATATTTTCGTTAAGATTGGCAATGTTAGATTCAACATCATCAGGTGTTCTTAGTGTAATGTTTTCCGTGAAATGACTACTAAGAAATTTTTTGAATCGCAGCCAATTTACACGATTTATCAAATTGGCATATGGGTGAGGTAAATCACTTCTTAATGGGCTACAAATTGTAACGATCGTGGGAGAGTGATCGGACGAGAGATCTAGAGAAGCTTCAATTTGAATTAAATCCCTAGAGATATTTTTCATAACGCCAAAGTCTATTACATCCGGAATTTTATGTATGTCAGTAGGCCAATAAGTGGGCTCCCCACTTGAAATGACATCCAAGCCCATTTTGGAAATTGTATTGAACAACGCTCGACCTCTGGGTGTAATAAGACGCGAACCCCAGAACGTGTGTTTAGCATTATAGTCGCCAGCTGCTACGAAACAAGGACCCAGAGATTTGTAAAAATCCTCGTATTGATGCTCAGTAATTGCGAATCTAGGAGGAGAGTAAATTGATGATATGACAAAATTATTGGAAAAATTTTCAATACAAATATTCGTTGCTTGTAAATGTTCTTCACAAATGTTATCAATAATATAATGCTTGAGTCTTGACTTTATTAAAATTGCTGATCCACCGCATGCTCTTCCTCTCGGGTCCTTTGAATCATATAAGGTGTAGCCATAAATTTTAAAAAGACTTCTCGAAGTCAAATGAGTCTCAGATACTAACATTATATCAATATTTTTCTCCGTGAGGAAGTGCTCAAGTTCATTTTTATGTTGGCGAATGCCGTTTGCGTTCCAGAAACATATTTTTAACGTGTTCATGGTTTGTTGACTAATGCTTGAAGCAGAGTATTCTGCATTCGCAGCATTTCTTGCATCATGCTAGTCATATTTGTTGTAAAATTGTTTATAGTTTGCACAAGATTTTCAATAGTGGCTTCAAGGCGATTATAATTAAAGTTTGAGTGTGTATTTGTAGAATTATTTTGCGGTGAAACATTTTGTGTCGGAATAGAACTAGCCTTAGCAGCATCTGCATACGATACACGGGAAGTAACTGGTTGGCTCATTTGCTGAAAAGTGGCAGAGTAAACGTTTGCTGATTGAGCACCATAGTCTTCTTTACCAAAGAGTACACACGACAACCTCTGTAGTTAGCAGTGTGATTTTCTCCACAATTACTGCATTTTTTGTTACTTTGATCTTTCGGTTTATTGCAACTAGCAGTGCCGTGCAACTCGCCGCACACGACACAAACAGTAGGTAATTTGCAGTAAGTTTTAGTATGGCCATATTCTTGACAATTATGGCACTGTACGGGTCCTGAACGCTTGTGTGGTTCTTCAACGGTTATTTTTCGATATAAGAGATATCTTAAATTATATATTGGATGGGTCTCACTCTTTTTCAATTTTATATCATTTGGCTCAAGTTCAACGCGAAATAGAGGTTGAGGGATCTTTTCCCTATTTATTATGTTCGATACATTTTTTACTTTAAAGCCCTGGAGGACGAGAGCATCTTTTACTTCTTCGGGAGCAACATAGGAATCTATGCCCTTCAACACAATCTGCATACCTTTAGCACTCTTGAGCTGATATGTGTAGAAATTTGTTTTACTTTTTTCGAATTGTAGAACAGTTGATTCTTTTAATCCTTTTCACATTAGCTTTCCTAGCAATCGTTTCTCGTTTCGAATCATTGTACTCGAAGACTTATGTAATGCACTGTCTAAAATTAAGTCCAATGCCGCAGGCCATGATGACTTGCCTCTCAAATTTGTTAGGCTAATTTTTCCACTCATAAATCAATAACTCTTAATTTTGTTTAACAATATAATCACTAGTTCTCAATTCCCCATGGACTGGAAAATTTCAAAAGTTATACCTATTAGGAAAAAAAAAATTCAGAAAGTGAATTTAGACCAATATCACTTGTTCCAAAATTTTTTGCTAAACCCGTATCAGTCAGGCTTTCGCAAAGGATATAGTACAACTTCTCTTTTAATTGGTCTCTCCGATTCTATTAGAAGAATTATTGATAATAGAGCTGTGCCAAATCGTTCATTCAAGTGACAGCTCATTTTCGTTCATTTTCTAAAAAAGAACGAGTTCGTTCATTTCGTTCATCCGCTCTTTTCAAGACATAGAACGAAGTGAAAACAAACAAGCAGTTGATTCTGTACATAAAAAGGGAAACATGCACAATGCATTTTGTTTTGAATTGAAAGTAAAGAAATGAAAAAAGATTCATATCGCCAAAAGAGCCACAAACTATTAATACATATGTTCTAAAAACTTAATAAATATGAATGGTAATTTAATTAATTTCATAATGGCCACAGTGTTACTAAAAGAATATAAAAAGTCAAATGAAAACAAGAATATGACAACAATCTCACATGAAAAAAAAAAGCCAAACAAAACAAAAAAAGAGCCAAGTGTGCTCAGTCGTTCATTTCGTTCAATTGTACCACAGTTTTGAGATTGTACTTTTTATCAGTACTGCTGAGCCAAAACAGCTCAGTATAGTGACCGGCTCACTTCGTTCATTTCACTGATTCGTTCAATTGTACTCGTTCGTTCATGAACGACACAGCTCTAATTGATAAGGACGATGTAGCTGTTTTACTTTCCTTAGACCTATCAAAGGCTTTTGATAAGTTTGGTCATGCTATTTTAATCAACAAACTTTGCACATATTTCGATTTCTCTATATCCGCTTGTAGATTATTATATTCTTATTTATCAGGTCGCTCACAATATGTTCAATGCAGTAACCTTAATTCGAGGTGCCTACCAGTCACTATTATTATGATATATATGATATATATGAATGATTTCTTTGCTTTACTTAACGGCTTTGAATGTGAAGCCTTCGTTTTTGCCGACGATATACAACTATTATTCAATGGTCATACGCAGCTTATAGATGTTTTCGAATATGATATTAACACTTTAATGTCCAATGTTTCACGGTGGATGAGTAACAACAAACTTAGTATAAATTCTTCCAAGACCAAAGCGATGATTTTTAAACCGTCTAGTGCTACGTTTAACCTGTCACATATGCAATGAATTTATACCTGCCATTACATATTAGAAAGAGCATAGCTCACTCCTTATTGATGTCTAATCTATTGTATTGTATTGAGGTATATTCTGGCTGTAGCGCTGAAAGTTTAAATAGGTGTACCAACTAAGAATTAACGATCATGTTTCAATGTATGTTATTGATTTTTTGGGCTGTAGTTTTAAAAGCTTCTTACAGATTAGATCACTACTTTTCTTCTATAATGTTATGCTCACAGACTGTCCAGACTATGTCCGTAGACATTTTACGTTTTTTTAAGTGATAGAAACCCACAGCTTCTATTCCCTATTCTAATTTATGTACGAGTCGCCAAATGTTGGAACTCATTGCCACGATCCTTAAGAGCATTCCATCTTACTCGTAATTCATTCAAAGGTAAGCTTGTTGAACATTTTTTACAATTGAACTGATCTAGATTCTGAATACATATAGTTAATTTCATGCGCAATATATCTTCCAATTTATAAGTGGTAGTCTCATCTAATAATATTATAACTACATATTATTTTTGTTTTAAATTTTGTGTCTAGTTTATTTGTTGCCTAAATGTATAATTATTCTTATGCTATTCTTGTAGTCCAGCAACTATATATGGCCCTATGGGCTTCGTTGGTTATTGTTATAAATAAAAAAATAAATAAAATAAAAATAAATAAATAATACTGACAAGAAAAAAATTTTAGTTAAGGCATAGTTTAGAAATTTAATTAATTATACCACCCCTTCTATAGAAGGCAAAAATATGCTTTAAAGCTTAACAAATTAATTGTTAGTTAAAAATTATCCTAAGCAGTAACATTTACGAATAGAAGAGGCGGTAGTTCTAAAGGATTTGAAATGTGCCTTAAGAGCCGTCATATATTTAACTTCCTTCTCTTCGTCGAACTAATCATCTTTATTATACTAAGTACTTTTTTATCACTATATTTTGTTTGTTTAAATTGCTTTCAGTTGCCAATCTGTCATAATCGTATTTTCGATATCTTTTGGCAACTGGAGAAATTTGCCATACGTAGTACTAATTTTAATTTCAGTTGCGTTGCCAGTTGCCATAACATGAGGACGGTCATACTGATTTGTCTAATATTTTTTTAATATTTCTTATGATTAGAGGATGGTTCTTATGAAAAGAATGAATTTACAATACATAAATTCAGAATAAAAAGAACGAAAAGGGCAAAAATAAACAGCATTATTTAATTTTTAATTAATAGTCAGGGCCAGCAAAGCGGATCGGGATTATCCACTTAATGAAGATTTCTAAAATAAATTGAAAGAATAACTGAACCTGAGCCTGACTTCGATTATGACGTTTTTGAACGACCTTTTTTCTTTCATCTAGTACAAAATAAATAGAAATACGTCTTTGAATAAAAATTCATTACATTTCAAATAAAAGTAAAACAGTAAATATAATTATGTGCTAATTATTTTTAGCACTAAGTACTCACAATTTTTCCAGCATTTTAATTTTCGATTGCACAGAAGCTGCGCGATTGGCATTATAACGAAAACGATCAATAAACTCTTGAACATGAGAACGGTGAGCCATTTGAGCTTCATATTCACGGCGTTGAGCTTTAAGTTTTTCATTTTTAGTTTTTTCAAATTGTTCATAGTTGCCTCTGTTTTAAGGATAAAAATATTAGTAAAATGATTTAATTTAAAGTATGTATATTATACATACATACGTACACATGTAGGTATGTATGTATATTAATAAAATTTACTTATAAGCCTCTAGTTGCTGGGAATGTAAATGAATTATATCCGTTGGTACCGTATCCAAAAAGTTGCGGTCGTGGGATACTACTAAAACAGTGGTTGGCCAAGTTTGTAAGTAGTTTTCTAACCATATAATAGCTTTAATATCCAACATGTTAGTAGGTTCATCAAGCAACAGCAAATCAGGTTTCGAGAAAAGTGCACGGGCCAATGCCAAACGCATACGCCAACCACCAGAAAATGATTTTGTAGGCTTAGATTGCATATCAGCATCAAAACCTAAACCCCGTAATATAACTGAAGCGCGAGCCACCGCTTTGTCCGCTTCAATGTTCTGTAGCTGAGCATATACTTCACTTAGTTCCGCATTTAGAGTGACGTCTTGGGTTCCGCTATTTAAGAGGACCATGATTTCTTTTTCACGCATTAGAAGACGAGTACGCTCTGTATCACATTCAAGTACGCTATCTACTGCGGTTGTATCATCGCCAACCACTTCTTGTTCGACATGCAGGACAGTGATATGGGATGGTATTTGAAGTTGTCTTTCAGATATCATACGTAGAAGCGTGGTTTTACCTAACCCATTACGCCCCACAAGTCCATAACGTCGCCCGAATGATAAAAGAATATTCGCATTTTGAAGAAGGACTCTAGAAATTATGTAAAGATGTATAACAAAAACCTTAAATTTTTATCGTAAGCTTTAGAAATAAGCACGTCAAGTAAATTTTTGTTTTAGTTTAGGAAGAAAAGCAAAAAGTTCTATTAGTTTTTAAGTTTAACATATGTTAACGCACTGATAATCCCAAATTATTCACCCGTATTGCGTATGTCGAGTCGAATATTCGACTACGAGAATTTTGTATTTGATTAAACAAAATTTATACAAGTTTTCTTTATTCTATGACAAAATTCTCATAGACGAATATTCGACTCGACATACGCAATACGGGTGATTATTTTACTTATTTGTTTTTATTTACATTGAAATTGATTATTGAGGGGTTTAGCTTTATCCTATGCGCATTTCACTGTTGCTAATGCAGATCATCAGGGAACCTTTACCCAAAAATTGCTTAGAACTACTAGAGTTATTATGTTATAAACTTTCATTTAAACAAATGGGATGCTCAACAAATAACAAAGTTGAAATAAGAACTCAATAATCAACAAGATTTTTATTTTCTTATACCCCTTTTGGACATGCAAAGTTTACTTTGCAAAGTATTAATTCAGCTGTGTGAAAGAAAGAGCGGGGAATACTATCTCTTTCTGTCTTTCTCCCAGCTGAATTAAGACTTTGCAAATTAAACTTCCCGTGTATAAAAGGGGTATTACTTTACTACATTGTACCCCTTTTAGACACGTAAAGTTTACTTTGCAAAGTCTTAATTCAGCTGGGTGAAAGACAGAAAGAGATAGTATTGCTCCCTCTGTCTTTCACACAGCTGAATTAAGAATTTGCAAAGTAAACTTATATCTCTTTTAGACACGCAAAGTTTACTTTGCAAAGTCTTAATTCAGCTGTGTGAACAACAGAGGGAGGAATACTATCTCTTTCTGTCTTTCTCGCAGCTGAATTAAGACTTTGCAAAGTAAACTTTCTGTGGCTAAAAGGGGTATTTCCGTATCTAAAAGGGATATTGGCTGACTTTTTCCGGCTCTAATTGTAGTTGTAAAAAGTATGTAAAGAAAATAAATGTAATGCTATAAACACAATCAAGTCCACCGACCATCGACTACAAGATGTCAAAAATAGAATACATGCGTACTTATGAGAATAATTCTTTTAGCCGCTACACGACTACCGACTACACGGCTACTTTTGTAGCCCGTAGCCAACTTAGGCTAATTTCTATTTTTCTTGGCTACAAAAAACAGATTAGTGCTGCCAATACAATATGTGCATGAAATGGTGGTTTTAAAAACGCAATACGTTAAATATCGCTATTAAAAACGCGATTGAAAAATAATAATCATCTGTTCGTTTGTTTCATTTATATTTATTTTTTGGTTTTTTTATTGAAATTGGTAAGTATATAATAGTAATTTTTATGTTTATATGTATTCATTGTATTGTTTAATGTAAATGTTTAGTTCAATTTATTGCAAATATGGACGTTCCAATTTGTTTTTTAAAAGGGTCAGCAGTAAATTGAAGTTCGCTACGCTCATCCGGTATGCTTTAAAAAAGTGTTCTTCATCTTTTTCTTTCAGCTGAAGGACACAAGTTCGATAAAATCCTTTTTCATCTCGCGTTATATTTACTGGCCGGACCCACCATCTTCGGTTACTTTTGTTCTGATGTTTTTTATACACTTCATACACTGAAGTCGTTGTTTCCACTATTTTAGCAATAGTACTTATAAAGTTAATTAAATTTTCTTGAGACATTTGAAATTTTTTTCACACAAATTCACTTAAAAAAATCAAGTTTGTTTTGTTTTGGTTAACTTTAATACATATGTCAAAACAGATGTTTATTTGTTGTAGTTAGTGGTCGGTAGTCGTTAAAAGAATTAAGTAGCTGGCGACTTGGTTTTTTTTGTAGCCAGGTACTTTTGTAGTCGGTAGCCTTTGATTGTGTTTATAGCATTATGCTATTATGTTATTTAAATAACAACAGCTATTCAAGAATAGAGTGTTGCCACACAAGTATTTTTGATCGGGTGCAATCAATTTAATAATTATACCCCTTTTCCACACGCAAAGTTTACTTTGCAAAGTCTTAATTCAGCTGGGAGAAAGACAGAAAGAGACTGTACTACTACCTCTGTCTTTCACACAGCTGAATTAAGACTTTGCAAAGTAAACTTTGCGTGTGGAAAAGGGGTATTACTGTTTTTATGGGAATTGTTACAATTTAAGTTTAACATTTGTTAACGCACTAATAATCCCAAATTATTATTTTACTTAGACTATGTTCAGACTATATAAGACTTATTGATTAACTTATCACTTTTTCTTCTTTCAACTATCTTCGGCGTTTCTGATTTTTAAGCACATATTTTTTATGCATAGTTTTGTGTATGCTTTTTTTAAATATTACGAATGAGAAAGCAAAACGTGTCGTCAGTACATGAAGCTTAGTACTCGTTTCTTTTCCCCTCGTCTCTCTCGACTATAAACTAGCAAACTTAAAAATAAGACTCTCTTCGTCTTAACACTGACTTATTTAGTAAAATATTTTTTTATTAATAAAATTTTAATTTTAGTTAAATTAATAAAATTTTAATTATACTAAATTAAATTAATTAAATTTAAATTTTAATAAAAAAAATATTTTACTAAATAAGTAAAATAATAATTTGGGATTATTAGTGCGTTATAGTGTTTTCACACTGACAACCAACTGTTAAAACCTAGTTTTACCTCACAAATTCTTGTTGTTAAAAGCAACTTAAAACCATTTTTTAATTGGTTTTATGAAATACAACCTTGTTTTCGCTTTGATAAATGCAGTGCTGCCAAGTTAAAAAGACAGGAAGCAGCTGATAAAAATGGATGCAGCAGCAACAAAAGTAAATTTATATAAAGTATATGCAAGTACTCAGGTGATTAATTTTTTTCTCGTGTAGTGTCAATGCATGAATGTCAAAAGTTGTTTACAATTTTCGTACGCCATTTTGTTTTGCTTTGCTTTGTTATACACAATTGGGTGTAGTGAAAAAGTTGAAATAAAATTTTACTTAAAAAAGGTGTTACAAAACATTTAAAAATAATTATATTTAATTATTAAAATAAATATGTAGCTTTTATTATATTTATTTCACGTAATAGAGGTTTATCAATTAATAAATTTTCTTTGGTTTTTTCTATCCATACATTTCCTTTTTGTTGTATGCAGAGCTGGGACTTGCATTAAATAAGCAAATGCATTGACCATTTTCCCACACTAAACCAAATCAATAAAAATCAAATTTAATAGGCTAAAGTTCGTAACGCTTTTTAAGCCAAATTACATGTGATAATTATTAATGAACAAATAACATTAAAGTTAGTTGTAAATATTCTGACAACAACACATAGTTGAACGGAACAGCCAGCCGTTTTCGAAGGCCACTAAACCTTCCTCATCAGCGTTCTTCTGTGTTTTGGTCCACTGTGTGTGGTGTCAGTTGATGTAGATGTCTGCCTTATATACGTAACTTTATTGCAAATGGAATATGTGAATTGGTTTGATTCATTGCATTTCAATTTGCTAATGTGTTTCGTAATGTATACGCAAGTTACCATCTATATATATATATACCATCTTCTATATATATTACCATCTTCTATATATATTACAACAGTCTTACCATTGTCGTTTTGTTCCTTACTAACTATACACATGTTTGTTAATTTGCTTATTTTTGTTCTACTTAAGACAAACTTTTTTGGTTTGTTACTATTAAGTATATTTTTATTTTTAATTTTTGCCACAAGCCAATGACTATTAATTAGTTAATTTAATTATTATTTTTCGAACTGTATTTGTTTCTATATTCTTATGAATTGAATAGGCTAAAGTTCGTAACGCTTTTTAAGCCAAATTACATGTGATAATTATTAATGAACAAATAACATTAAAGTTAGTTGTAAATATTCTGACAACAACACATAGTTGAACGGAACAGCCAGCCGTTTTCGAAGGCCACTAAACCTTCCTCATCAGCGTTCTTCTGTGTTTTGGTCCACTGTGTGTGGTGTCAGTTGATGTAGATGTCTGCCTTATATACGTAACTTTATTGCAAATGGAATATGTGAATTGGTTTGATTCATTGCATTTCAATTTGCTAATGTGTTTCGTAATGTATACGCAAGTTACCATCTATATATATATACCATCTTCTATATATATTACCATCTTCTATATATATTACAACAGTCTTACCATTGTCGTTTTGTTCCTTACTAACTATACACATGTTTGTTAATTTGCTTATTTTTGTTCTACTTAAGACAAACTTTTTTGGTTTGTTACTATTAAGTATATTTTTATTTTTAATTTTTGCCACAAGCCAATGACTATTAATTAGTTAATTTAATTATTATTTTTCGAACTGTATTTGTTTCTATATTCTTATGAATTGAATAGGCTAAAGTTCGTAACGCTTTTTAAGCCAAATTACATGTGATAATTATTAATGAACAAATAACATTAAAGTTAGTTGTAAATATTCTGACAACAACACATAGTTGAACGGAACAGCCAGCCGTTTTCGAAGGCCACTAAACCTTCCTCATCAGCGTTCTTCTGTGTTTTGGTCCACTGTGTGTGGTGTCAGTTGATGTAGATGTCTGCCTTATATACGTAACTTTATTGCAAATGGAATATGTGAATTGGTTTGATTCATTGCATTTCAATTTGCTAATGTGTTTCGTAATGTATACGCAAGTTACCATCTATATATATATACCATCTTCTATATATATTACCATCTTCTATATATATTACAACAGTCTTACCATTGTCGTTTTGTTCCTTACTAACTATACACATGTTTGTTAATTTGCTTATTTTTGTTCTACTTAAGACAAACTTTTTTGGTTTGTTACTATTAAGTATATTTTTATTTTTAATTTTTGCCACAAGCCAATGACTATTAATTAGTTAATTTAATTATTATTTTTCGAACTGTATTTGTTTCTATATTCTTATGAATTGAATAGGCTAAAGTTCGTAACGCTTTTTAAGCCAAATTACATGTGATAATTATTAATGAACAAATAACATTAAAGTTAGTTGTAAATATTCTGACAACAACACATAGTTGAACGCTGATGAGGAAGGTTTAGTGGCCTTCGAAAACGGCTGGCTGTTCCGTTCAACTATGTGTTGTTGTCAGAATATTTACAACTAACTTTAATGTTATTTGTTCATTAATAATTATCACATGTAATTTGGCTTAAAAAGCGTTACGAACTTTAGCCTATTCAATTCATAAGAATATAGAAACAAATACAGTTCGAAAAATAATAATTAAATTAACTAATTAATAGTCATTGGCTTGTGGCAAAAATTAAAAATAAAAATATACTTAATAGTAACAAACCAAAAAAGTTTGTCTTAAGTAGAACAAAAATAAGCAAATTAACAAACATGTGTATAGTTAGTAAGGAACAAAACGACAATGGTAAGACTGTTGTAATATATATAGAAGATGGTAATATATATAGAAGATGGTATATATATATAGATGGTAACTTGCGTATACATTACGAAACACATTAGCAAATTGAAATGCAATGAATCAAACCAATTCACATATTCCATTTGCAATAAAGTTACGTATATAAGGCAGACATCTACATCAACTGACACCACACACAGTGGACCAAAACACAGAAGAACGCTGATGAGGAAGGTTTAGTGGCCTTCGAAAACGGCTGGCTGTTCCGTTCAACTATGTGTTGTTGTCAGAATATTTACAACTAACTTTAATGTTATTTGTTCATTAATAATTATCACATGTAATTTGGCTTAAAAAGCGTTACGAACTTTAGCCTATTCAATTCATAAGAATATAGAAACAAATACAGTTCGAAAAATAATAATTAAATTAACTAAAAATCAAATTTATTACATTTGGCATTAAACTAAAATCTCTTCAAAGTAATACGTTAATATTGCGCTAGCACCAAATCACATGGCGAAAAATAGAAGGTAAATGTGTACATACAAAACACATGCGATCATACATATGTAAATATGTAAACTTTTTTCTATGTACATACATACATATCGCCACTTAAGGCAAAATTCATATCACTACCATTTTTATAATTTTGCAAGAGAAAGACAAAACTTGATTAAATTGTTCCAAGCGGTAGTATATTCCGTTTATAAAATCACCATTTTTTAAGATATAACTTTACAATAAAATAAACGAAAACCTAAGCTCTGAAGCTCGTTTCTGAATTTCTCGCATAGTAAAATTTCCCGCATGAAACGAGGGAATCTTAACAAAAACAGTGTAAATTGAAACACAAAATGGCTTTTCTCACATAAGTGTTTCTGTATATTCACTTTGTGAGAACTATCTGTCATTTAAATAAGTTTCCAGTAATTATTGGAAGTATGTGAGAAAAAGTGTTTCTGTAACAATATTTTGTGAAAAGTTTCTGGCAAGAACTGTCAAAACAACTCGCATTTTAAATTGAAGCGAGCACAACCAAATTTGTACAAAAACATAGTATGCATTTTTTAATTTGTGTGTGAAAATATGAAAAATAAATTATGTAGTTGAAAAGATATGCAACGAATTGTTGGACTAAAATTATTAACGAGTCGATATGATTATATTTATTTATAATTTTTTTGTGTCTTATGTAGGGACAGTTGATAGAAAAAACTTTTTATTTCAAGAAATTTACATTAATTTTATATTATTTTCTTTGTGACGTTTGTTTCATTTGACACGCAATTGCTGGAAATATTCCAGTAAAACAGAATCAGTGTTGTATGTTTTCGCATTCAAATACAGAAACACTTTTTTCTCACAAATCGAGAATTTTGTGTTTCACACTTCATGTGAGAAATTTAAATTTTCACTAAAATTTTTGTTTTTCAATCAGTGCTTATGAAAAGTAATGCAGGTTGCTCAGGTCTGGTTGTAATCATCTGATTTTGACATTCATCCATTATTTTTACACAAACAAAGCGCATGTTGTTTTTGTATTTTCTTAGTTGTTGTAGACCTGCATATACTTTATATAAATATACTTTGGCAGCAACAATAATAAAAAAAATATGGAAAAAAACTTTTTGGAAGGAAAACTACGAAAATATTCGGGTATGTTCTGTATTCCACGTGAAATTAAAAGGTGGGAAATTGCCATAGAATTGTTGTTGAAAATATGTATTTATAACAATTCTATGGCAATTCCACACCTTTTAATTTCACGTGGAATACAGAACATACCCGATTTTCATTGACCTCTGGGAAGTGAAAATAGACGATATGACTGACATCGTCCGACCGATAAAAAGTTTTATTTTGTGAAGTATTTGTGCATTTTTTATATTCAATAACTTGATTTCCAAGCACTTTTTCACTTTGTGTGGTAAAGGATAGAAGTTGTAAGACTGTACACCCTAATATAAAATATTACATGTAGTACTTTAATATGCAACTATGCAAATATGTCCTCTTCCGGCTTTTTTCTTTTACCACATTCATACTCTGAAGCTGCAAGGACTAAAGCGGTTTTTTTACTTCATACAATAAAGATTGTAACTTTATAACCGCCTCGTGTTTTATTTAAATTATCGGGATAGAAACTCCTGGACAATAATAAATGGAACAAATAAAAGGAAAAGTACATTTTGAACAAATAGCAAATAATAAAAAAACTCAGGAGCAGTGAAATAGAAAGTGAGGTTAAGAAGAGAACACATGTCGACATCAAAAGGAAGTTGTGCTGGCAAAGAAGTGAAAATAGAAAATCTTTTAGCAGCAAACATCGCCCATCCAGATCAATTTAATTTTATGATACCAGAACAGTGGGTCAAATGGAGAAAAAGGTTTGAAAGGTATGTAAGTCTGTCCGGCCAATCTACAAAACCGCAACATGAGCAAATGGACTTGCTATTTTATGTAATGGGTGAAAAAAGTGAAGAGGTACTGTTGCAGTTCAAGCCTGCCTCAACAACCTTACAAGAAACTCTAAATAATTTTGACATCTACTTCAACCCAAAAAGAAATGTAATATTTGAAAGATTCAAATTCAACTCTCGGGTGCAAAGACAAGACGAAACTATTGACATCTTTATAACAGATTTACACGCCCTAGCAGAAAATTGCGATTATGGGAGTTTAAGAGAAGATTTAATTCGTGATCGAATTGTTGTTGGCATGCTAAATACAAAAGTTAGTGAGCAGATGCAGTTGAAACCAGACCTGACGCTAAAAGTTGCAACCGATACAGCACGACAGGCTGAGATCCAAATTCAACAAACCAAAATTATCAGAGAGGAGAAGGCTGTGTGCAGCGTAACGACAGAGGAAGAAAACCAACAGTGGAACCGAGGCACGCAACAACAACAACGGTGTTTGCAGATGTCAATACATAAGGGTATGAAAGGTTATAGTTATCGTAAAATAATGTGTAATTATTGTGGCTATGGTTCACACGACAAAAAAATTGCCCAGCAAGGGAGAAAAATTGTAATATTTGTAAGACAAGAGGGCACTTTACAAATGTATGTAACAAAAAAATTTAAAATAAATTTGAAATGAAGTCAAGAAACATATGTACGTTCAATAGAACAGGAGAATCAAGGTTTGACGGATCATGAAGGTTTCGAATATATGATCGGTACAGTAAATGAAGTTCAGGTTGATAATATCATGAGGGTAGGGGTAGACCCGTGGTATGCAAAGTGCGTAGTAGTAGAATTGAATGATTCGATAGATTTTCTTGTAGACACAGGGGCAGACTGCGTCTGCATACCTACAAAGTTTATAACTGGGGAAAGTAGACTATCTATATCGGGAACGGATACTTGCTTAAAAGGACCAGATAACAGTTTGCTAAAGATGTTACGTGGTGCTAAGGCAACTTTGATCTACAAAGATAGAAAGATTGTGGAGGAAATTTATATCGTCGATAATTTAAGCACGCCAATACTGGGCCGAAAGGCTTTAGTTGGGCTTAACGTCCTACAGTCACCGACATTTGTGTCGGGATCAGATATTGGATACTCAAAAATCTCGAGAGATTACCGAGACTTTTCCGTGACATTGGCGAGTTTTTAGGAGAGATCGACATAAGACTGAAAGCCAATACAACTCCTTTTGTGCAGACAATACCAAGGAAAGTTCCAATTCCGCTAATGCCTAAACTGAAAACTGAGATCGATAGATTGTTAGATTTGGACATTATAGAACGTATGGAAGATGTAACAGAGTGGGTTAGTCCCATAGTGGTTGTCCCGAAGCCCAAATAAGATTATGTGTTGACTATACACGGTTGAACGAAGCGGTAATTAGGCCGTATTTTCCAATGCCAAAGATAGAACTTACTTTGCGAATATTGGAGAGGGTAATATTTTTTCAAAAATAGACGCGAATAAGGGTTTTTATCAGATCAAGCTAAATCGTGAAAGTCAACTGTTGAGTTGTTTCATTTGTCCATTTGGGTGGTTCACATTTAAAAGCTTACACTTTGGAATTTCCTGTGCACCTGAGTATTTTGTATCAACATTTAGTAAAGTCTTGGATGGAATAGAAAATTGTATTTCTCATATTGACGATATTTTGATTTTTGGAAAAACCCGTGCGGAACATGACGCAACGCTCACAAAGGTCCTAACCCGACTTGACAAAGAGGGCATAACTATAAACAAAAAGAAGTCATGCTTTGGTAACTTATTTGGGTTACGTGATCTCTCCGAGCGGTATTTCAATTGACCCGGAAAGAATTCGGGCAATTCTAGACTACCCTAGACCTGAAAATAAAACGGACATCCAACGATTCCTGGGGATGGTGAATTTCGTAGCGAAGTTTATTCCGAATCGTTCGGAAATCTTAGCACCAATTAACGTGTTGACAGGCAAGGCCGATTTTCAGTGGGACAGGCTTCAGGAGGCGTTTTTAGATATTAAGACTAATTTGACTAGAGCACCAACTTTGGCTTTTTATGGCCCGTCGAAAAAAATAATCATTAGGTCAGATGCATCTTGCTATGGCATTGGTGCATGCCTTCTTCAATCGGATACTAAGGGTATTATACAGATGTGTTTCAGATTTCCGTGAGCACCTGCCATTACGGCCTTATCTCACGGTGTCCTAGACACGGGTGTGGGTTAGACGCCAGACCAACGCCCCCATGCACCCTTTTAGGAATGCACATATGTTCACTCCACAAAGGCATATAGGTTGCAATCCTTATATATAGTTATTCCTGTACTATATTTAATTACCTTGCTGAGGTAATTTGAGCTATCTAAACTCTGCTGCTATGTCCGTGCCCATAGCAGCTTCTGTTGATTGGCAACAGCACCTAGAAGTGTCTGGCTGACCGCGTCATACCAACCACTAGCATTGATTTAACACTGGGAAGCCAAGACTATTCTCCCAGCGTTTTTGTTAGCAACCACATCCACCACGATAATTCTCTGGCTTCCACGCTAAGGTAATGTGTAGAGAATTCCAAGAGAATTCCTCAACCATTGCCGGCACAGCTCAACCACCCATCCGAAATGAACCCATGCCTGTGTCGCCAAAAATCCAGTGCCTACTCCACACACACCAAAATCATCCCTTAAACCCCGTGGGGTAGGACGAACTCGGCCTTTTAGCAAAGGATCCTGACGACCGCTACATGCACTCAAATTTTCAGAGCAGCTCGACTGTCGGGCAACCGGCACCCGTGGCACCAGAAGTAGCCTCTGGTCAGACCTCGCAGTTCCACCATAAAGTCTTCACCACTATTATCTTTTGAACTCAGGGGCAGTTCTAGGTGATCATGCACCTAACTGACACCAACAGGAACCTGTCTTCCTTTTATAAATATGTGCACATCATTTGCTCTGTTGCCAGAGATCGGGTAGTAACACATAAGTTATATGGGTAATGTACCAAAGGTACGTCAATGGAAAAAGGGGAAGGGTATTAGACAGGTGGTTTCTTATATTTCAAAGACTATGACCGAAACCGAGAGACGTTACGCTCAGATTGAACGGGAGGCTTTAGGGATAACGGGCCGCTGAAAATTTTTCGGAATACATTACAGGCATTCATGTGATTTTTGAGACGGATCATAAACCTTTAGTGCAGATTCTGCAATCGAAGAACTTAGACACACTGACACCTAGACTGCAAAGAGTTAGAATACGCCTTATGCGTTACGATTATTCGGTGACATATGTTCCAGGAAAGGATCTGAGGATAGCGGACGCATTATCCCGCAGTCCAATAGCATGCGACGTGAATGAGCCCCAAGAGATGAGTGTGGAAACTGACGCGTTTGTAAAATTTGTAGTTAGTAATTTGCCGGTAAGGGACTATTACATGCAAAAAATAATTGAATGTCAGAAAAAAGACCCAGTTTGCAAACTTTTGATTCAGTATACGGGAGATGAGTGGCCTTCCCGCTACAAGCTACCGGATTTCATGGTACCTTATTATCAATATCGTTTCGATATTTCGTTTTTAGAAAATATGGTACTGAAAGATACTCGAATAGTCATCCCGACAGAGTTACAAAAAGAGGTTTTGGGTTTTATACATGCAGGGCATCAGGGAATTACAAAGTGCCGCAGGTTGGCACAAACCTCCGTTTGGTGGCTAGGTCTAAGTTTCCAGCTAGAAAATTTAGTAAAAAGTTGCAGCAGCTGCATCGAGGAGCGAATCAACAACAGGGAAACGTTCAAGTATGAACGCCCGCCGAGCCGGCCAATGGATCTTTTCAAAGTAAATAGGTGGTATCTTGTCATAACGGACTATTATTCGCGATATTTCGAATTCTTTCCCTTGGATTCTATGACTGAAGATGATGTAATAGAAAAGGTTAAAGAATTTTTTCCCGTTTTGGGATCTGCTCTGTATGTAGAAGTGACAATGGTCCACAGTTTCAAACAAAATTCCGACAATTCGCTAGGGCATTTAACTTTCAACACGTCACAAGTAGTCCATATTATAGTCAGTCCAATGGCGCGGCAGAGGCGGCAGTGAAGATGGCAAAAATGTTAATTAAGAAATCTGACGATATTTACAAAGGCTTTTTAAATTACCGATCAACGCCTTTGGCAAATGGATTCTCTCCTGCGGAATTGATGTTAGTTTAGTTCCAATACTCCCTAGCTTACTGGAAACAAATGACAGTAAAGAGGTTCTCGAAAAGGAAACTAAAATTAAAGAAAAGCAGAGGAGTGTATATAAAAAGCGGCATAGGACTAAAGATTTACCCGAATTAGAAAAGGGGGATATTGTATGGATAGTAGACTTGAAGAAATATGGAAAAATTGTGGAAAAGTTGAATGAGCCCCGGTACTATCTAGTTCACACGAATGAAGGAACGTACCTCCGGAATAGATGGGATTTTAATATTACCACCGAACACTTGTGCCGAAAATGTTTATGATTCTGAAGATTTTTATGATCCCATTGAGAATATTGTAAATCATTATGTAGATAATAATATCACCGAATGTATTGATGAACAGGTTGTAAAAGGCACTCCCGAGGAATTAACTTCTATTGCGGAAACACCTAGAGATCAGCCTCAGGTAGAGAATAACGAAATTCTAGAAGCTGGTCCCTCGTCAAGAGTCAAAAGAAACACATAAACCTTCATATTTAAGAGATTATATTCTAGAATAACAAAAAAAAAATAAAAATATTAATAATAATAAAAGTTTAGTGTAACAGTGAATTCATAATTATATTTACACCACTTATAAAGTATTAAAAGAGATTTAGAATGAATTCGAGAATATTATAAAAAAAATAAAAAATTTTAATTTCTAAGAGATTAAAAATATTGTATTTATTTCAGTAATACTAATGTATTAACTGAAAAAAGGGGATGTGGTAAAGGATAGAAGTTGTAAAACTGTACACCCTAATATAAAATATTACATGTAGTACTTTAATATATATATTTAATAATACCAAAAAAAAATTATAATATGTGCGTTTAATCATAATAATTATAATGGTAATAAAAATATAAATATTTTTATAATTATACGTTGTAATGTATGTATGTATACATATGAAGCTAAAATTGTAATTTCACTAAATATCAAAGTCATAACATTGTTTGTAAGTATAAAATAATGATTTGATACCATTTAAATAATTTTCGTACTTTTTCCACACAATCAAAAATAATGTGAAGGTATTGAAGTCCCATCAATGTTTCGAACAGCTGTTGCGCATTTTATTTGAATTTTTTATACTGATAAATACCCAGCAAACAAAAAGTAGTATATACATATGTGTTCTTGTTCAAAAATATACATGTGTATGTAAATGTATATTGTTTGTGAATAAAATTAATTATTATTAGTAGGTACGAACATTAATAAGAAAAGGATAAAACGATAAAGTGGATATATAATAATGTTTTTATATGATTGAGGTGCTACCATAGGAATTCCTGGAAATTAAGGAGTCAAGCACTTCGTCTTTCCTATGAAATTGCTCAAATTCTGTTTTGCTACTTGTAGTTATATGCAAATATTACGATTAGAGGCTTAAGCGTTACAGCTGCTATTAAAATTATTACAATTGAGTTCTTTTACATAAAATAATAATTTTTTAAAACCTCTAGGCACATTTTCATTATAAAAGATGTCTTATTTCAAAAACTCCATTACTTTTTTTCAACAGTATAAAACTTGCCATCAAAAGAAAGTAAATTATAATAGCTTCAGCGAAATTATTAAAGAAATCTTGGATTAATTGAAACCTTACCATTTTATATATTATTAACTTACAAGCAGTAATGCATACATACATATGTATGTATGATCACTTAATTCATATACATTTCAATCAAAATTAATTCCATGAATTTAAATATTATATGAACTTTCACGTTTGACTTCAAATAACTCGCAATTTAAAATCAAAAATGAGTGTTTGCTGGGCACAAAGCAATTAGCATGTATGGATGTGTGCACAAGGAAGTTTTTTTGTTTGTGTCGAAAACACATGACACGTTTTTAAGCATTCTATAAAAGTAGAATTAGTAAAATCGTATCGTTCTACTTTACAGCTTGCCGTATCGTTCAGCTTTGTGTACAAATTATAGAAAATGTAACAGTTTGCACAGCACATTTTTTTTGTCTGGCCTTGATTGCGGCTTTTTTTCTTTTTGCTACAGAAAAATCTGTTTTCTGTAGATTTTTACGTCAGCAGTGCTACCACTACATATTTTATAACTAGTAACATGCATTGCATATGGTACGGCTTTTGTCAGCTGGCACGCAACTTCACGATACGATTTTACTAATTCTACCTTAAGCGTTCAAGCATTTACATTTACATTACATCTACGATTTCTATAGTCGGCTAACGAGGCCTTTAATGTCAAAAAGAGCATTTTTTTTTTGAGTTTTAGAAAAAATGGCGTAGCATATATGCTAACAAATTGCCAGGGTATACATCTTAAAGTAGTCGTCAAATCTCAGTAGGTATTACAATCCCAAAATAAGCACTTGAAAGTGGTTAACAACCAACGGTATGAAACGGTAACACGGTACCGTAAACAGACGCCAGTCACCAAACCCAATCAATATCCTTGTTCAGTCAAATCCTTCTGCGTCCAAAAATTTTTCTCCTCTATTGAGTTTTAAATGGTCTCCACCAGGGTATATTCTTCTTCAATGTCAAATTTTAATAAAATCTTTCCATTATTATGAGTTTTAAATGGTGCTCCACGAGGGTGTATTATTCTTCTTGTAGTAGTGCGGTTATAATATTCACAAATAACAGCGGTTGCACAAATCATCAAGTGTACAAAATCACGAACAGTTATACATATATACTCTTATATATATATGTACATAACAAACAAAACGACTGCATATGCCAATGAAAAATTCCAGAAAGAACCGCAATCAATTACGGTTAATCGAGGAAAAAACATTAACAATGCGACAGCCGCAAAATTCTCGAAGGCAAGACAACAACAAAATGCCTGGCCGCATTTAAAAATAACTACGACGACGCGAAAAAGGTGTTCTCCCACCCAGAGCTAAATTACGACTGTGCAAAAAGAGCATACGTATTACGTAATAAGCCAATCAATGTACGCAATACGCGGAGCAAAAGAGCAAAAGATAAACCATGTTGCTCATTGCTCAAGGAGTATGCTCCTATAAGCTTAAAAGTAGAGGTCCATACTCGCTTTTTGCGCGTTATGCTTTACACGCGTTTCATCCTCTTGTTTCATTCTATACTTTGTTTGGGTTGAGTTTAGAGATGCTAATCGGGACAGGTTTTTTGAAATCCCGGGCTTCGGGATTTAGTGATGGAGTCTCGAAATCCCGAACCGGGATCCCGGGATTTTCGGGACTTACAAAATCCCGAAAAAATTGTGCACAAATGTGCGTCTTTATAGTAATTATCAGGACTAATTTTTCTGGCTTTTTGCCGGAAAAAGCATTTTTTTTGCATATTTTAGTTTTTTTGTAGAAAAATGCTTATTTTGGATCACCTTGCATAAAAAATCTTATTTTTCACTTCGGCAACGCGATTAATATATAAAGACTTATATAGCTCAAACTGGTGTAAAAGAAATTCACATAAAATATATTTCTTTCCTCTTCTTGCACATGTATGTATGTCTGCATGTTATTAATTTTATTCTTTACTTTTCTATAACTTCTACCACAAAGTCGAACTGAAACTATAACCGCCGGAGGCTTATGATTGTTTGCTTGCAGATATTCGATTCAAAAATACCTTTCGTTACCCTACGTCTCCACGAGCTATCAACTTGGACATGACATGAACATAAGGCCAGCAGAGCAACTGTGAAAAATTCATCAACTTCTTTGTTGTGATGGACACGGGCTATGTCCATGTTCAGGCATATCAAAGTATTTTGCGGTAGCGCAACAGAGATAGAATATTTACCAATTTTGTTCTGTTTTTTTTTTTTCTTTATATTGTAAATGGTTGCGGACGGCGAACATCGTTGCTCAGTCATATGTTGGGGCATCCATGTCAGAGCATGGACGAAACATGCACATGAGTGGTCTCCATTCGCATTTAAATACATATACAGGGCAATTATGAATAAAACTCCCAGGGAAATTTTTCCCAGGGAACAATTCCAACTAATGGCAAATGATAGGGAAAACAAAATATTCTAATTGGAAAAGGGAGAAATTTCCCTGGGAGTTTTATTCATAATTGCCCTGATAATGATGTTGAACGCATATTTTCCATGTATTCATTTGTTTTATGTGACAATTCTTTTTGAAAATTAAAAAAACAAAACACATTATTTTTCATTGTAATAAATATCTCTTTGAATAAAAATACTTTGAAGTAACAAAATTGTTGATTTTATTCTTGCATATTTGTGCATATAACAGTGCATATTTTGAACTTTTTTCGTGTTATTCCTGGCGCATATTTTTAACTTTTATCTGCATATTTTAATTAGCCCTAGTAATTATAATATTTTAATTTAACAATTAATTTTTTTTTGCATATTTTAAGGTACTTATATAACTCAGACATTTAATTGCAAATTGTAATTGAAAAGTGCGATGTATGTAAAAATTTTTCCTAGAAAAGAAAACGCCATATATCTGTGGCAATAAATAATAATGGCTTAAGTCGAAATGTATTGTTTCGAGATATTAAGGGTATTGTCTAAATTGTGTTTAGGTTTTATATAAAATTTTTAGCCACCGAAAAAGATGCACATTTACTTGGAACAAAACTGTTAATTTTATAAAAAAAAAGAAAACGTTTTATTAGTTTATTTATATTCGTTGTTTTTTAGTTAAGATGTTATGAAAAAACCCATTGGCAGAAAAATAAAAACTAAAGTGCACTTAAGCTATTATATTGAAATGCAAAATAATTTGTTTTGATAGTAAGTCGCTTTAGATTAAATTGAAAATTGCGGAAAACCTGAGATAATGTATAGATATTTTTTAAATAAGTTTTCAAATTAAATTAAATTTAAATACAATTTTTTTTCTTATGAGGAATATTTTAAATGGGCTGTAAGTTATTGAACTTAAATGTATACAAGTTTTAATGCTCAAACATTTTAATATTAATAATATTAAAGCTACCTTAAACAAAGATTAAGTTGAGTTAAGATGTTATGGCTTATGTATTATTTTCCATGAAGACTTAAGCTAAAATATAAATGCGTATAGTTTTAATATTAATGACATTTTAAAAAATAAATTTAGCTGAGTGATAGATCTTGAAGAAGAGAATAAGAATATGTAATAAAATGAAAAAGCACTTATGTCAACTTAATCCATTATTATTTATTGCCACAGATATATACCATTTAATATTATCTACGAAAATATTTATTCAAAGTAAATTTTTTATTTTAACAAGGAGTTTCTAATAATTTTTAATATAGAAGATGACCGCCAAAAACATTATTTATGCTAAAAATCGGGATTCAGATAATCCCGAAAATCCCGGGCTTTAAAATTAAAAAATCCCGGGCTCCGGGATTTGCATAGTCCCGAAAAGCCCGGGATTTCCCGTTTAGCATCTCTAGTTGAGTTACATGCACATGCGCAATTTTATTTTTGTTTTGATCAGCTGTGTGCGTTTGTTTATAAATACTTAAAAAGAAAAAATGGAGAGTCAAATCAAGTTTTTAAAAGAATTTGTGGAATTAGTCGAGTTTGTATATTTAATTTTATGTGCAAAAAATGCCTACCCAGCTAAAAAAATAAAGTATGGTCCATATATGTATTTTTAATATATGAATGTATATAAATATATATGAATATGTATGAATTCATGTATGGAAATGTATAGGATTATACATTGCAAAAGTATTATATATGAATTGATATATGAACTAATATATGAAATGTATTATAATATATGAGCTCATATATGAAAATTTAATAATGAAGCTCTTCAGATGTGGATCCATATATAGAAATAAGATGTAATATATGGAGCCATATAAAAATTTATGCATACATGATATCTCAGATAAGATCGGATTTGCCATAAAAAAGTCTTACATTTTATTAACTCGATCTTTTTCTTTTTGTTTTAAACTGGTGAATTTTAAATCTATTACAAAATACATACGGTATGCAAAGTTTATATCCGAACAGTCTCAAAGTATAAAATAGAATAACTTTTGTAAGAAAAAAACCATTATTGTACGATTTTATATATTGTGGCCCAATTTAATAAATAAAATAATCAGAAGGATAATTCTGTCATTAATTTTATAGAAAATAACGGAAATCTTTAGATTTTTAAGAAACCAAGTTCATATTACTGCCAAAAATTATATTGAAAACTAATGTTAATATAAAAACGGATTATTTTTTCTTTTATAATTGCACTATTTTTTAATCTGATTTCTTAAGTTATGAATTTTGTTTTTTGTTTTAATAATACAATCACTTTTTCCTATAAAATGATGAATGGAATGTCTTTTAGTCAGTTTTTAATTATTTTATTGGAGCTTATTTGTTTCTACGTTCATGATTGGATTTGGCTAAAGTTCGTATCACTCTGTAAGACAAATTACATGTGATAATTTTTAAGGAACAAATTGCACTAAAAACTATTGTAAATTATTATGACAAACTTTATCATAATGGGACAACATGCAGATTACCAAGCCCTCCACAAATGTTTTATTAAATAAAGCCTCTCTGTACTAAATCTTACAAAAAAAAACTCATTAATTTTAGTAATATATACATATGTATAATAGTGTATGAATATGAACATTGCATACTATATATGGAATAGTTATTCTATAATTATCCATACATGTATGGAAATGTATGTATATATATTATCATATATGTCCATATACACTCATTTTTCGGATCTGAACCATATATGGAACATCATATATGCTCCATACATATTTTTTTTAGCTGGGTATGTACAGTTTCAAAAAAAGAAAAGGTTTTGGGTGCGTCCGTTGTATTTAGAACGGAATTTAAGTGGGTTTTTTGAAACCACATAAAAAAAAATTAAAACTTCTGACCCTGAGCAATTTCGAACCGCGACAAGAATGTCTGCAGAGGTCTTTGACTATTTATTCAGCATTTTAAATGATAGTCTTGAGAAGAACTCGGCCAAGGCTATTCCAGCAAATTGTCGGCTGTTCTTGACTTTAATGTAAGGCTGAGTTTACATCTGGCATTTCTTGTGTGCATTTGCCCAAAAAAGCGTAACCAACTAATTATTAATGAAAAACTGATTCAGACATTCAGACAAACTTGATTCAGACATGTATTGATTTAAACTGTTTACAATCATGTTGGATTCTATAAAATTGTCTATTAGTTATGTATGGAACTATTTAACTTAATAAATACATGAGTGAATAAAACAGTTTTGCATTAGTAATTATTGGTTACGCAAAATTAATTAAAATTAATTAATTTTAATCAATTTTGCCGTGGATAATAAAAATTAATTACCCACAGCAAAATAATATTTATCGATAAAGTAAGAAACAAAGTATTATTTAACGTCTTTAGCTTTCAAGAACAGCTGACTTTCTTTCATGGTGCTTGTAACGCGTACAAAAGTAGAAAGTAGACCTGCTTTTCGCTTTGAACGCGCCTACGCGTTCTGCGTTTTTTGCAATGTAACTTGTCACATACTATTGCATTGATTCTACTTTTTGGAAAGTTGCATAGAAAGCGTAACGCGCATAAAGCGAGCTATGGACCTCTACCTTAAATTAGACGTGACATAGCCATAACGCCATAGCTATAACCAAACCAAAATTCAATTGGTTTCTACGGTGAGAGTGAGAGAGACTCGCCATAACGTCATAACTCTCATCATAGAAACCAATTGAATGCATTTTGGTTTAGTTATGGCTATGGCGTTATGGCTACGTCACGTCTAATTTAAGCTATAATGAGCAAACGCAAAGCGCAAACAGTGGTTGCTCTTTTTTTGTGCTCCGCTCTTTGTGCATGCTCCACATTTTAATGAGCAAGACAACAGTATGCAATGAGCAAAAGAGTGCGCATTTGTCTATCCCGTGTAAAACGCAGATTTTGACGTACACATAAAATATCGTGTGTATATTAGTGATATTCCACAACACAAATACATATAATTTGAATACAGCTTTATGTGTAAACACACGCATTTCAGTAAAATCCAGTACAAATATTTAAACATTTTTGCAACTTTTGGGTTAAACGAAAACACTTATGCCCTTATGCAAAACGATTGTTAAAGTTAAAGCAGGCTTTAAAACCCGTTTTGCCATGCAAAATTCGTTTGTTAAACCAACTTTAAGTTTAACAATCGTTTTTGCATAAGGGGGATAGATAATAAAAATTTGCAAAACACTGTTATTAAATATAATCGATTATTTAAGCAGTATTCTAATTACATATTAGGAAAACCCATAACCGCATTAAAAATAACAAACAAGTTTTTGCTCCCCCCTTATTATAGACACAATTTTAAACATTTCCATACAAAAATATAAATTTTTAATTAATTATTATTTTTCGAACTGTATTTGTTTCTTAAATTCTTATGAATTGAATTAGGCTACTGTTCGCACACACCGAATGACACCACAAAGAATGAAATGAGAATACATTTGAGAACCTGAACATTTCTAATAAATTAAATGGAATATATTGTTGTGTTGAGTTAAAAAACACAATGTGAAAAAGATTATTATTATTTAAAAAGTGATTAACACTTGTTTTCAAATTATTACAGACTTTGTTTTAAACATTTTCTTTCACAAATATAATTTTTTAAAACTTTACAAAAATCAAGCAGCAAATGAAACCATAAAGAATAAAATGAAATTACGTTAAAATAATACCACGCGAAAAAAAAGTAAAGATTTGATGACTGTGCGGGCGAGATCGTTCGAAAACGCACATACTAAACCCCTCAATAATCAATTTTAATGTACATATTTTAAATAAAAAATATTTTACTGAATAAGTAAAATAATTATTTGGGATTATTAGTGCGTTAACATATGTTAAACTCAAATTAGATCTTGTTTGATAGTTACGCGATTATTGACTACTAGTATTATTACTTAATCAAATTATTATTTATGCAACTTACTTGTCTCCAAATGCCAAATCGAAATTTTCAATTTTAATATCCATAGAACGATTTGTACCTTTAGCATCCATTTTGGTTGCTTTTTTGTTTGTGACTTGAGATGCAGTCGCTTGTTGTAGTTTAACTGGCGCAGCTGGTCCTTTAGTGGCATCTTGGCGTTTCTCCTGTTTTTGTTGCAATTTAGCCTCGGCCTTTTCCAACTTTCTTGAATCTACTTTCTGCAAATTAAATTTAGTATAAGAAATTTATTCTAACTTCAATGTAGAAATGTATACGTACATTGGTATTTTCCTTATTTACCAACCAAATGCTATGCATATCTTTATCAATCATCTCCATATCTTTTGCCATATCTGCAATATTAACGGGTGCATTTAACACTTTTTGCTCCACCGTCTTACTTCCAACTTTGATGATATTGAAGAACTGTGTACATAATTCACGAATATTTTCCTCAGTTTTTTCTACACTAATACTTTGCAAAATATCGCCAACAGCATCATATATGTCATCGCAAGTCTCAAAATCATCTAAACTGCCGGCAAGTACACCTTCCACATACTCCTTAAGCTCGTTGTCCATTGCAGGAAATTCTTTCCGCAACAATTCCGTTAGTTGGCTCATTTTTATTAAATATTATGTTGGCGTTTGGAAACTTTGTATCAATGTGATTCTTATTAAAAGGCTATAATAATCTGTCGTTCAATGAATTTCGGGTTGCTTTCGCTAGATGACGTGTGTTACTTTTTATGTTATATTATAATATCCCTTGCTTCTTAATTCCGTTACTCTGTGGTTTATTCAGAATTTGTACTGATATAATCTTAAAGTTTCCGTTTAAAATTATTGAGTATCAAATTTTTTCACAAGTATCCACCACATTAAAAAGTTAATCCAGCAAGAAACACACATTCACACAACCAGTGGAGCACCTGCGGGGTTACAATACGTGAACTGTCAATTGAAAACAGTGGTCCCAGCTTTATCTTAGAGTTTATCCCCTATTTTTGATATCTCATCCCCAAAAATCCCCAAATTGAGTTTTTTTATTCAACATTTGCTTTTTGTGAAAAATATACAAAAATTTTGGCTTAAATTAAGTTTAGTGACATAACTCAAAAATTAATAAAAATTTGGTATCCGATAGAAAATTAAAAATTAAAAAGAAAAGCTTAAACAAAAAAATTGGCGGCGAGCCTTAGTTTCCGTGTTATGGGTCATTTAAGTTCTGGTATAAAATTGTGATTATAGGGTGGAATTGGCACAAATCAAGCTAAGGGGCAACTCTAAAAAAATGCTATCCGATTGAGAATTAAAAAATAAGGAAAAAATATTAAATTAAAAAACTGTAGGCGAGGCTTAGTTTCCGAGTTATGGGCCTTTGAAATTGTAGTACAAAATTGTGATTGCATTGTCTATTTTTTAACAAATGTTATCCAATAGTGGTGTCATTTAAAATCTTTTTAGCAACTCTTTAAGAAAACGCTAAATTTGGAGTTCGGTTTGTATTTACTAACACCTGTGTGTGTATGTATATGTATGTGCGTGTTTGTAGCTTTCATATGGAGGTACATAAAAAGGCTTAAGGATTTTCTCCACCATGGTGTTTCTCTACACGGCGCTGCTTAACAAAGATTTTCTGCCTGGCAAAGTTTTACTGTCTAATAACGGTTTTCTGCACTGCCGACCTTCGGCCGGGCTTAAGGATTTTTCCACCATGGTGTTTCCCTGTACGGCGCAGCCTATTAAAGATTTTCTGCCTGGCAAAGTTTTTCTGTCTAATAACGATTTTTTTAATTTTCTATCGGATACCAAATTTTTATTACTTTTGGAGTTATCACAAAACTTAATTTGTTCCAAAATTTTAATTTCATTTAAAAAACTATGACAAAAATAACATATTTATTGAATAAAATTCATTTATATCGATAGATACATATATTTACATTCATATTAATTTAACTTGAATTATAAAACTTGTAAAGAAAAAATTACACATAGCTTAATATACACAAGTATAAGTTTTTTAACCAAAATTTATCAATTCAGTATCAATATCTTTTGATTCATCAGCCTCAAACTTTGTTGTACATAGTACTTGTATTAAAGAAGCTTTAGCATTTCAGCAGAAGGATTAAATTTGTCACAAAAGATTGAATTATTTTTAAAGCGGTGTGTATATTCTAAGAAGTGCTTCCAACAAGTCACATTGCATTTTGTTACGTATTTTTCTTTTGGTAGTGTTCATTAGTAGTTAATCTGCCTTGACACTTTTTCTTTATTAGAAAGCATTCCCTATATAACACACATTTTCAGACTTACCAGAAGCATATTTCTTAGTTCAAAAATCATTCTTGTTACCATCAGTTATAAAAAAATCCCCTAAAATTTGGTTAGCATCCCCAACAAATCACCAGATCCCCAATACGAAATTTTCATTCCCAATCGCTAAAAAAAATCCCCATTTTGGGGACAAATCCTCTAAGCTGGCAGCACTGATTGAAGAAATTATTGTTTAAGCACTGCCAGCACAAAAATGGAAATTTTCGTCATGCACAACAGTGATGGGACTTGGAAATGGTGTATTCCTACATAATTTATTGTAAATAGTGCCAAAATAACTTATGCTAGGAACACAACTGGGACGAACGACGAATTTTTCGGTGCGAATTTTCGTCATAAAAAATAAAACACATGTGTGCATATGAAAATGAACACAACACCGCCGTACAACGAAATTCGTCGTGCGTGACGAATTCTGAGATAGGTTTATTTCTAATTTGTACGCCGACGAACGACGAAAAAACAATTTTCCCTCTCTCACTCTCTGTCTTTGTACACACAACAACCAGTGTGCACACTTCTACCGATATTCGGTAGATTCTACCGAATATGTTTGTTAATTTAACAATCTACCAATTCTACCGAACAAGGCCTGAAATCTACCGAATATTGAAGTGATGCTACAAGATCAAGTTGATCACACATACGGAAAATTCATCACATGTATGTTCTAAAATGAGGAAAGCTTTGCGCGGAGAAGAGAATATGTTTAACGAATTGTTATTTAGTAATTTAAGTCGATATAATATTATGTGTAAATTCGATATTTTGGCACATAGCAGTGCGGCCGCAGAGCGGTAATTTTCTGCCATGAAAATCATTAAAACAGAACAAAGAAATCGGTTGAAAACTGAAACTATAAGTAACCTAATATTTGCCAAAGAATTGTGCTTTGGGGATGAAATATTTATTCCTCCCAATGATTTAATAATTTTTGCACAAAAGCTTAAATTCATAAATGGATCTTACATATAATCTTTGTAGTTACAAATGTTTGTCAAATAAAAGTTATTTTAGTAGCTTTATAAAACATATGTACAAAAACTAATTTCCAGTTATTTATGTATGTATATTATTTTATGTATGGATATCATATCTATATAAAGAGCAAGGGCAAATAACTGGGGATGACACTTTTTTTTGGAAATGCTTCATTGTTTATGGCTGTTTAATTTCCAATCATATGTGAAGTTTTAAATGCGCTTTTGGAACCTGTTCAGTTTGATACTCCTTGCATTTACTCTTTATAAATAAGTACATATATTTTGTTATTTTTTATGTTTCTTTGTATAAAAAAAATTGTCTACCGAATTTCATTCGAATCTACCGAATTTTTTTGTCGATTCTACCGAATTAAAAAAAAATTAAGTGTGCACACTGACAACAACCAACTTTATCAAATATAAGAGAGGAATTCGCTGCGTAAATTCGTCGTTATTGTGCTTAACACGACGAATTTACGCAGCGAACTCATATCGACGAATTCGTCGAGGTGGACGAAATTCGTCGTTCTTCCCAATTGTGTTCCTAGAATTAAATAGTATCAAACCAATTGTTATATAATTTAAATGATAGCAACTAATGTTCATTTATGGTACATAATAACTGATGTTGTACTTACTATGCTATATTTTAAAATGACATTATCCAGAAACATATGCTCTATAGTCTTGAACAGCGAAGAAATGCCCAATATTGTGAATGATTGGTAACTTTTTTTTTTACAGTAGGCCACGTAGTAAAGATTTATGAATGAAATTTTCCGTTCTTTTTGAATTTACATTGTGTTATACACGGGGCGTAACAGTGCAAATGTAGTGACTGTGAGGCTGAAAAAGGACAAATGTAGGATGAGGGAATTGACCGTTACTGATGAACTGGGCATAAATATTTATGGGAACAAATTATTTATGACCTCTTTTTTTGGTTGGAAAACCATCCGATAATATGCGATCAGTTCAAACTGTAGCCATTTTGGGATATCAGTCATTAAGCTAACAGTGGACAATAAAGACATAGCAAAGCTCCTAAAGTAATATTTTATATTTTTGTGTGAATTTAAAGCAATAAAAAAGTTAAAGTGTCATAAAAAATAATAGGAAAAAGTGAACCAAGTACAGGACAAAGAGGGATTAAATTTAACTTAATTGGGAAAAAGGACAAGCAACAGGTAATAAAATATTATGAGCAAGTAAATTTCGGGTAGATAACTAAAATATGTTACCCTTAACCTAGAATCCTGTGCTATCTGAGGAAAAGTCAATCACGAAGGCGAACATAGAAATCTCCTGCGTGGATGAAAATTAGGTTGGAGAACGTGAGTATATCTATATATAAATAAGCAAGTGAAAAAAGTTAAGAACCATTTTAACTGACTTAAACTCAATGTATTCGCTTGATTTTTTTTTTGTTAGATAGATTGACAATAGGAGCAGTGCAGAATGTATTTTTTCTTCTACATTTTTGTGTCTAAGATAGTTAAAAACACTTAAGAATATTAGCCAATCATAAAGCCATGATTTCTCTTTCTCTCTTAATTTGCTAAAAAAAAAATTACAACAATTTGGCTTGGCAACTCCATAAACACTCAGAAGGAAAAACGTATTTTATTTGTTCATTCTATTCTTATTTTCATCTTTCTATGTACTTAAACCATTATTGCTGAAACTAATAAAATTTGGATATTTAAATAACGAGTGGTACTGTATTATTTTTCTTTAGATGCTTAAAAATAATAATATTTTTTTAATTATTAATAACTTTGATTAAAGTTAAATTCACCTACAGCACAAAGTAAGTTTTTTATTTTTGGTTTATTTTGTGTGCGTTTTGTTTTTGTTCATTGTTTTCATTATTTTTCTGTGCTTTAAATTACTGAACATACTGGAATGTTGGAATATGATGGAATGTTGGAATATGATGGAATGTTTATATTGGTGGCTATTCGGGAAAACGCGTCGAAGAAGTGAAACTTTACATTAAAGCAAAAACAAAGTTTCATAAATTGTTTTTGTTTCCCATACAATTCTAAAATGAAATAAACGTGAGAATTTCAACGCGTTGCTCTCTTTTTTAAAAACGGTAAATTTTGTATGATAAACAAAAACAAATTTTTAACATTTATGAAGTTTCGTTTTTGTTCTACATGTAAATTTCACCAAGTCGACGCGTATTCCAGAATATCCACCATTATTAGGCTAGCATATTCGTACATACATATGGGGTCTTTCTCAAAGAATAGGGAATAGAAACATTATTTGTAACAAACGTTTTAATGGGGAGTCTAAAACTTTAGAGAAAAAGCGTTCAATGAAAAAATAAACTAATATTTTTGTTTTGGGCAATAATAATGAATATGAAGTGAAAGCACTAGGAGCAAATATCTAATTACATTTAGTTCAAAAAGTGAACAACTTTTTTCAAATATTTTGCTTAAAATTTACTCTTATTTATGCCGATAAATGAAATTTTAAATTCGTATTTAGTAGTTAAGAAAGTGGTTTAAGAGAGTGGTTTACCCTGGAGTCTATACATATGTATATTTGAATATAGTTTTTAAATTGTGTTTTAAATTTATCAAACTTTAAATATTTTCATTCTCTTCTCCACCTCTGTGCGTTAATGGTTGATTTTCAACCACTGGGCGAACACTAGTTTTTTTTAAATTAGAATCGTGGTGATGAGAGGCTAATTAGGAAACTACGTGTTTTTATTTTGAAGCCAGGAGTAGGACCAGCACGATTTGGTTGGGAGAGCAGGCAATTATACACTGGCCTCTCTTTCTGGTTCTCCAAACTATTAAACTCCCTAGAGGTTACAATAGCCAAAATTCAGGTAACCAGAAATAATATAGATACCTATATAGATATATACATACCCAAGGGCAGTAATAAAAGGAAGCCATATTGAAAGCTAAAACAAGCAAAAAGAACGTCCATCTTTTTTTTTACATATAGATTTTGTTTGCATCAATCCGTATACATATACAAGAAAACATAAAGCGCCAAAAAGCGGGAAATTATAGATTAAATTTCGCTATTAGGTTATCTATGTGCCATACAGTTATTAGTATTGTGTTTTTTTGTGAATAATTTCATATAAGTATGTATTTTTTACTTAAGGTGATAGGTTAGTCAAACTATCAGTATTAATCAGAGGTCAAGATATAAAGCTTTATAGCAGAGTATACTATGTTTAGACGGTACGTGCTTCGCTCTCTATTCATGCTTCACGCCCCAATCATGACCGAATCCACTTGCTTCGCCATACAAAATTATGGGAGCGAATCAAGTAGATTCAATATGAATCTACTTGCGAAGCACGTAAAATTGGTATCTTCTCTAACTTTTATCGCAGTTAATCGCCACTTTATCTGAACTAGCTATCAAAACAAAATAGGTATATGTGTATGTGTGTGCTTGTAAACAAATGAAAACAAGCCAAAAAAACATAGATGTGAGTTTAATATAAATAAATTTAATTAAGTTATGAATAATATAAAAAGGAAAAATAAGAAGAAAATATAGAGATGCCTTCAAAAACAAGATTTTGAATGAATCGAATTTATGTAAGTATGTATGCATGTATACCCAGCTAGCATTTTGCGTGATTTCTGATCATAGATGAGTCGCTTATGACTCCCTTCCGCGATTAAAATTATGGAATATGCGCTCATTTTCTGATCATAAATGACTCCCTTGTCGGGAGAAAATGGTACCCTAGCCGCGACTCATCTGGAAGAGTCTTTTATGAGCCCCCCATCTAATCAACTTCGAATTGTCTTCGAGTCATTTTCGAGTAATTTTCTGATCGTATATGCATCTTCTATGACTCCGCTGCGCGATTAAAATGATCATATATGCGCTCATTTTCTGATCGTATATGCGTCTTCTATGACTCCCCTGCGCTATTAAAATGATCATATATGCGCTCATTTTCTGATCGTATATGCGTCTTCTACGACTCCCCTGCGCGATTAAAATGATCATACAGGTGCTCATTTTAAAATATATATTTATTTAAAGTAAATTACTCATTTATTACACACATGTTATTTAAAGTAAAAGGAATATAAAATTAAAATATTTACTTCAAGAAAATTGTCAATATATTTACAGAGGTTTATTTAAAGTATTTTAGCATTAATTCACGAGATCAAAAACAAAAAGGAATATAAAATTAAAATATTTAATTCAAGTAAATTATTAATAGTTTATTTAAAGCATTTTAGCATTAATTTATGAGATCAAGAACAAAAAAGAAAAAAGAAATTAAAATATTTAATACATGAAAATTATTAATATGTACAGTGGTTTAGTTATGGCGTTGCCTTTTTACCACTCGGTCCTTAGCATGCACAAAATGCTTCTGCAACACTGCGTTCATTTCCTTGTCGGTGCTTTTATAATTCAGGTGGCAAATATCTAAGAACAAAAAAAAAAATTAATTTATATTTTCAGTAATAGAGTTATTAATGTACTTACTTTTAATTATTGTAATTATGTAAATGTTTTCGGCGCTTGGCTTTGTAATGGTGCCCTTCCAACTATATAATGAGGCCAACTCATCAGTGAACATTTTTCGAACTGCAATTCTTAAAAATTGCGTTGCACTATCTCCGCCTTGTTTTCCAATAAATAGTTTCTGAAATGTAAATGGAATGGTTACTCATCCAAACTTAAAATCACTTTAGTTTAACAATTTTAATATAGATATTATACTTACAAATTGCTTTAGGATTTCCTCGTTCTGCTGAATTTGGTGATCAAATTTTGTTAGATCGTCCATAGTTTGGAAAGGAAAGTTTTTAATTTCTTTACATTCCTCAGTCAAAGTTTTGTCGTCATGTTGTTTTCTGCTTTCTAATTTTACAGCAATGACTTCTTCTGTCAATTTCGTCATTGCTCTTTTGTTACCCTCCTCTAAGTCTGTAACTTTTTTGGTCAAAGTTGAAACTTCGGATTTTAAGGACCTTATCTCGTCCCGCATTTCTATTAGCACACTTTGAAGGCAGTTCGATTGGGGCACTAAAGAACAAAACTCTTGAAAAAATGTTAACATATTATATTATTTCATTTATTACTTACCAGTTGTTAAATTGTTATAATTATTAGTTGGAGTGTACTGAAACTCTTCCGATGGTATGGAGTTAATATGTGACATTGCTAATTAGTGGTGTGAAAAAGTAGCTATTGTCAACCGAATCACGTAAGCATATAATTTTTTTATTTATTTGATTTATAGAAAATTTAATTTTATTTTCAAAGGCGATGTCAGCCGCATAATATATATTAAAACAAGTTGAGTCGATTGGTTGTGAAAAATAAGCCGATATATTTTTAATTTCCATTCCACCAAAAACAGGAATATTTAATTTGTTATTAATATCTGTTATTTTAATAAGTTTATCCTGAACCAAACAAAAGTTGTCAGGTTCTTGCAAAGAAAAAAAGAAACCATTTGCATTTACATTTAAGATTTTCCCTTGTTTAATTTTCCCAAACACTATAGGTGATGCATGCTCTGTCTCCGTTGTTATGTGATAGCTGCTTTCAACATGCCTTTTATAAATTTGTGCGGCAACGCTTCCACCCTTTCTAACTTTGCGCTTAACTTTTTGTAGATGGTTCTCAAATTTAAATGCGCTTATTCCATCTAATGATCCATGAAGCTTTGCATCTTCATGAATATGCAATAAGTTGTGAAAATTATATGTAAGAAAGCACAAATCATATAATATTGGAATGTCTTTTACAAATGATTTTAATAGTTGTTGAGCACAGGAGTTATTATTCTTACACTCTTCTTCGTCTAAAAGGATCCTAATAGCCAAGGATAACTTTAAGAAATGAGCATATCTTTCTGAGCTTAAAACTTTTCTCAATATAAAAGGCCCCGTATAAAGCAAGAATTGTCTTAGCTCTGTTGCCTTCCATCTTTCAATATCTTTCAAACATCTGGGCTTTCTCTGAAACTCCTTGGTTATGTTCCTTCTATTAAAATTCAACTCCTTTGAAATAGAATCAATTTTCCATGAAACTAAAGAAAACTGTTCACCTTTTTTTTTTATCCAAGCATTTAATAATGTCCGCATTACGCCTAAGCACACAACATGCATATAGTCTAAAGTGCACTGTGAAACAATATCGATATTAAGTTTTTCTAGTGGCGAAATGTCTGCATTTGAATGATGTTCCAACTGAACGCGGTTTCTGAAGGAATCATTGGTTCTAATAGTATACTCGCTTCCCGTGTCGAAAACAAGTCGATGTTTAACCATTTGGCCTTTTTGTGTACACCTTCCACAAGAGAAGTATCCACTATGCCCTTTAGTTCCTAATATAAAAGACTTCGCAGGTGCATCCATAACAACACAACGTACAACAATTTGGAAAAACTTATCCGCAAAAACAAGACCATCTTGCACAAGCGTATTTAGCTCAGAAATAAATTCTTCCAAAAAATCATTTGCGTTGCTTGGTTTCGAAGTTCCTTCATACACTCCAATGAGAAAAACATAACTTGTTCCTACAACACTAGAAAGTACCGGCCAAACTTGTTTACTACTGCTTTTAAAAAGCGGTAAACCATCAATGCCGAAATCTAATGTTATATTGGATAATTTCCAATTATTTTTAAACAAGAAATCAGTTAAGCCATTTTTTAGCCCGTAGTGAACATAAGTGCCAGCGCCAACTTTTCTTTCGACAACCGAAGCAGGCGTTTTTAAAAGCGTCCTCGCATCTTTTGGTACTTTAAGATTGCACTTTATTAATAATAATAACAGTGCGTTAAGTGCCACAAAACTAATATGAAATTGTAAAGCCCATTTACCCAATCCTTCGCACAAATCAAAAACGCTTTCATCACTTTCACTTTCACTATCTAAGGAACATACTTCGCATGATTCATCTACATCTGGGAAAACTATTTCATTTTGTGTTTGCATTGGCTCCTCCTGCTCTTGCGATTTCATTTCTTTATTTTTTGGGTTTATGAGCCTTTCGGCTTCTTTTTTAGCCAATCTTTTTATTTGTTTGGCTGACATCACTTTTTTTTATTTACTTTTTTATTTGAAGGTATTTATTTATTTGAAGGTACATATTTATTTTTTTGTATTTTTAAATCTATCACTTTTAATAATATGTTTTATACTTTTGTCAACTTCACTGAAATCACTTTTGAAGCATAGATACGAATCCCTCTCGAGTCGCGTTTCACGCACGCAGCTGATTAATCCCCTTTTTGTCATCCGGGGGACTCGAGGAAGACTCGCGTAGATGATTTTTGCCAAAACGATCATCCAAATGCTAGCAGGGTACACGTGCGTATGATACGTATGAATGTGTGAATATACATAAAAAAAATGCCACGCGAACAGTGATGCCAACTTTTTCAGAGCAAAAATCACTGTGTGTTCATAAAAAAGCACTAAATGAAATAAGTACTCGTATCTATGTACATATGTTACATAAATATATTTTTATTTATTTTTTTATATTTATCTATTTATTTGCAATACAGAGAAAGCCCACATGGCTAATTATATATGTATTGAATGAGTAGAAATTAAAAATTTAAGTTAACTACAATTTTAAATTTACTACATTTCATAGGTTTTTGTAATAATTTCAATTATATCGAGCCATATTTCGATTTTGCGTATAAGTAGAACATGAGTAGGAAACTAATTGAAGTTCATTTCGCAAGACACTGCAAGTATGGTGTATTAAAAAAAAACAATTAGATTTTAGGTGTTTCATCTGAATTAATTTTTACATGAACATAGTTCAGTATGTTACATTCTGTAGCTCGTTTCTGTATTTCTCGCATCGTAAAATTTCCCGCATGAAACAAGGGAATCGTGGAAACAGTGTAAATTGAAACACATAATGGCTTTTCTCACATAAGTGTTTCTGTATCGTTACTTTGCGAGAACTATCTGTCATTTAAACAAATTTCCAGCAATTATTGGAACGATGTGAGAAAAAGTGTTTCTGTAACATTATTTTGTGAATAGTTTCTCGCAATTCTCGGATTTTAAACTGTACAAAAACATGTGAATTTTTGTATTTGTGTGTGAAAATATGAAAAATAAACTAGTTGAAAAGATATGCAACGAATTGTTGAACTAAAATTATTATTAACGATTCGATATGATTATATTTATTTAGAATTTTTTTTGGAATTTTCTATAATAGAGACAGTTGCTAGAAAAAAACTTATTTCAAGCATTTTACATTCACTTTATATTCATGTTCATTATTCAACTTTATTTTTCTTGAAAATTATTATTTTTGTTATTGAAATAATATTTTTGTGACTTTTGTTTTCATTTGACACTCGATTACTGGAAATATTCCAGTAAAAACAGATTCAGTGTTGTCTGTTTTCACATTCAAATACAGAAACACTTTTTTTCACAAATCGAGAAACGATGGAATTTTGTGTTTCACACTTCATGTGAGAAATTTTACGATGCGAGAATTACAGAAACGAGTTACTGAACAACATAAGCCTTTTCCTTTTAGACCGTATTTTATATGAATGAAACAATTTGATTTATAAAATCATTATTGTATTTTTAACTTACTTTTAAAAAAGTTATAAGCGCTAAAAGTTATTTCTACTTCAACATTTGAACATGGTTATGTTAATAGTCTTAGAGAAAATATTGGCAGTATTAGGAATGGATTATGATTATTTGAATTTCTATAACTATAAACTTCAATCCAAAATTAATCAGTTCTGAGCAAATTTGTCCATTTATGTATCCTTAAATTTCTGATACTTCGTTCTATTTCTTCAATTTCACCATCCCAGCAAAAATTACCGCTTCCCAGAAGAATTTTTGTAAGCCAGCTAGAAGCAATGCATTCAGTTTCCAAAAAGCCATTAATTTTTTGCTTTACTAATTCGTTTCACAGAAGTAACAATGTATAGTTTTTGTGTACTCAGATGTAACTTTATTGGTTTAAATTTTTTTTACTTTTGTCCACTTTCTTAGAGAGCCTTAGGTTAGTACTTTTCAGAAGCATTTTTGAAAGCTTTCTATCAAGAAAGCAATAAATTGCTTCCCTCAGTGGTTAGTAATTAGATTATTGTTGTAATTAAGCTATTTTATAACTGTAATTTCTAGCAATATATTCTTTTTTCTCACTATGAATGATAAAGTTTTTCTTCCTTCGTATTTCACCCAGCTGAATTAACATTCTGCAAAGGAAACTTTGCTTTGGGGTGAAAGCAGATAGTTTTTGAAAAGTGAAAATTTCTTATTTGGTGTTTCTTATAAACCACCACACTTTCACAAATTAATATTTAGTAGATATGTAAAACACACTAAAATTAAAGGTGAAAAGCACCAATTTAGTGCCTTTTTTAAGCAACAATTTCAAAAATTCCGCACTGTTATAAATTAAAAAACTTTAAATCTAGTACGAAAAGCACTAAATTGGCACGCTGCACACGAAGCACGAATGCATAGTCTAAACAGCATGATTCATAAACATGATTCAGAGAGCGAAGCAGGTGATTCAACTCGTCGTCTAAACATAGCATTATTGTGAATGTACTGATAGTTTGATTTTAGTGTTGTGTTCGTTATAGTGGAGTTAATGTCGACGTCGTTGAAACAGATTGAACTTTTACGGCGTTGCAACGCGTTGAGATTAATACTATGTTTAGACGGTACGTGCTTCGCTCTCTATTCATGCTTCACGCCCCAATCATGACCGAATCCACTTGCTTCGCCATACAAAATTATGAGAGCGAATCAAGTAGATTCAATATGAATCTACTTGCGAAGCACGTAAAATTGGTATCTTCGCTAACTTTTATCGCAGTTAATCGCCACTTTATCTGAACTAGCTATCAAAACAAAATAGGTATATGTGTATGTGTGTGTTTGTAAACAAATAAAAACAAACCAAAAACATAGTTGTGAGTTTAATATAAATAAATTTAATTAAGTTATGAATAATATAAAAAGGAAAAATAAGAAGAAAATATAGAGATGCCTTCAAAAACAAGATTTCGCATGAGTGGAATTTATGTAAAGTATGTATGCTTATGTGTATGCATGTATAGACGTGCGTATGATACGTATGTTTGTGTGAATATACATAAAAAAAATGCCACGCGAACAGTGATGCCAACTTTTTCAGAGCAAAAACCACTGTGTATTCATAAAAAAGCAGTAAATGAAATAAGTACTCGTATATATGTACATATGTATGTACATAAATATATTTTTATTTATTTTTTTATATTTATCTATTTATTTGCAATACAGAGAAAGCCCATATGGCTAATTATAAATGTATTGAATTAGTAAAAATTACAATTTTAAATTTACTACATTTCATAGGTTTTTGTAATACCCCCCTGTTCTGAAAATCACGGTGATTTCAAATCACGTGATTTCAAAAGTAAACTATTAATAGTTGCCTTGGTAATGAGATTTTATTGCGTTTTAACTTTTTTTTTTATTTATAATAGCATATTTCTTCCAACTTCCAAAGCTATAAAACGTAAAATTTACAAAAGCAATGATTTAGCTTTTATTAATTTTTAGAAATCACCGTGATTTGGCATGTCGTGATTTGCAGAACAGGCCCGATAATTTCAATTATATCGAGCCATAGTTCGATTTTGCTTATAAGTAGAATATGAGTAGGAAAATAATTGCAAGTTCATTTGGGAAGACACTCCAATTATGGTGTACTATTTTAACAAAAGATGATCAACGAGAATTATACTCCTCGTTTCAAGAAATGCAGTTTCATCTTTTTCCTCTGGCCATAAAACTGTTTTAATAAAAGAATTAGATTTTTACATGAACATGGTTCAGTATGTTACATTCTGAACAACATAAGCCTTTTCTTTTTAGACCGTATTTTATATGAATGAAACAATTTGATTTATAAAATCATTATTGTATTTCTAACTTACTTTTAAAATATTTATAAGCGCTAAAAGTCATTTCTACTACAACATTTGAACATGGTAATGTTAATAGTCTTAGAGAAGATATTGACAGTATTAGAAATGGATTATGATTAGTTGAATTTCTATAATTATAAACTTCACTCCAAAATTTATCAGTTTTGAGCAAATTTTTCCATTTATGTATCCTTAAATTTCTGATACTTCGTTCTATTTCTTCAATTTCACCATCCCAGCAAAAATTGCCGCTTCCCAGAAGAGTTTTTGTAAGCCAGCTAGAAGCAATCCATTCAGTTTCCAAAAAGCCGTTAATTTTTTGCTTTACTAATTCGTTTTACAGAAGCAATAATGTGTAGTTTTTGTGTACTCAGATGCAAAAGTTACTGGTGTAAATTTTTTTACTTTTGTCCACTTTGTTAGAGAGCCTTACGTTAGTATTTTTCAGAAGCATTTTTGGAAGCTTTCGTTATCAAGAAAGCAATACATTGCTTCCCTCAGTGGTTAGTAATTAGATTATTGTAATTAAGTTATTTTATAACGTGTATGGTATCCTCTGTAATTTCTAGAAATATATTCTTTTTTCTCACTATGAAAGATAAAGTTTTTCTTCCTTCATATTTCACCAAGCTGAATTAACATTCTGCAAAGGAAACTTTGCATGTCTAAAAGGGGTGAAAGCAGATAGTTTTTGAAAGTGAAAATAAGGCCACCACACTTTAACAAATTAATATTTAGTAGATTTGTAAAACGCACTAAAATCAAAGGTGAAAAGCACCAAAAAAAGGCAATAATTTCTTTTTAAAGCAACAATTTGAAAAATTCCGCACTGTTATGAATTAAAAAACTCTAAATCTAGTACGAAAAACACTAAATTGGCACGATGCACACGAAGCACGAATGCGTAGTCTAAACAGCATGATTCATAAACATGATTCAGAGAGCGAAGCAGGTGATTCAACTCGTCGTCTAAACATAGCATAACTGCTCTCATACAATTTCATACCATTCAACTTTTTTTTGACATTTGACGCCGTCGACATTAACTCCAGGGTTAAACTTGTGAGTTAGTGATTTGATTAAAAATAATTTAGGACAAGAAATATTTAAAAGCTACTTAACATTGTGTCCATACAAATTGATATTTGCATAAGAAAAACAAAAATCTGATCTTTAGGCTCCATGTTAACTTTGGTAAATAGAAAATAAAATCTTACCGTTCGATTAGTTACAAGACAAAATTATATTTTATTTGTTATATTTATATAAAACAATCTACCGTATAATTTTTTTTTGTTAGTTAAGGAGTAGAGTTAGATAAATTAAAATTTCATACTAGATTAGGGGAAAGAAGGTAAGTGGTGAAATGCCAGCGGATTTATGGGGTCATCATACAAATGAAGTGGAATACTGGTGACCATGGTTGGGAAGGGCGGCTGGAGAACATCATCTTTCTCCCACGATTTTAGCGTCGAATGTTCATGTTAGTTTCCGTTTATTTTTCGTTGTTTCGTTTTTTTATTGTACAATTTATTGATGCTATCCTGTGAACAAGATTGAAGGGAGGAACCACAGCTTAGGATGAGCCGGTGCGAGCGTTAGTCAGCCTACAATCAATCTTTTTCATACCCTAAAAGGGGATATGTAACAGGAACTTAGGTTTTCGTCTATTTTATTGTAAAGTTATATCTTAAAAAATTGTGATTTTATATATGAAAAATACTACAGCTTGCAACAATTTAATCAAGTTTTGTCTTTCTCTTGAAAAATTATAGAAAAGATCGTGATATGATTTTTGCCTTAAGTGGCGATATGTACATAGAAAAAATTTACATATTTATGTATGTACGTACATATCGTCGGTTGGTTTCTGGTTTGCTGCAGACATAATGTATTTTGAATATACTGTGCCGCAAACCAGAAACCAGCTGACGATATGTTTTTATATATAGTCGGTTTGTTTCTGATTTGATGTATGGAACAAAAATGTGTTTTCGAGAAAATCGATGAATAATGTTTCGTTCATTAGTTTTATAAAAATACACGATATAATTTTTTGTTTAATAGTAAAAGTAATAGATACATATATTTTTTATTCAAACTTGGAGTTGATAAACTTTTTACATCCAACATGAAAAGTTATTAGGACTTAAAGACAAAAATCGTTGGCAACGCATGTCACAATCAAAACAACAATATTGTTCACTACTTGTTGAAATAGGTTACTGTTAGAGATGCTAATCGGGACAGGTTTTTTAAAATCCCGGGCTTCGGGCTTTACTGATGGAGTCTCGAAATCACGAACCGGGACCCCAGGATTTTCGGGACTTACAAAATCCCGAAAATATTGTGCACAAATGTACGTCCTTATATTAAAAATAATATTTTAATATTACAAAATATTTATTTTGCATGTTTAAAAGGTACTTATGTATATAATTCAGACATTTAATTGCAAATTTTCATTGAAAAGTGCAATGTATGTAACATTTTTCCTAGAAAAGAAAACGCCATAAGATATATTATATATGTATATACCATATAATATTATCTACTAAATTATTTATTCAAAGCAAAAAAAAAAGCAAAGCTCGGGATTTCCGGGCTCGAGATTTCCCATTTAGCATCTCTAGTTACGGTAGTATATATTTAAGTAGATATAAAAGGTGAAAATATCAGTTTTATTCATATAACGAATTTTAGAGGAAAACAACGGAAGAAATAAAAGACAGTTTGAATATATTCAATAAAAGAAATTTTATTAATAAAAAAACATTTAAGAAATTTATTATTCGACATATTGGCATAAGTTTATTTTAATTTGAAATTTATTTGCTGGTGGTTCAGCGATGTCTATATGCATTTCATTGTTGCTGTAACAAATCGTCAGTAGACTTCAACCACACATTTTGAACAGTCACAAACCTCTTATCTTATGTACAGACTTTCAAAAACTATTTGAGAATTCACAAATAATAATATTTTTGAAAATCACAAAAGAAAAATAAGCATAGTAGGCTTAGAAACTTATACAAACCCCAGAGTTGCGAATGAGTAAGTTCGATCAAAAGTTAGTTGCGATCAAAAGTCAGTTGCGAATAAGTCAGTTGCGAAGAAGCTCAGTTGCGGAGAAGCTCAGTTGCGAAGAAGTTCAGTTTACGAATAAGAAGTCTGTTGTTAATCAAGTGAGTCGTTAATTAAGTTGCGCGCAGTCCGTGATTTGTGATACAGCAGTGAGTGGATAGTTGAGTCTGTGCCTTACAATACGTGAGTTGGAAGTTGAAGAGACTATAGTACAGTCTATAGTGACAGTTAGAGTCTGTCGTGACTTGAGGTTATTGTGGAGTCCCTCGAGTGAAGAGTAAGGGAGCAGTGGAAGCTGATAAACGTGTGTAAGTGAAGTCAGCGAGTCTTGTGAGAGTCTGCCATAGAGTTGTTATCGGTGTAGCAACGGTGAGTGTCGGCAGAGTGAGTCTTGTGTGTGACAAGCAGCAGAGAAAGCAGAATTGCGGCAATACTAGCGCAGCCGGTTGTCTGAGACGTGCGTATACAACAGCGAGGTAGGATTAGTGTTAATCAGTTGTGAATATTTGAGTAATCTTTGTGTTTTTATTTAAGGTCTTGAATTGGATTGTATAAGTGGTATTTATAGGTAAATAAAGGTTGTATCATTCTCAACCCTAATTAGTACACTGGGGTCTTTTATTTATTGCAAATCTTCGAATCTACGGAAAAGCGTTTTTTTTAAGAGAATAAAAACGTAACATTTGGTGTCAGAAGTGGGATTTGCAAATAAAAGCGGCACGTTTCAAAAAAAAAGGTTTAAACGTAAAGTAAGAGTGATACAAAAAGCAGAACCTCACACGTTTGAAAAGGTTAAACGTGAATAAAACCACATACGTTTGAAAAGGTTAAACGTAGCAATAATTGGTTTTGAGGAAAAATGAAATTTCAAGAGCTTAATGTGGAGCAACTCAAGGAAGAGTTGAATAAGCGGAAACTGTCAACAACTGGTAACAAAGTACAACTACAGGAGAGACTACTGCAGGAGTTCCAGCGGCGCAACATCGAAATCGAGACATATGAGTTCGAAGAGGAAGAGGATACAAGCGTTTTGGACTTTAGGGCAAAGTTAGTTGACTTTATGAGAACAGTAAGAGAATTGAGAGCTCAAAGTGAAGCTGACAACAAGAAATTTATGGAAAGATCGAGAGAAACTTCAAGAGCCAAAAAAGAGAGAAAACAAGTACGAGTACGAGAAGCATCTGAGGCCACAAATAACACACTTGAAAAGTGGAAAGCGAAAATTATGGCAAACGTTCAAGAATCATCTGGAGCCAGCAATGAGAAACCCCAGGAAATTGCTGAAGCCGTAAAGACGCGGTCAGATGGTGTAGAAATGCAAGTCAGTAAATCAGACGAAGAGATTTCTGACTTGGTAAACAGTGTCAACGAAGACATTTCTGGCACAGAGGAAGACGCTGACGAAAAACTGAAGACAGAAGATGAAATCAACAGTGGTCAGTGTCAACGACTTGAACGTGAGCGAAGTTTTTCAGAAGTTTCCAGCAAAGTAAATGAAGCTCGTGACCTAGATGATAGTCAAGCAGTTTGTGACACGGCGGAATTAGCTATTGAAGAAATGGTGTCGTGTCCTCAAGACGAGGTAAATGCTAAGGTGACATCCAGACCATCAGCAAATAAAGTACACAGTCTAGAAATTGGTGGTGTTGACGAGAAACTTCAAGAATTTGATGAAGTCGTAAGCAGACGGGCAGATGGTGTAGAAATGCAAGTCATTAAATCGGACGAAGAGATTTTTGACTTGGGAAACAGTGTCAACGAAGACATTTCTGGCACAAAGGAACACGTTGGCGAAAAACTGAAGACAGAAAATTAACTTAACAGTGGTCAGTGTCAACGAGTTGAACGTGAGCGAAGTTTTTCAGAAGTTTCCAGCAAAGTAGAGGACGCTGGTGATCTAGATGATAGTCAAGTGGTGTGTGACACAGCGGGAATAGGTATTGTTGAAATGGACTCGTTTGCTCAGGGTAAATAAACTGCTACAGTATACAAAGTACGCATCAGAAAAGCAGTCGGGAAGAAAAAGACAACTTCTATACAGAGCTTCAAGCGTATGGTAAGGCAAGCTCTAGTCAAGGGTCAAGGTAGAGTCGGAGCCAAAGGCCATAAATGTGAAAGGAGTAGTCATCTCCAGAGTATGGCAAGGCAAGCTCTAGTTGAGAGAGAAAATAGAGTCAGAGCCAAATACCACAAATGTGGAAGAAGTTGTCACCTAAAGCGTAAAACAAGGCAAGCAGTAGAGGAAATGCTAAGCAGGTTTAGTACCAAGGGTTGCAAATGTCAAAGATGGTTTCATCTCCAGCATACGGCAAGGCGGGCTCTAGTGGAAATACGAAGAAGAGTCAGTACCAAGGGCCGCAAGTATCAACAAAGTAGTAATCTCCAGCGCATGGTAATACAAGTCCCAGTTGAGAAACGATGCAGAGCCAGAACTAAAGCCTACAAATATGGAAGAGGTAGTCGTCTACAACGTAACTACAAGGCGTATAGAAAACGAGGAAAAAGAAAGGTGATGATGTGCCTCTTCGGGACGAATAATGATTCGTCTAGACTTTGCATGAAAATTCTAGTGGTTGTTGTGCGAAGTATAAAAAGGGGGTGACGCATCCAACAGCAGTCAGTTGCGATCAAAAGTTAGTTTCGAATGAGTCAGTTGCGATCAAAAGTTAGTTGCGAATGAGTCAGTTGCGATCAAAAGTCAGTTGCGAATAAGTCAGTTGCAAAGAAGCTAAGTTGCGAAGAAGCTCAGTTGCGAAGAAGTTCAGTTTGCGAATAAGAAGTCTGTTGTTAATCAAGTGAGTCGTTAATTAAGTTGTGCGCAGTCCGTGATTTGTGATACAGCAGTGAGTGGATAGTTGAGTCTGTGTTTTACAATACGTGAGTTGGAAATTGAAGAGACTATAGCACAGTCTATAGCAAAGTATATTTATATAAAGTATATGCAGGTCTACAACAACTAAGAAATTACAAAAACAACATGCGCTTTGTTTGTGTAAAAATAATGGATGAATGTCGAAAACAGATGATTACAACCAGACCTGGGCAACTTGCATTACTTTTCATAAGCACTGATTGAAAAACAAAAATTTTAGTGAAAATTTAAATTTGATGTTTGTAATGCACTACTTTTTGCACTAAAATAAAATCTCTTAAAAGTGACGGATTAATATTGCATTAGCAGCTAATCGTATGGCGAAAATGCACTAATTTTGTATTGCCACTAAGCACATCATGAAGTAATGCAATATTATTGCAATATCACATATTGTACACAGTAAAATTATATAAAACGTAATCTTATTTTTATCAGATAGCACAAATAAAAAAATTCAATAAAGGAACATTGCAGGCACCTGTATAAGTACGTGCATACAAATAAAAGATCAGTAGTTCGTTTCTGTATTTCTCGCATCGTAAAATTTCTCACATGAAGTGTGAAACACAAAATTCCATTGTTTCTCGATTTGTGAGAAAAACGTGTTTCTGCGAAAACAGACAACACTGATTCTGTTTTATTGGAATATTTCCATTAATTGCGTGTCAAATGAAACAAATGTCACAAAAATTTTATTTAAATAACAAAAAAGAAATAATTTTAAAAGAAAAGAATATAAAATAATGCACATGAATATAAAATTAATATAAAATTATTGAAATAAATGTTTTTTCTATCAACTGTCCCTACATAAGACAATTAAACAAAAAATTATAAATAAACATAATCATATCGACTCGTTAATAATAATTTTAGTCCAACAATACGTTGCATATCTTTTCAACTAATTTCTTTTTCATATTTTCACACACAAATCAAAAAATTCGTATGTTTTTGTACAAATTTTGTTGTTAAAATGCGAGTTGTTTTGACAGTTCTTGCGAGAAACTTTTCACACAATATTGTTACAGAAATACTTTTTTTCACATCCTTCCAATAATTACTGGAAATTTATTTAAATGACAGATAGTTCTCGCAAAGTAAATATACAGAAACACTTATGTGCGAAAAGCCATTTTGTGTTTCAATTTACACTGTTTTTGTTACGATTCCCTCGTTTCATGCGGGATATTTTACGATGCGAGAAATACAGAAACGAGCTACAGAACTTAAGTTTTCGTTTATTTTATTGTAAGGTTATATCTTAAAAAATTGTGATTTTATAAACGGAATATACTACCGCTTCGAACACTTTAATCAAATTTTGTCTTGCTCTTGAAAAATGATAAAAATGGTAGTGATATGATTTTTGCCTCAAGTGGCGATATGTACAATGTACATTGTACATAGAAAAAAGTTTACATATTTATGTATGTAAGTATGCTTTTATGTATGTACACACTTACGTTTGCCATGTGATTTGGTGCTAGCGCAATATTAATGTATTACTTTGAACAGATTTTAGTTTAATGCCTAAAAATTGCACTATAATTATCAAAGTTAGTTCTAATGTCAGAAATTTGCATTTGTATTAATTTGGTTTAGTGTGGGAAATAGGTCAATGCATTTGCTTATTTAATGCAAGTCCCAGATCTGCATACAACAAAAAGGAAATGTATGGATAGACAAAACCAAAGTAAATTTATTGATTGATAAACCTTTATTACGTGAAATAAGTATAATAAAAGCTACATATATATTTTAATAATTAAATATAATTGTTTTTAAATGTTTTGTAACACCTTTTTTAAGTAAAAATTTATTTCAACTTTTTCACTACACACAATTGTGTATAACAAAGCAATGCAAAACAAAATGGCGTACGAAAATTGTAAACAACTTTTGACATTCATGCATTAACACTACACGAGAAAAAAATTAATCACCTGAGTACTTGCATATACTTTATATAAATTTACTTTGGTCTATAGTGACAGTTAGAGTCTGTCGTGACTTGAGGTTATTGTGGAGTCCCTCGAGTGAAGAGTAAGGGAGCAGTGGAAGCTGATAAACGTGTGTAAGTGAAGCCAGCGAGTCTTGATTAGTGTATCAACTGTGAGAGTCTGCAATAGAGTTGTTATTGGTGTAGCAACGGTGAGTGTCGGCAGAGTGAGTCTTGTGTGTGACAAGCAGCAGAGAAAGCAGAATTGCGGCAATACTAGCGCAGCCGGTTGTCTGAGACGTGCGTATACAACAGCAAGGAAAGCGTAGTAGTAATCAATTGTGAATATTTGAGTAATCTTTGTGTTTGTATTTAAGCTCTTGAATTGGATTAGTATAAGTGGTATTTATAGGTAAATAAAGGCTGTATCATTCTTAACCCTAATTAGTACACTGGGGTCTTTTATTTATTGCAAATCTTCGAATCTACGGAAAAGTGTTTTTTTTTTAAGAGAATAAAAACGTAACATTTGGTGTCAGAAGTGGGATTTGCAAATAAAAGCGGCGCGTTTGAAAAAAAAGGTTAAACGTAAAGTAAGAGTGATACGAAAAGCAGAACCTCACACGTTTGAAAAGGTTAAACGTGAATAAAACCACATACGTTTGAAAAGGTTAAACGTAGCAATAATTGGTTTTGGGGAAAAATTAAATTTCAAGAGCTTAATGTGGAAGAAGTTAACAGTATCTTACAAAAAAAAAAGAATTAAACAAGCAGTCTTTTATAATTAAAAATTCATTTGGATGACTTATAAAACCCATTAATTTTATGATATAAATATTAGTACTTTTGTATCAAATTTTTATTAAATTTTGGAAATAAATTTTATAATTTTTAGGTAAATATACCAAAAGATCTTTAATATCAGCCTTTTTCTCCTTACATAGCGTCTATACCTGATATAATATCAAATGTATTTCTATCAGCAAACGTCAAATTTCATAGCAGAGAGAATCATATTACGTGTGGACTGCAATATTAGTATTATATTACTATTATATCAGATATTATATTGTTTTCATAATATATATTTAGAAAACAATATTATGATATCAAGTGTCAAAAAACGCACACATACATACATACGTGAAGAGAATTTTGTGTATTAAAGTGGAAATTAATATTTTTTGATACAAATAATGCTGAAATGTTTTAATTATACACGATTTATTAAGGAAATGCCAAAATTTTTATGACACACACATTACTATTACAATAAACGGAGATGCTTACTGCACGGCTGCATGATAATTATGAAATATTATGATATTTTCAATAGTACATTTTCCCCTACATAGATATTAATATATTAATATAAATATATTTTTTTCCTTATTCTGCCGACGTTCTCTCTCATATTCTATCAGAGTTAATATCAGGTATAGACGCTATGTTAGAAACAATTGAAAGTGGCATAATTTTTAATTCATTCTCAAATATATTATGAGCAGTGATGCCAACAATTCAGAGGCCAACCGAGTAGTCAAAAAGAGCTAAATTTAAAAATTTTAGATTTATGCGTTTAAAAATCTATGAATGTATTTATTATTCAATTTGTACTTCAAGATTTTCTAACAATAATAAAAATTAAATTAAGAAAAAATAAAAGATCCGTTGCTAAAAACTGTGTATGTACTGCGGCATATAATGCAAGATTTGCGTGCGCAATTTGCGTTTGTGTTGGAACGTCTGGTGAAAATGATATGTCTGATTAGGATAGCACAATATCGTTAAATTGAGCCATACATTTTTTATGCTTTTGAGTCTCCGAATGGCGTACTAAATCAAAATGTTTCGCTTTTATAATTGAATTGCTATATTTGCACAAAGCTTTAGATGGATCTTTTGTTGGTTTAATCCATTTTTAAACGCGGGATTTGATTTCCAAGTTTTTCTATATTTTTGGCAGTAAGATTCCATTTCAATAATTTGTCAAAAATTTTCTAATTATTCAGAAACACACAGTACATACATAAATACATCTTACATAGTTGCAAAAATGTAAATGCCTCAAAGACGAAATAATAGGCTAAAAACGGGAAAACTTACTTTAAAAAAAGAGCTAAAGGGAAAAATTTCGAGTTAGAAGCAATTAAAAAGAGCTAAATCTAGCTCCAAAATAGCTAAGTTGGCATCGCTGATTATGAGGGGTTCGAAAACGTTTTTTTGAAGCGGGTTTGTATATTGTTGCATTTTGAAGCACTGTTTCCCTTGCTGAGTTCTTCTTATTTGATGCAGTTTTATACGGTTGTCCAGATTCTCTCTGTTGCTTTCTTATATTTTTCTTCCATAATGCTGGATTTTTTTGTCTTTTCTTTGTTGATTGGGATACGTGAGCTAAAAGAAAAATATATGTATGAATCTGTGCACAAATTTAATTAAATATACATTTTATAATTACCTGAAGGAACATATCATGATACAATAATACAGGTAGCCGCGAATCTACAGCAAATGTACAACAAATAAAACAACAGAGATTTTTATTGCTGTTTTGTGATTGACAAGAGAGACAACCCAGAGAAAACAATATACATGTACTTTCGTTTTCTCTTGGCTTTGCAAAGCATGTTTGTATTAGTACAGTTTTAATAGGCACTGTGCGCGTGTGTTGGTAAAACATAAACACCATTTGGCAGACCACATCACGAAACAAGCAAAACAGCTGGCGCTTCGCGGTTACCTGTATTATTGTATCATGGAACATATACTTCATGTGGAATAACTTCTTAATTATTGTTGGCATCACATTTGAACATAATATCTGGACACGATACATTTTCCTCGAAAATGTATTATATTCCTATGTCAACATATTTATCTGAATATGGCACTTCATGTCGAATAATAACTTTTTCATTATCGGTGCCATCACATTTAATTATGTCTGGACACGATACGCTTTCTTCCACAATGTATTCTATATCTGCATATCCATCGGAGTACTCCACTTTTTGTTCTTCATATGGAATAATAGCTTCTTCATAATCGGTGTCATCACATTTAAATATATCTGGACACGATACATTTTCTTCCACAATGTATTCTACATTTACGTATTCATCAGAATTTAGCACTTCTTGTGGCGAAAAATCATTCTTAAATATACTTGCACAAAAATGAACAAAATTAATATTTCTTAAAGAATACGGCTATTAATAATACTTACATAAATTCCTCAAAAGCCGATGGAGCTGGCGCTGAATTTTCACCCATATTTAACTATGTACATACGTATAATAATAATGTTAACACTTTTTTATATTTCTTTTCAAATTAAAAATTAAATGAGACATTTTTAGATTTTAATTGAACTGTAGTGAATTTTAATCAGAAATAATTTCTTAATCAGGCTTGAGTTCAGTAATTTCAATTCTTATTGAATGAAATATTTTTATTAATTAATGTGAGTATCTAAGGGCTAATAAATCAGTCAATGATTATTTGTATTTTATTTTTAAATCTTATTTAAACACAAAAATTTGTTTCTCACTGCACAATTAAATCAAACTTAAACAGCCAACACTGTAGATTTAAGTGTTGTTTAAATTTTACAAACACACCATATGTTTTGTGCATGTGTGTGTTTTTTGAAGGCACGTACATGAACATCATGTGGTCGTATTAAAATGAATTTCGTTTAATTTTCGCAAATGTACAACAAATGTAACACATATTTTCATATCATGAAATATATAAATAGAAAAATGCATTCTGATGCTCTTTTTGTATCATAAAATGTGTTTTTTTGCTATTTCACTTTTCTGCAAATTGATAAATCAACTTTCTTATTTATATTGAACAGCTGTTTTTTGGAAAGCTTTCCATAATATTTGGAAATATTGTAGTGCTACCGTACTTTCAACTTAATTTGATAATAGCTTTAATTAACCACTGAAAAAATGAAAGTGTATTTAAACACATTTTAATTTTTAAAGAAAATTAACTTAAACAATATTTAATTATTCATTGATTTATTAGCCATAAAGAGAAGAAAAATCAAACTAGACTTTATTAGCTGGGGAAATACCGACATTTTTCTGTTCAGCCACGCAATTCATCAGCACCCATTTCTATCTACTGGTGTAGAGATTATTATTAACATCAGCTATTTAACTTAAATTTCTATGCAATGGAATATGAGAATTGATTGTGTATACAATTATCGATTAACCTTTGTGTCATTGACTGGAAGTTATAAATTTTAATAGCACTTTACTTCTTTGAAATAAAACACTTTGCGTAAATTCAAATTACAAAGTTATAATTTTTATTAATATTAAGAAGCGAAAAGCGCTTTAAAATTATTTGTGTTCTTCGTGTCTAGGTTTTTACAACAAGCTCTTTTTCATGTAACTGTAAGAGCCACCACAAATTTTATTTTTGATTTTGAGAAAAGAATTCTACCTGCTTGACTTATGTACATGTTAACCGTTTTTCTTTTATATAGTATTAAGGAGAAGTAAAGAAATGAGTAAAATTCAATTACATATGTACATATGTATAACAAGTGTGTTACAGATTTAAGTTCATGTAATAGATAAATGAGTAAAATTAAAATACAGAGGCTTAAAGGATTTAAAGCTTTCATTCTGCGGCAACACTTTGGTAAACACATTTGTAAGTATCACTATTCATTTTCTGTTTTAACATTTTCTATTTAGGTTAGCACGAAGTTATATCACTCTACCTAAGTATGTTTAACTATTCTTTACTTATCTTTTACGATCATCACATTAATTATTTTTACTTATTCGATGCACCATCGGTACATACAATAAGTATTATTGTAGTGGCTTTATGTTACTTTGTTTTTGCTTTCTACAGTTGACTTCGCTTTCCAGCATTCTGAAGCAGTGATTGCCAAGTGAACAGTGACTGGGAATTGTTTGACAACTTAGTCAGGAATCGTCTAAGGCAAACGTCGTGTGACTGCCTGAGTGTGGAAGACATTGATAGCAATGTGAATACGATTACTGAGGTCATAGTTAAATCTTTCGAAGAGAGTTGCCCTCTTCGGGAATGAAAATCCGCCTATGAGAATCCCTAGATGACAGGAAGGATGTCCGCAGGCTTTTTAACAGAGCCAGACGTAAAAAATTGAATATATACTGGAACAATAATCGCTTATCTCAAGGAATACAATAAATTAATTCGGACAGCACAACGCAACTCCTGGAAGCTTTTCTGCGAACAGGTTGATAGTTTAAACGAAGTCTCAAAGATAAAAAAGTTTCTTCCCAAAACACGCAACATAAAAGTCGTTACGAAGTTACTCTGATATTCAAAATAACGGCCAATCGAATTATCTACAAACGCATAGAAACATCAACATGAATTTTCCCGATTGTGCTAGAAGACTGTGATTGTCTGGCTTAGACTTGGGTCGAACTCGTTCACTTGTTAATTTTTGCCACAGACCCATGTAATTTAAATCGGTTTGATCATTGGTTTGTGGCAAAAATGAACTAGTGAACGAGTTCGACCCAAGTCTAGTCTAGCTACCAATAGTAAATGACAATACAGATGGCAACATGGATAGCAGCCAAATCGTTATGCAATAACAAGTCATTACGACACCTATGAGCAAAGGACGAACATTCTAGAAACCGGTTCCTGTACTATAAAGAGAGGCAAACTTTGTGAGAATGAGTTAGTCTTATTCAGAAGTTAGTCAAGTCAACATCGTTGAAGGTAAAGACCTCGTGCGGTAAGAAGTAATTAAGTAAAGGCAGTCAGCTTGTAGTGTTGAATAAACAGAGAGCATCAGCAGAATAATTGTATGTTTCCACCGACTTTAAATCAAGTTGGTTTAAGTAAATCACTTCAAAGTGTTTCCACCGAGCTTGTGAGTGATTTGTTGTTCGAATTTTCGTACTCAATTCATGCACGTACTTTATAAGGTGGCCGCAGCAGCTGTAATGTGAATTTTATTCACATGTGGTTGACATTTCAAATGGATTAGATATTCCTTATTGTCATTTTTTCGAAATTGTCAATCACTATTGATGGATGACCCAGGGATGGAGTTTGTAATTTTAAAATCAACGCTGGGTTGCATACATAAATCGAGTTCGAAAAATAGTATTTTCGACATTATTTAAAATAAATCAACCACTTTGAGTTGATTTATCCATATGCAAAATGTATGGTAAATCATGTAGAAATTAACATTATTTGCACAAATCATCATCATTTTTGTATAAATCATGCCGGCGGAAACATACTATAAGTCTTGTGTTGTACGAGACGAGTGTATATAACAAAGTGGAAGACGCAGTGGTAACCAGTTATGAATATTGGAGTAATCTATTACTACGTTTATACGCGCACTATTTGCAAATAAAATTATTTGCAAATAAATTAACTCACTGTTTATACGGCATAGCAAAAGTACACAAACTTGGTAGCACTTCCATAGAAAGTTTACTTATGTTGACAAAAAAATAGTGTAAAATGCACAAAATATCAAATAATTATTTGTTTTAATTGTTATTATTTGCTTCTATCAATGTTTTTTGTGCAATATTTATCCATTTATTGTTTTTTCTTATGAAACATTTGTAAGCGTGGCAACCTTTTCCATTTTATTTGCAAATAGTGCGTTAATCGTGAATAGTTTTCTGAATTAGTAAGTCGCAATAAAAACAATAATATGGCAACAATTTACTGTTTTATTTGCAAATAAGCCCTGCGTATAAACGTAGTATATGTGTTTGTATTTAACTCTTGAATTGTATAAGTGTTATTTATTGGTAAATAAAGATTGTATCATTCTTAATCCTAATTAGTACACTGGGGTCTTTTATTTATTGCAAATCTTCGAATCTACGGAAAAGCGCTTTTAAAGGATAAAAACGAAACTATATAATAAGAATAAACGAATTTGTGTAGCTTTCAAGTTCGATAAATTCATTAAATCGTATGATTTTCTTTGAAACTCAAAAGTGTGCCACTAGATCAATGAAACCTTGCAGAAATATATCTCATAGTCAAAGGGAGGAAAAAGTTCCCCTCAGAAGAACTAATCGCTCCTCTGAAAAATTAAATTTCTTTCTTAAATTTTTTCATACTTTTGTTTAGCAAATGCCACTTTTAACATTGGCGAAAGTTCAAAACCTTAAACGTGGGCTCAGTAGACCGTAAGATGCCATTTTCATTTCCGCTTCATTTTGTGGGTGGTGAAAAAAATTTTATTTGCAAAAATAATGCAAATATTAAAAATATGTACTAAGGCTAATAAATCAGTCAAAGTTTAAACGCTGGTTTAGTTAAACTAAACTCAAATTTATTTGTACTTTAAACTCAACAGGAGCAAATCAATATGCAGTTTAAAAAATAATATGTGGCAGCACTAGAATAAATGTCAAAAGACAGCTGTTTTGCAGTAGGCTATCAATTCTTTGTACAATCAAAAAGTTAAAACATTTTATTAAAGGTCGCCAAAGAGTCTTGCGAGTTAAAATGGCATTTGCAGAACACCTCTCTTGCGACTTCAAGTCACAATTTCAAATGTTATGCGATTTGCGATTGTGTCAGAGCATACCCGTAAGTTAAATATGTTTGAGTTTCACACACTCTCACGCATGAAAAACATGTATTTTAGTTGGCACTCACTCTCACGTCAAAATAAAAATACTCTTTTATCGGTCCTGTTATTTTCAGTTCTCGTTGTACCTTCATAGTGAACAGAATTCTTAGCGGTGCTTTTTTTACATACATACTAAACAACAAAAAATACAAAAAAATATTCGTAATACATATTTGACTTTAATAAATAAGCTTTATTTGCTTTGCCTATATTTTTTACATAGAAATAACAAAAAAAACCGCAAACAAAAAACACAAACAAAGTGCCCTTGAGGAATACTCTATATGAGTACCTCAAAGGAAAAAAATTGTGAAGTGAGTTCTAACGGCAGAAATGCCTATTTTACTGTGAGTTCTGAAACTCTTAATGAAAACATTACAAATAAAAAATCTGATGATAGACTTGCTGTGAGTTCTGAAGCCCTTGTTGAAAACAATAAAAATAAAAATTCTGATGAAAAACTTTTTCCAACTGCAAATTCACTTTTTCGTCAGCGATCAAATTCGCTTTGTCCAATGCCAAATAGTGATTCGTTAACACTAACGTTGCCTAGTACCTCGTCATATAAGTCAGTGACATCATTCGCTTCGGGCTCGTATTCATCACTAAACCTAGTTATCACAACAGATAACAGTAGCCCAAAACCAAAGGTCCAAGTCGGAATGGACAGATATATAACTGTTTTAAAGCGCAGGCGAAGCCCAAATTCTACTAAAATTGCATCTGCTACAAATATGTCTAGGGATAACAGCGCATCATCTACCAATCGTCAAAATCGCTTCTCCATATTGCAAGACAATAAGGACAAGCCCACTGCATCATCGCAAAAGTCTTTTAAGCCATCACCTATCTATCTAAGACAAAAAATTCTAACGCGCTTTTAAAAAAACTACTGTCGACCATTGGTGAAAATACTTTTTACATCATTCCAATTAAACGAGGTAATATTGATAAAACTAAAATCCAAATATATGATGAAAAAGATTTCGAAAAATTGTTAGTGAGTTTGAAAAAAATAAAACTAATGTTTACACATATCAACTTAAGAGTGCTAAATGCCTACAAATAGTATTAAAGGGCATATATTCATATGTTGAGCGCGAAGAGTAAAATGTGCACTTATCGACCAAGGATTTAAGGTAAAAAATATTACCAATATAATCAATAGAGAGAAGATTCCACAGCCTCTATTTCGTGTTGAACTGGAGCCGAATGATATACAGTTGAAAAAAAACGAGACGCACCCAATTTATAGTCTAAAATACCTCTTATACCGAAAAAATCACAGTTGAAGAGCCACGTAAGCGTTCAGGTCCCGTACAGTGACATAATTGCCAAGAATATGGTCACACAAAAACTTACTGCAAATTACCTACAGTTTGTGTTATCTGCGGTGAATTGCATGGTACTGCTATCTGTACTAAGCCAAAAAACCAAGCAGAAAATATGCAGTAATTGTGGAGGTAATCACACCGCTAACTACAGAGGATGCCCTGTATATTCTTTCGTTAAACAGGCTATGGGTCAAAAACCCAAATTAGCTCCAGTTCAATCAGCAATGCTTACTCCGCCACTCTTCCTCAAACTAGCCAACTAGTTACTTCACGTGTATCGTGTACCCTTGCTGCTAAGACTAGCTCTACTCCCACACAAAATGTTCCACCGCCAAGTAATTCAACGAATGCAAACTCTAGCTTTAACTTTAGCCGTCTTAAAGCTACTACTGAGAATCTGGTGCTAACTATAAAAAACTTTACAACAAATATGACTAGCATGATGCAAGAAATGCTGAGAGTGCAGAATACTCTGCTTCAAGCATTAGTTAACAAGCCATGAACATGTTAAAAATATGTTTCTGGAACGCAAACGGGATTCGCCAACATAAAAATGAGCTTGAGCACTTCCTGAAAAAAAAATTGATATAATTAATGTTGGTCTCGGAGACTCATTTAACTTCGAGAAGCATTTTTAAAATTTCTGGCTACACCTTATATGATTCAAAGAACCCAAGAGGAAGAGCATGCGATGGATCAGCAATTCTAATAAAGTCAAGACTCAAGTATTATATTATTGACAACATTTGTGAAGAACATCTACAAGCAATGAATATTTGTATTGAACATTTTTGCACAAATTTTGTGATATCATCAATTTACTGCCCTCCCAGATTCGCAATTACTGAAGATCAATACGAGGATTTCTACAAATCTCTTGGCCATTATTTTGTAGCAGCTGGCGACTACAACTCAAAACATACGTTCTGGGGTTCGCGTCTTATTACACCTAGAGGTCGCGCGTTGTTCAACACAATTTCAAAAATGGGCTTGTACGTGATTTCGAGTGGGGAGCCCACATACTGAAAATTCCGGATGTTATAGCTTTTGGCGTCATTAAAAATATTTCTAGAGAACTAATTCACGTTGAAGCTTTTCTAGATCTCTCGTCTGATCACTCTCTCATGATCGTTACAATTTGTAGCCCACTGAGAAGTGCTTTACCTCACTCATATGTGAAGATGATCAGTCGTGTAAATTGGCTGCGATTAAAAAAATATCTTAGTAGTCATTGCACGAAAAACATTACGCTAAGAACACCCGAAGATATTGAAGCTAACATAGCCAACCTTAACGAAATGATTGCACTGGCTGTTGGACATGCTACTACCTCTCATCCGCAGACTGGGTTGAATAGAATTTATTCTACAGATATGGGAATGGCAACAGCACAGATCACCTCAACATAAAACTAGATTTAAAGAATGCACTAAACGACTCCAAGAGTTGCTTGCATTTGAAAAACTGCATCTATTAAAAATTATATGGAAGGTGTTGATGTCACACCAGCATCTAATTACTCTTTGTGGCGCGCTGCTAGAAAGCTGAAAACCCCCGTTGAGTTTAAACCACCTCTGCGCACATCTACCGGAGGTTGAGCTAGAAGCGATACTGAAAAAGGTAACATATTCGCTGATCATTTAAAATACGTATTACCCCAAACATATGTACTGGTGTTGTTGATTTACCGAGTGTAGTTGCTCTACACTGAGAAAATTAAATCGTAAAATCAAAGAAAATACACTTTGTTGCAAAGACTTTTATTGGTCAGATTGTGCCCAAAGACAAAACAACTTTACCAGAAAGACGCAAAGTTCTTTAGATTCCCATGAAATATATACTTAAAATCGAAGACTTAAAATCTTGTGGCAAGGATGTACGTCTTTGGGCACACATGAAAAAAGTCCTTAAACTAAGGAAAAAGTATTTTCGCACAAAGACTTTCATTCGTTAGTCTTAAGACTAACGTTAAGTTTCGTTATGCATTCGTAAACAAATTTAACTTTGAAGACTAAATTCTTTAAAGACACAGACTTTATCTTTATTTTTTTTAACCGCTCTTGTTTACCGTTGCAAGCAAACATGTGTGAACAAGCAAAAATGTTCACTTATGCATTGAAGACAAAATTCTTTAAAGTTACAGACTTTGTCTTTGTAGCAAGGATGCTTAGCTTTAAAAAAACAAAGAAAAGTCTTTAATTTTAAATACGTTTTTTAATCCCTTATTAGCAAAGAAATTAATCGTTGTAGCAAATATTTTATCTTTACGGAAAGGATAATTTCTTTGATTAAGCTTCAAAGAATTGTAGTCGTTTGTGTTGAAGACGCACCATTTGCTTGTTTAAAGAATAAATCATTGATGCAAAGATTTTTTCCTTCTAACAAAGATATTTTCGTTACAATTTTACAAAGACGTTTTTTCTTTGATTTTAAAGCTTTTAATTTTCTCAGTGTACCCCCGCGACCCATAAAGTTTAAGATACCTGATGTACAAAAACTAATTGCTGAACTTTATTGCGAAGAAAGCTCCAGGTATTGATGGAATTAGTAACAAGACGCTGATGAACTTGCCTCATGTTGCAATAAGAATCCTGCTATTTATTTTTAATACAATTTCACGACTGCAGTATTTTCCACATAACTGGAAACTTGCCAAGATCAAAATAATTCCGAAGCCGGGCAAAGGCCTTACCAAGGCTGAGTCATATAGGCATATAATCTTACTATCAACAATCTCAAAGCTTTTTGAAAAGCTGGTCATGACTAAAATATCCAAAATTTTAGCTGATAATGGGTGCATCTCGGACCATAAATTTGGTTTTAGAAGTCAGCATAGCACAATGGAGCAAACGCAAGTTATAAGGGGTACATTTGAAGAAAATAAGTATTGTTCTGCCCTTTTTATTGATGTTTCCCAGACTTTTGATAAAGTATGGCACGAAGGACTATTTTTAAAATTGAAAACATATCTGCCAATAAACATACAAAAACTTTTGGAGAGTTATATTATTGATAGGAAGTTCACTGTGTACCACAGGGTAGTATTCTGGGGTCAGTCTTGTATTTAATATATACTTGTGATATGCCTGTGAGCAATAATATACACACTACTACATTTGACGATGATACAGGCTGCATGAGTATGCATGAAAGCCCTTATGAGGCATCCCGCAATCTCCAGGAACATATTATTCAGCTTGAAACATGGTTGAACTTTTGGAGAACTAGAGTAAATGAACAAAAGTGTGTTCATATAACGTTTGCCCTAAAATATACTTGTTCCCCCATTCGAATCAACAATCAAAATATTCCTCAACATTCTCAAGTGAAATACCTTGGCATACACCTTGATCGACGGCTTACATGGAAACCCCATATTGACTCAAAGCTAACACAAATTAAGTTTCATTTAAGTTAACTCAAATACATTGGTTGATTGGCAGACTGCAAACTTTTACTATAAAAGTCGCTTTTGAAGCAAATGGTGCTACGGAATTCAGTTATGGGGCACTGCTTTAGATTCAAATATAGAGAGAATCCATCGAAGGCAAAATACAATTTTACGGTTAATAACATCGGCTCCATGGTACATCAAAAATTCAAATATACATCGTGATTTAAATATGCCACTAGTGACTGAAGAAATTTCAAAATACGCAGGCAAATATTTAACTAAACTCGAGTCTCATCCTAATCCGCTTGCTCGTAATATTTTGAACTGTACTGGACATATCCGTTTAAAACAGAAGGACACTAACGCCCTTATGCAAAAACGATTGTTAACGTTAAAGCATGCTTTAAAACCGGTTTAGCCATACAAAATTCGTTTGTTAAACCAACTTTAAGTTTAACAATCGTCGAGCCCATTAATTACACTAGTTTACAAAATAAAATTTTTTTCATGTACATTTGATGAGATATAGAATTCCTTATGTATTTTCTTCCGCTGAATTCGAAAATCAAGGTTAAAACATTTTTTAATGGACCAGTTTTTGAGATATTGTGATTTTTTCAGTTTTTCGACCTTTTTTCACTTGACTCATCATATCTCGAGCTAGAACTGTCCGATTGGGTCGTTCTTGGTATTCAATTGAAAGGTATTGAGTTGACAAATAAATACATATGTATAATCGGATCTTTAATTGATATAGTGGTTCAAAATATATCGATGAAAATAGGGCACATTTTCAAAAAAATCATATTTTACAATGCTGACAGAAAAGTACAAATCGTTAAAAAAAACGTCTCGTTTCTGTTCATGTACGTAAAGATAATGCTTTTACGTAAGAACTAAGACCAAGTAGAAGAAAATCGACCGAAAAATTACAAAGTTATAAGCAATGGATTGAATAAATCCAAAGTAAAAATACATAAAAATAACAATAACGCAGGTCAACATAATGAAACTTATTATGTAAGGTCAAAGGTTTCATAGTAAATTTGTATATACTAAGTACTGTGTATCAATCCCTTTAAATTAGTTTTTTTGAATTGACTCTGTATCTCGAGATTTTCCATTATAAAAAAAGAGGATGCTGTATCACATAATTAGCATTAAATCGAGAACCAGTTCTTCGACTCAATAAAAAATTACACAGAAGCCTAGGAAACAAATTGACCTTTAAATTACGTTTTACGTTGTGATACCTTCATATGTTTTAAATAAAACGAGTCAAATTTATTAAAAATCATTGCATTAATTCTGAATTTATTCACAATTAGCATACGAGTATATTTTACAAAATAAAATAATAATAAAATAAATAAAAATTAAAAAATTCCGTAAAATCTAATCGTATGCTAGCACTTAATTGTGAATAATTAATGCAATAATTTTTAATAAATTTGGCTCGTTTTATTTATAACATATGAAGGTATCACAATTAATAATAAAATGAAAAATTTTGTTCAGTTTAAAATTTTTACGAGTATCTTAAGAAACAAACGATTTTCTAAATATTTTTGAAAAAAATTAATTTTTTTGTATAAAACTTTCTGAATATCTCTGAAACTATAAGACTTATAAAAATATAAAAAAGACCAAGAATATATCTAGAGAAGATGTGATATCTTCTAAGCGGCTAGACCGATTGTCTTAAAACGTAGCTAAGAATCCTTTCGATCAAGTCACCTTTCAAACAGAAAAAAACTAAATCCAAATCGGTGCAGCCGTTTGGTCTGTACGTGGACTCAGAGAGAGACACACATACACACAATACAAACTTATAACACCCCTATTTTGGTTGGGGGTTAAAAATAGTCCATTTCTTGTTATAAGTGTTACTACACACCAGCGATGCCGACTATTTATAACCCAAACGCGCTATACCCCTTCTCAAAACGCGCTAGAACGCGCTAACTTACAGCATTATCAACAATTTATAGTCAAAACGCGCTATTTTCCTACGCGCTAAATTAAATTTTAATAAGGGTCGATGTATGAGTAAATACGAGTACAATTAATTTTTTAGTAACTCTTTTCCGGATTATTATTGCTTCTTCGAAATTTTATCCTAAATAACTAAAATCATTTAATACAGAATCAGTCTCGCCTTCCAAATATTCGAAATTCTTAGTTTTGATTTTAATTTTATTTGTCAAAATTTGTAACAACTTATATAAATTGTCGAATAGTGTTGCGATTTAAATGCTTTTTGAACTACAAAAAGAACAGATGCTTAATAAGTTATATACATTTTTTGGGTCACGACTAGGAGTACAAATTTTTAACTGTGAAATTTCAAAATATTTGCCATTTACAATATTAAAATGCGTTCTTAATTCTAACCGCATTAAGGGAATTTTATTTACATCTAAATCATTAACGAATTTAAACAAAAAGTTACATTTTAATAAATTTATACAAAAAAGTAAAAAGATATTGAACTCAAATGACATTTTTGACTTTAATCAAAACGCGCTAGTTTAGCGCTTTTTTTTTATTAAACGCGCTAAGACGAAAAAAAGCGCGTTTGGCATAGTTAAAACGCGCTAAAACTAGCGCGAAGGGCGCTAAATTGGCATCGCTGCTACACACTATAAATTGAGTATTAAGTTTTTTGTTGAGAACATTTTTAGATATTTATGTGAAAATGCATAGCGATAATAATAAAAAAACATATGGAAAAATCGTACGTTCGTGACCCGTACGTTCGCGACCGGTACTTAAGCTAATTAAACAAAAACCAATAGAGGTATTTTATTGTGTAAATACTGGATAGAGACCTACATTAATACACTTTTGAAATATATTAAGCACTTTTCATTATTCCGTTCCATTTCGCAGATTTTTACATTTCACTACTGTCAGCCAAAGTTGACTTCTATTTTGCGTACGTTCGTGACCACATGTTTATAACTATTAATATGAAAACTTAAACTCGATGAAATTAAATTTTTTGCACTAAGCATAGAGCTACCAAAATGCTATCAAATCGAAAAAAAAATGCTAGGAAAAGTTTTGTTTTCTATATGCTTTGTACATGAAAAGGGTACGAACGTACGTTCGTGACCCCAGGAAATGCCCATATACATAGATCTAAGATTTGATTACTTATTGTTAGTTCATTTATTTTTGAAGATACAATAAATAAATATTTTGTAGTATAAAAAAAATCGGAACTGTTCTGAAAATCACGCTGATTTCAAAAACAAACTATTAATAACTCTTTTATTAGTGGATTTTTATTGTATTTTAAGTTTTTGTCATGTATAATAGAATATTTTATTCCATTATGAAATTTACAAAAGCTTTTTTTTTAGCTTTTATCATATTTCATAAAGAAGTTTTACAGCCTGGCCCACGATGTCGACAAGAAACTTTCGATGGACAACTTGTATTGAAAACAACAATAAAATAAGAACAAATTAATAAATATAAAAAATCTAAAATCTTTCAATAAATTTTGTTTCAAAGGTCACAGGACCTTTTAAATTTAAATTTTTATAGCTATTGCTATTTATGGCGCGATACAGGGGTTAGAAAATGATTTTCGTAACAAAATTAATCGACACTATTACAGTTATAAATTTATTTTTGTTTTGATTTCTTTGTACTTAAAAGCAGCTTACGAAAATAAACGAAACAAATTGTTTGAATTTGTTTTGTAGTTAATTATTATTTTTCGAACTGTATTTTGTTTCTTAAATTCTTATGAATTGAATTAGGCTACTGTTCGTAACGCTTTTTAAGCCAAATTACATGTGATAATTATTAATGAACAAATAACATCAAGTTAGTTGTAAATATTTTGATAACAACACATAGTTGAACGGAACAGCCAGCCGTTTTCGAAGGCCACTAAACCTTCCTCATCAGCGTTCTTCTGTGTTTTGGTCCACTGTGTGTGGTGTCAGTTGATGTAGATGTCTGCCTTATATACGAAACTTTATTGCAAATGGAATATGTGAATTAGTTTGATTCATTGCATTTTTCAATTTGCTCATATATATGTTTGGTAATGAAGACTCAAAATTTACCATCTTCCATATATATTACAACAGTCTTACCATTGTCGTTTGTTCCTTACTAAATATGCACATGTTTGTTAATTTGCTTATTTTTGTTCTACTTAAGACAAACTTTTTTGGTTTGTTACTATTAAGTATATTTTTATTTTTGATTTTTGCCACAAGCCAATGACTATTAATTTTAGTTAATTATTATTTTTCGAACTGTATTTTGTTTCTTAAATTCTTATGAATTGAATTAGGCTACTGTTCGTAACGCTTTTTAAGCCAAATTACATGTGATAATTATTAATGAACAAATAACATCAAGTTAGTTGTAAATATTTGTTTTGTTTCGTTCTTTGAAGTGAGTGAAAAAAAACAAAACAAAAACAATGAGAAACCTTGCTCAATTTGTTTTTGTATTTGTTAATGCACGAGCATTATTTATTTTAAGTTCAATAAACCTTAACACACTTGGTCAATACATTTATTTACTTTTACTTTATTGTTGCATACAATTGTAATTTAATATGGCACACTTTTCCTAAATTAATACATAATAATGCACAAGAATCATTTATTATTTTATTTAAGTTCAATAAACTTTTGCGCACTTGGCCTAAATTAATACATTTTTTATTACAATTTATTTTTATTTTTACTCTTTCCTACACTGTAATTTAATACCGCACAAATAAATTAATCATATTTCTTTGATAAAACTAGTATATAAGACTAAGAAAATTCTGAATAAAACAATTCTTAATTTGAAAATGAAAGAAACGGTCTTTTTCAATTAAGATAAGCAACTCGGTTCAAGTGCTGTTGTTGCGCCAACTAAATCAATTTACCTCCAAGTTAAAGTGCTTGAGAGATCATACAATAAACCAAAAACTCTTCAGGTTTATGCGCCTGTAAGAAAATTATTATTCTCAAAACATTGAAGTAATCTTCCCATTTCTTTGAGCTACAAGTGCTTGGAAGAAAGCCCAAGGCGAAGATTCTTAACATTTTGATTCCCTGAGATGCATTTTAATTTTCCTTACCTGCTGTAATTGATGAGGAGTCAAGAGTAGTGGGCTTATAATACCATGGTGAGTGTTTGTTAAAATATGAAGTATTGATAATTGTGTCTGTTGTAATTGTTAATTGGATGCACAACGAAAGAAAAAGACGGTAAATCTTTTCTTGCTGCCATTCGTCGCTTACCATATTGCGTATTTGTTCAATTTGAAAATCAATTCGATCGAATTTTTTCTTTACTGCTTCTTGATCTAATCTCATTATGTTTATTGTAGCGTCAATGATTGAGGTTTGATTTTTTAAGAGATCGAGAAGATGTTCTTCGTTTTCTTTAACTTGAGAAATTGTACCAGCCATATCTTTGGCGTATTCGGAGTCTAATACACCAAAAAGTGAATGGGCGATATTTGCAACTAGATCGATTGCTGCTCTCTTTTTTATCCGCCCAGACAACAGAGTGCTGTCTAATTTTAATTCAGCTTCTGTGTATTCTTGACCAGGCTTGCGCATGTAGTTTTGTCCTGCATTTGCTTGCATAGATCGTTTAAGGTTTGTGTTCCTTGCGAAAAAGTTGCCGCTTCAGTCCAAAATTCTTTTAAGTTGTGGGGTTGTTCGTATTAATAGTCAACCATGTAATTACAAAATTCAATTTATTTATTTTTAAAATTACAGATTACTTATATTTTACACAAAAAGTTTTATTGAAAAGAAAAGGAAAAAACGAGTCTATTTGCAACGAGAGCTGGACGGGTAATAATTAAACTTAAGCTGTTTGCATTTCAGCGTAGTACAAAAAGGTACTTTTTTAGCATTAGTGCTGTCACTCACCACAAAGTCATAGTACACTAATAATTGCCATTCTGTAGTTGAAATTGTAGCGGATCCAATTCCTTCAAAATGTATGCCCAGACGATTTTCGAACCTTTTATTATGTATTTGTGCCCCTAATGCTAGCGGCATTAATATGATCGCCATCATAATAGTGAAGATGTTTTGGCTTATCGATATTCTTTTCCGTTTTTTATCAACTTGAGGCCTTTCGTTCCGATGAATGCTTGTGCTAGTCGAGTCATCTTGTTGAGGAATTTCGTTATCTTCAGAATTATTGATTGGTAATAGTGCCAGCCTAGAAATTGGTCTTCTGCAAACTCCTTTTGATGTTTTGACATCAACTACTCGAATGAAGCCATCATAGCCCTTATGTGTTTTTACAATTCTTCCTAGAGGCCACTGTAAAGGAGTTGTGTTGTCCTCCTTTATTATTACCATGTCTCCCGATTTAATGTTATCCTGTTGTTTATTCCATTTGTGTCTGTGTTGGAGTTCTGACAGATACTCTTTTGACCAACGCCTCCAAAATTCTGATTTTAAATGTGTAACTAACTTCCATCTGGTGAGAAGATTCTTTCGGTTTTCGGTGGCTGCTACGTCAATTTGGGAGTTGAGTGGTGCTCCTATAAGAAAATGGACAGGGGTTAATGCTGCCAAATCGTTCGGATTATCTGACATCGGACTTATGGGTCGGGAATTAAGAATTCCTTCAATCTCTATGACCACTGTGTCAAGTTCCTCATATGTTAGTGATGCTGTTGATACACTTCGTACAAGGAGATGTTTGGCCGATTTTACTGCTGCCTCCCATAAGCCTCCGAAATGAGGTGCTCTTGGTGGTACAAAATGAAACATGATGCCTCGAGCTGTACATTCTTTGTAAATTTTTTCGGTAGCTGACTCTCCGTAAACTGCTTCTGACAACTCTGCCAGTTGATTTTTGGCACCAAAAAAGTTGGTGGCATTATCACAGTATAAGTTATTGCAATGGCCTCGTCTGCTTATGAATCTTTTTAATGCCCCTATGAATGCATCTGTTGTTAAACTGCTAACTACTTCTAGGTGCACTGCTTTGGTAGCAAAACAGCAAAATACCGCAATGTAAGCCTTCTGAGGCCTCTTTCCTCTGCTCTTATAGTGGACCCAAAATGGACCACAAAAGTCAACTCCAGAGTTAATGAAGGGTCGAGCTGGACTGATTCTTGTAGATGGCAGATTTCCCATGATTTGAGTAAGAAGTTTTGGTTTAGCTCTAGCGCATTTTATGCAATGTTGGACAATTGATCGGGCCATTGACTTTCCCTTGATTGGCCAGTATTTTTGTCTTGTGTGTGATAAGAGTGCCTGAGGACCACAATGACGGTTTTCCTCATGCACCATCTGCATCAGCAATTTTGATATCGGGTCATTATAAGGGATAAGCATTGGGTGTTTGGTGTCATACGGAAGCTCTGATGTTTCTAATCTTCCTCCCACTCTGATGATGCCGTTGGTGTCCAAAACTGGGGCAAGGTTATTATATGGGCTATTCTTGCTTACTTGCTTGTACATTATTAGGTGTTTTACTTCTTCGTCAAAATCTGAGTGTTGCATTGCCCGTACAATCAAAGTAAGAGCTTGTTCCAGTTCTGGAACTGATAATAATAGCTTGGATTGTTGATTGCCCCTTCTTGTATTGTTGATGAATCTCACAATGTAGCTCGTTGTACTCGTTGTAGAGTTCTGAATGAGCCATTATGTTTAATGTTGTAGATCACGCTTTCTGTAGGATCACTCGCTGTAGTTGCTGCTGCTACCCTTTTTCGCTCTATATCAGAATTCAGATCGATGATATTTGCTTTGGAGACTTCTTTTGGCCATATCTCCTGTTGTCCATGTAGAAATATGGGTCCGTAAAACCACAAATTGTTTGATGCGAGTTTTCTTGGAGAGATGCCACGCGACAAGATATCTGCAGGATACTCTTTTGAGCTGACATGTCGCCACTGTTCTGCTATTGACAATTCTTGTATTGCAGCTATTCTGTTAGCCACAAATGTTTGATATGATGATGATTGTGAATTGATCCAGGCCAAGACGATCTCTGAATCTGTCCATAAATAAGTAGGAACATCCTTGTATTTTAAGTCTTTCTTTACTCTTGAAGTGAGCTGAGCGCTTAATAGTGCTGCACAGAGTTCGAGACGAGGTAAAGTTTGACGCTTTAGAGGTGCGACTCGGGACCTTGAGCATAATAATCTCACAATAATCTGATTATTTTTCGTTGTTGATCTAATGTAGACTGCTGCGCCGTGTGCCTTTTCTGATGCGTCTGCAAAGGCATGAATTTGTATGTTGGATGTCACATGTCCTTCGAAGATATGTCGCGTGATTCTTAGATCTTTTATGTGTTCTAACTCTTGTCTGAACATAACCCAAGTTGAATGAAGATTTTCTGGCAGTGCTTGATCCCAGTCTAACTTTTTCTGCCATAGTTCTTGGATGAATATTTTGGCGGTAACTACAATCGGCGATAGTAGTTTCAAAGGATCAAATAAACTAGCTAAATCTGAGCTAATTGTGCGTTTTGTTATGTGGTTAATCTCCCTTAGGCATACTTTCACACACAATTTGTCATGTTGTGGCATCCATGTTATTCCCAAAGTTTTCACAATATTATTATTCTCACTATCGAAGTCAAAATTAACCTCTTGTTGTTCCTCGGCAACGTTTTGAAGTAGTTTTGAATGATTTTCTGCCCATTTTTGAAATTCAAAACCATGCTGGTGCAATATGTGTTGTAGTTCTGACTGAATTGTAAGAACAGTGTGCAAGTCATCCCCTCCGCCAATACCGTCATCTACATAAAAGTTTTCGAGTAAAAATTGAACTCCATGTGGGTATCGTATCATGTTTGTCTTAGCAATTTGTTCTAAGCATTTTGTCGCTAAATAAGGTACAGATCTCGTTCCATATGTGACTGTATTTAGTTTATAATACCTTATTGGCTTGGTGGGATTTTCTCTCCAAATGAGTATTTGAAAGTTTCTATCATCTGGGTGCATTACTATTTGGCGGTACATTTTTTTGATGTAGGTTGTGAAGACAAATCGTGGACACCGAAAGCGTAGTAGAATAGAAAATAATTCACTCTGTACTATGGGTCCTGTATACATTATGTCGTTCAATGGCATCAAAAACTACTCGTAATTTTGTTGTTAGACTTTCAGGTCTAAGTACACAGTTGCGAGGAATGAAGTAATTTGGTGTTTGCATAGAGTTTATGTCTATTTGGGCCATGTGTCCTAATGCTTGATATTCTTTCATGAAATTTATATATTGAGCTTTGATTTCTGGAGTCTTTGATAATCGCCTTTCTAATGATAGAAATCTGTTGAAAGCTACTCCATGGGACTCGCCAAGAGTGTTTGAGCTAGTGCAGAATGGAATTTTGACCACGAATCTTCCATTTTTGTCAATGGAGTGAGTTTGCGAAAAATGGTTTTCACATTGTCTTTCAGCCATCGAAAGACATCTGTCAGATGTGCTGATAGTTTCCAGTTCCCAGAGCCGAGCAATAGCTTCTTCCAAATTAACTTCGTCTTCAGTACATATTCCGCATGCTGCAATTGATGATTCATGTCCTCTAATTCCCCCAGAAATTACCCAGCCAAGTAAAGTGTCATTCAAAATGGGCAAATCGTTACCTAGTTGAATCTGCCCACCTGACAGTAGTTGGTGATGAAATTCTGCCCCAGGTAGAACATCTATTTTGTCAGGACGGTTGAATTGTGGGTCTGCTAGCATAATATTCTTTGGAATTGGCCAATGATCTATATTGATAACTTGTGATGGTTGAGGTGAAATTATGTGCGGAAGGACCGCTGCTTCAAGCCGTGCGGTATAATTATTGATTCTTGAATGTAATGCTACGTTTACTCGGCGTGTTACCCTAGTGGCACTAGAAGCGATGCCACTAATGGAGATTGATGTTGGTTTAGTTGAAATTCCGAGACGTTTTACTAGACGTTCGCTGACGAAATTCAGTTGGGATCCTGAATCGAGAAGTGCTCTGCATTGTATCTCCTCCTCACTAGCTCGTATTTTTATCATGGCTGTGCTCAGAAAGACGTAGCTGGGACTTTTGGATTGGTTGTACGTTGTAAGTGATATGGCGTCTTGATTTCCAGATGATTGCCTTGCAGATCTTTGTTGTTTGAAATGTTTGTTGCTGGTGTTGATGATTTTGCTGGGTTATTGCCTTGATTTGAGCTCTCCAAGTGCAGCAATGTATTATGCTTTTTGCTGCATTCCTTGCAACCCCTTGATATACAGGTCTTAGAATTGTGAACGGTCTTCAAACAGTTCACACAGTATTTTTGCTTTTGAATGAATTGTAGTCTCGCTGATGTCGATAACTGACGAAACTTGGTACATGCGAATAACGGATGATTTCCATTTTTGCAAATAACACATGAATTGTTGACTTGCTTTGTGGTGATGGAAGTACACACCCTTGATTTTGAATGCGGCATTTTTTCAGAAAACACTTCCATTGATTGGAAATTTCTTTCCAATAATTCCAGTAACTCTGTGATTGTCGGAACCTCCCGATGATTCTTCAGTGCTTGCTCGTATCGGAGACGCGTTGCTTGGTCCAATTTCACTGAAATCTGCCGGTAAGCCAAGAAAATACGTTACAACTATACAAGCTTGAAGGTCAAAGGAGGGCTCACTGACAATATAGTAGTTTTCAGTATAACATTACCACTAGTTCAACGTGAACGATATGAAATATTTAATATTATTCCAGTGCCAACGTGGATCAATGACACATTAGTAGCAATACAACCATGTGCACTTTTTTTGATCATCAGCACTGCTCTCAACCAATACTTTAGCATTAGCAAATCTGAACTCAGCTTATGTTCACTCATCACAGAAGATATGTATCTGTGCCCTAAAGGCCAAATAAGGCATCAAAATGGCTCATCAACATGTGGCTGCGAGCTGAATTTATTTCACAGCAACATCCAATCAGACTGCTCAGTACAGCAAATGAAAGATAAAGAAGTCTGGATTCCCCTTCATCAACAAAACAAATGGATATATTCAATTTCAAGTCCGTCTCAGGCAACAGCACTATGCAAAACGGAAATCACACAATTCACACTTGAAGGATCTGGCTTGCTTGCATTGGAACCAGAGTGCACTTTTAAATACAAATTCACGACGTTGCGTGCACAAAACCTGATATCCAGCAAGATTGAAAAAGCATATACTAGCTTCTGGGAACTCACGCAACAACGACACGAAGAACGCATTAAACCATTGTTACCACAAGAAGATGTGAATCAATATATTTCCCAAGTAAAAAATTTAACAGCTCTACAACAATCATTAGCAACACAAGAGATATTAAGACTCCCAAACAAACTTGAAGCTCACAACTATCATCACATGACGGTTGGGTATACATCATTAGTGATTGCTTTTAGCATTGTCATATATCTACTACTAAAACAAAAGTGCAAACAACGGTCAACTCCAATTCCAGCACCTCGCATTCAACAACTAGACTCAGACGTCACTGTTCACATATAATAACCAACACAACATTCAACAATAGCCCTACAGCAAGACATATTTTGAGCTGCACTCAATGGCGGGAGAATGTTAATGCACGAGCATTATTTATTTTAAGTTCAATAAACCTTAACACACTTGGCCAATACATTTATTTACTTTTACTTTGTTCTTGCCTACAATTGTAATTTAATATGGCACACTTTTCCTAAATTAATACATAATAATGCACAAGAATCATTTATTATTTTATTTTTTAACTTTTGCACACTTGGCCTAAATTAATACATTTTTTATTACAATTTATTTTTGTTTTTACTCTTTCCTACACTGTAATTTAATACCGCACAATTTAATACAAGTTATTATTGCAATTTAATTTGTTTTTTATTGCTGCAAAAATTATGTAAATTCATCATATTTCTTGATAAAACTAGTATATAAGACTAAGAAAATTCTGAATAAAACAATTCTTAATTTGAAACTGAAAGAAACAGTCTTTTTCAATTAAATCTTTTCAGGTAAATCAATTTACCTCCAAGTTAAAGTGCTTGAGAGGTCATACAATAAACCAAAAACTCTTCAGGTTTATGCGCCTGTAAGAAAATCATTATTCTCAAAAGATTGAAGTAATCTTCGAATTTCTTTGAGCTACAAGTGCTTGGAAGCATAGAGTACTCTGTGCTTGGAAGAAAGCCCAAGGCGAAGATTCTTAACAGTATTGTTTTTGCCCTGATCACAAACCAGAGAACACAGCCGATCGACTGTAAGCCGGCTAACAGCCGCTACCGGTCACAAACAATATATTGATTTAATCGTGCGCCGCTAGAAAAAATTATAATGGGAAATAAATGGAAACGTTTTGAAATATTTGCGGCAAATTTGACATCATCATATAATATAATTTTATTGCATTGTATTTAACACATTAAGTTTGTTTTATACTATGTTCACACTTATGTTTTTAAACATGTTTAATACATGTTCACACTTATGTTTTTAAACATTTTTAAGACGAGTTTTCTAAGAACTAAACGCACACGTTCACATTATATTTGAGATGTTTAAGGTTGACGTTTTGTGAATAAATTATTGTGTTTGTAAGAAATGTTTTTGTAAATAATGTAATATTTTTTAAGCAATTAATTATTGTGTTCCAAATAAATTTTTTTAGTAGCAACACAAAGTTGCCAGAGTTATCAAAAACGCACTGAGCATACTCCATTTACGTTTTTATCGATGAGCTTAATTTTAAAAATTGTTATCTAATGCTATGTTTAGACGACAAGTTGAATCACCTGCTTCGCTCTCTGAATCTTGTTAATGAATGCGCATTCGTGCTTCGTGTGCAGCTTTAGTGCGTTTCATACTAGATTTAGTGTTTTTTAATTCATAACAGTGCGTAATTTTTCAACTTGTTGCTTTTTAAAAAAAGGCAATAAAAAAACTATCTGATTGCACCCATTTTATACACGCAAAGTTTCCTTTGCAGAATGTTAGTTCAGCTGGGTGAAATACAAAGGAAGAAAAACTTTAACTTTCATTGTGAGAAAAAAGAATATATTTCTAGAAATTACAGAGGATACCATGCACGTTATAAAATAACTTAATTATAATAATCTAATTACTAACCACTGAGGGAAGCAATGTATTGCTTTCTTGCAGAGCTCGCAAAATATGCTCAACCAAATTTCTTTGTGCGGTCTTCTCACTCAAAAGACCTAAAGAAATGAGATTGAATCACTCAGTGTCTGAACAGCAACCAGTGTGCACACTTCTACCGATATTCGGTAGATTCTACCGAATATGTTTGTGAATTTAACGATCTACCAATTCTACCGAACAAGGCTTGAAATCTACCGAATTTTGAACGAACATTTTGATTAACAATGATGCTACAAGATCAAGTTGATCACACATACGGAAAATTAATCACATGTATGTTCTAAAATGTGGAAAGCTTTCCGCGGAGAAAATAATATTTTTAACGAATTGTAATTAGTAATTTAAGTCGATATATGTGTAAATTGGATATTTTGCCACATAGCATTGCGGCCGCACAGCGGTCATTTTCTGCCATGAAAATCATTGAAACAGTACATAGAATTATGCTTGGGGTTGAAATATTTTGAATTCATAAATCGATCTTACATATAATCTTTGTAGTAGCAAATGTTTGTCAAATAAAAGTTATTTTAGTAGCTTTATAAAACCTATGTACAAAAACTGAATTCCTGTTATTTGTGTATATTATTTTATGTATGCATAGTAGAGTTCGACCGATTAATCGGCTTCGGCCTTCGGCCAAAAATTGGTAATCGGCCAACATTCGGCCTATGGCAAAAATCGGTCGATTAGCCGAAGCCGAATATTTTTCATTCCAATTTTGAAAAATAACATTATTTTTGGTCGTTGCTCGCCGACAGTTTCTATTGTATTTAACGTTTTGAAAGGGTTGCTTTGAAATACAACCCTGTTGCTTTCTATTTTCTTTTACTTGGACGTTCTTGTGAGTGATCATATGAAAAAGCAATCTAGAAATTGCAAAATAGTTTTATTTTTCTTGTTATGTATCCAATAGATATTACAGCTATTTCAGTGATCTCAAAAAAGCAAACTTTTTTCTTAATTCATATAAAACAAGTATCATTTTTAAAATTTAAAACATTCGGCTTCGGTTTTGGCCGAAGTTTAGGATTTTAGCCGAAGTTCGGCTTCGGCTTCGGCCAAAAAAAACGCCTTCGGTCGATCTCTAATGCATAGCATATCTATATAAAGGGTAAGGGCAAATAACTGGGGATGAAACTTTTTTTATTGGAAATGCTTCATTGTTTATGGCAGTCCAATTTCCAATCACATGTGAAGTTTTAAATGCGCTTTTGGAATCTGTTTAGTTTGATACTCCTTACACTTACTCTTTATATATAAGTACATATATATCTATTTTGTTATTTTTTATGTTTCTTTGAATAAAAAATATTTTCTACCGAATTTCATTCAAATCTACCGACTTTTTTTGTCGATTCTACCGAATTAAAAAAAAATTAAGTGTGCACACTGACAGCAACCCTCTTTTTCCTTTCAATCGTTTTCTCGCTCCCGGGTTATGAGTTGAGCGTAACACACGAATCGGTCCCTTACTGACCGCATGATACGAACAGAATAGTTCGTTGCTCAGCTACTGAGGGTCAGTAAGTGAGCAAAACAAGCAAAGTGTTTGCAAAAAAAAAGTTTTTATTTTTATTGTTGCGTTTGCTTTATGTTGTTGTCTTAAATATTTCGTCACAGGCAAAGCATTAAAGAGGAAGGTAGAAGATAGTAATAAATAACAATAAAAATATATGTAAATCAAACTATTTGTAACGAAGTGTTATTGTAATATGTATATAAGACAGATATGTGTACAACAAAAACAAAATTAATCTTCATGTATGTAAATGTTTACCTATCCACACTCGCAACACACATACATGCTCAAAAGACCGTTTGCGATATTTTACGAAATAAAGGGTCTCGAGTGAACACATGAGCCGACCGATCGAACAAAAACGGTCGTTGGTTGAGCAAAGAGCAAGCCAAAGAAGAACGAGTTTTGAGGGTTTTTTCGCGACAGCGTCGCATCGTGTTAGTGGACGAATGTTTTTTTTTCTGACAACAAGCACAAGAGGGACCAATTATTACGAGCTCTGCTTTCTTGATAACGAAAGCTTCCAAAAATGCTTCTGAAAAGTACTAACGTAAGGCTCTCTAACAAAGTGGACAAAAGTAAAAAAAAAAATGTAAACCAGTAACTTTTGCATCTGAGTACATAAGAACTACACATTATTACCTCTGTAAATGAAATTAGTAAGGCAAAAAATTAATATCTTTTTGGAAACAGAATGCATTGCTTCTAGCTGGCTTACTAAAACTCTTCTGGGGAGCAGTAATTTTTGCTGGGATGGTGAAATTGAAGAAATAGAACGAAGTAATAGATATTTAAGGATAAATAAATTGAAAATTTTGCTCAGAACTGATTAATTTTGGATTGAAGTTCATAATTCTAGAAATTCAACTAATCATAATCCATTTCTAATACTGTCAATATTTGCTGTAGGACTATTAACATTACAATATTCAAATGTTGAAGTAGAAATAACTTTTAGCGCTAATAACTATTTTAAAAGTAAGTTAGAAATACAATAATGATTTTATAAATCAAATTGTTTCATTCATATAAAATATGGTCTAAAAAGAAAAGACTTATGTTGTTCAGAATGTAACATACTGAACCATGTTCATGTAAAAATTAATTCAGACGAAACACCTAAAAATCTAATTGTTTTATTAAAACAGTTTTATGGCCAGAGGAAAAAGATGAAACTGCATTTCCTGAAACGAGGAGTATAATTCTCGTTGATCACTCTTTTGTTAAAATAATACACCATAATTGGAGTGTCCTCCCAAATGAACTTCAATTATTTTCCTACTCATATTCTACTTATAAGCAAAATCGAAATATGGCTCGATGTAATTGAAATTATTACACAAACCTATGAAATGTAGTTAATTTAAAATTGTAGTTAACTTAAATTTTAAATTTTTACTCATTCAATACATTTATAATTAGCCATGTGGACTTTCTCTGTATTGAAAATAAATAGATAAATATAAAAAAATAAATAAAAAATATATTTATGTACGAGTAATTATTTCATTTAGTGCTTTTTTATGAACACACAGTGCTTTTTGCTCTAAAAAGTTGGCATCACTGTTCGCGTGGCATTTTTTTATGCGTATTCACAGAAACATACATACGTATCATACGCACGTATATACATGCATACACATAAGCATACATACTTACATAAATTCGACTCATTCGAAATCTTGTTTTTGAAGGCATCCCTATATTTTCTTCTTATTTTTCCTTTTTATATTATTCATAACTTGATTAAATTTATTTATATTAAACTCGCATCTATATTTTTTTGGTTTGGTTTCACTTCCTTACAAACACACACATACACATATACCTATTTTGTTTTGATAGCTAGTTCAGATAAAGTGGCGATTAACTGCGATAAAAGTTAGAGAAGATTCCAATTTTACGTGCTTCGCAAGTAGATTCATATTGAATATACTTGATTCGCTCTCATAATTTTGTATGGCGAAGAAAGTGGATTCGGTCATGATTGGGGCGTGAAGCATGAATAGAGAGCGAAGCACGTATCGTGTAAACATACTATAAGATGCTTAACAAAACAAGTCAATGTATGGTAAAACATGAAAAAATATTGTGTTTAAGCTCTTACAGACGAATAGGACGTTAAACACATAAGTGTAAACATAGTATTATATAACTAAGTAGCAATTGCTATAACCGGGTGTCCTAAGACACCTCTCTTTTTTTATTTCCAAATTTAAATTTTTGTTATTAAAGGTCTGATTATAACACCATTAGTGACATTGTATATTCGTATATGTGACGCGCAAAATAGAAAGGGACCTAAGGGTAAAAACCGGTTTTGTTCAGGAGACATTTTAAAGATTTAAATACGTGTATCTTTGGTGTACCATCACTGAAAGCGACACATCTCATGACATCAGGAACGTGTTCGTCAACCTTGAAAATGCGCGTAGGTCGTCCCTACCTCTTGTTTTGTGTAGTTGGTTTTTACTGTTTTCTGCCTAACGCGCTGTTTCCATGAGTTTGACACCAATTTTGCTCGCGTTTTTTCGAATCCAGGTTTATTTTTTGAAATTATTAATTGTGAATCTATATATAAATAGGCAAGTGAAAAAAGTTAAGAACCAGTTTAACTGACTTAAACTCAACGTATTCGCTTGATTTTTTTTTGTTAGATAGATTGTCAATAGGAGCAGTGCAAAATGTATTTTTTCTTCTACATTTTTGTGTCTCAGATAGTTAAAACCAGTTAAGAATATTAGCCAATCATAAAGCCATGATCTCTCTTTCTCTTTTAATTTGCTAAAAAAAAATTACAACAATTTGGCTCCATAAACACTCAGAAGGAAAAACGTATTTGATTTATTCATTATATTCTTATTTCCATCTTTCTATGTACTTAAACGATTATTGCTGAAACTAATAAAATTTGGATATTTAAATAACGAGTGGTACTGTATTATTTTTCTTTAGATGCTTAAATATAATATATTTTTTTAATTATTAAAAACTTTGATTAAAGTTAAATTCACCTACAGCACAAAGTAAGTTTTTTATTTTTGGTTTATTTTGTGAGCGTTTTGTTTTTGTTCATTGTTTTCATTATTTTTCTGTGCTTTAAATTACTGAACATACTGGAATGTTGGAATATGATGGAATGTTGGAATATGATGGAATGTTTATGTTATTAGGCTAGCATATTCGTACATACATATGGGGTCTTTCTCAAAGAATAGGGAATAGAAACTTTTTTGTAACAAACGTTTTAATGGGGAGTCTAAAACTTTAGAGAAAAAGCGTTCAATAAAAAAATAAACGAATATTTTTGTTTTTGGCAATAATAATGAATATGAAGTGAAAGCACTAGGAGCAAATATCTAATTACATTTAGTTCAAAAAGTGAACAACTTTTTTTAAATAGTTTGCTTAAAATCTATTCTTATTTATGACGATAAATGAAATTTTAAATTCGTATTTAGTACTTAAGAAAGTGGTTTACCCTGGAGTCTATACATATGTATATTTGAATAAAGTTTTTAAATTGTGTTTTAAATTCATCAAACTTTAAATATTTTCGTTCTCTTCTCCACCTCTGTGCGTTAATGGTTGATTTTCAACCACTGGGCGAACACTAGTTATAATAAATACTCATTTATAATTCTTTTAAATCATGAATATCACTCTGTTAGTACGAAAATTTTTTCGCATAACCTTAGAATCGTCGACTTCAATTTCATAAAACGCGCATATCTCTGGGAGGGAACACTTTTGGGGGATGGGATCGGTCTCATTCGATGCTCAGAAAAAAAAGTGAAAATTGATTTTTTTACCCTTATGTCCCTTTCTCTATGCGCTGTCACATATACTTGGAAATATCTCCAAAGCTTGTATTTTTTTTTATTATGCGTTGAATTCTAAAGACAAGGTTAAATTTTTTTATGGAACAGGGGCCTAATTCCTGCACTCGTGAACTAAATTGCATTCGAGTAGTAATTTCGCAAGCAGGAAACTCTCCGATGATGTCACTTGCTACCAAGCGAATCGAGTTTTTGTTTTATTGTTGGGAAAAGGCAAATAAATTTATTTCCCAACACTGAATAAATTTTAAGCAAAAACATATGTTTGTATGTAAGTATGTGGGCAAAAACATACGTATGTACGTACGTACATACACACGTGTATTTAATTATTAACTTAATAATAATTAATTAGTGTAAAGTTAGAGAATAGAGCACTAGCCACATTTTCGATTCTTTTATTGCTTGACCAGAAGCAACTAATTTGTTATTTAGATGCTCCCAGAGTTGGTTGATTATTTTATTTTCCCTGATGACAACTGTTGGACAAAACATTATTCTCCAAATCAGTGTGATTTGTTATATTTAAAGTCAACTAGAAATTCTTTATATTTGTATTTTTTATCCGTACATTTGTGCATACATTCATATATAAATAAATAAGTAATATATTGGACATACATTTTCTTTTCCTTCGCTTTTTCTATGCTCAACGTTATCTCGAATGCCTTTTTGATTGCGAGTAAAAACACGAACGGTTGTAGTCGAACGGCTACACGTGATCTAATGCTGTCATTAGAAATTTCGTTATGTGTTATTCGAAATCGAATGAGAAAATTCCAAAAGTTAAAAAACTCGCACGTTCGAGTAATAACTCGCTCGCACTCGAATGCGGGAATTAGGACCCAGGTTTTGCGATATTGTAATTTTTTAATTTTTTTCGAACTTTGTTCACTCGACAAATCATATCTCGAGCTAGAAATGTCCGATTGGGTCGTTCTTAGTACCCAAATAAAAGGTACTGAGATGACGAACAAATATGTATAATCGGATCTTTGATTGGTAAAGCGGTTCAAAATACATCGATGAAAATAGGGCACATTTAAAAAAATCACTTTTTACAGTGATTCTGTGCCAACAGAAAAGTACAAATCGTTCATAAAACGTAGGCCTAATCATGGCTTTCGATAAAGAGTTGATACAATTTCGTTTTTCAGTTTGAGATTATGGCATTCGCTATCAAACAATGTAATAATATGGTTCCATATCGAATGCCATAATCTCGAATCAGCTCGTAATTGAAAGCGACGATTAGACCTATGGTTTCTGTTCATGTACGTAAAGATGATACTTTTACGTAAGAACTAAGACCAACCAGAAGAAAATCGACCGAAAAATTACAAAGTTATAAGCAATTGAGTGAATAAATCCAAATCCCATATTTTCCGAATATTTTATTTTTTTACAATAAAATCAATAAATACATGTCAGAATCAAACAGTTTTTCATTAGTAATTAGTGGTTACGCTTTTTTGGGCACATGACACACAGATGTAAACACGGCCTTAGTATAATACCAAAATTGTCAATAATTTATTTTTTTAAACGAGTTATTTCAGCTGCTACAGCACACATCATAAAGAAGCTACATTTGCTACATACGTCGTGCTAGTAAAATAGGGTGACAATGGAAACTCAACTTTTGATTTTTAAGGATACGTGAGCAGATTATTGTACCAATTGGTCTAAAACATACATGCTGAAAATTTGAGCCAAATCGGACAATTTAATCACGTGCACCTTTGAGGTCAAAGTTCATATTTTGAGAAATTCTCTATATTGAACTATAAGTCCTCGTCCATACAGTGAAAAATTTGCTGCAAAACATTTGAGTTTGTAGACGAGAGGGGAAAGAGGAATGGCAAAGGGTACTTTGTTTCATGTACACGAAGTTCTTGTTGAGTACGTCATTCTCATGAGAAATATATGAGAAAATGTATTAAGCTGCAAAACAAAAACTTCACAATGTGGACACGAATGCAGTTTCAAAAGAGAAATCAAAAATGTTTCGCAGCAAATGCTTCACTGTATGGACGAGGACTAATGGAGCTAAAATATTTGTTTTTTTATCTAAATTCAAATAAAATTTAAGTATGCATGCTGAAAAAATTAGCCGAATCTGAAAACTCAAAGGTGCACTTGATTGATAGAGTTATCCGATTTGGCTCAGATTTTCAGCATGTGAGTTTCAAACCAAGTGGTACAATAATCTGCTCACGTATCTTGACATTTACAGAAAAAATTTTTTCCCATATATTTCATTGTCACCCTAATGTAATTACATACATACATGTTCAAATTCACACGATTGCACATGTGCGACACCTGAAAAAGGGATTTGGGCACAGAAATACAGTAAAACATTTACAACCAGGCTTATTATGAACAGCAACGTGCGGTTGATAACTTGAGAGTTACACGATCAAGTTTTGCCTTTAAAATTTCAATACATCCACACTTTTTCACTAATACATTCATACTTTTAGAATTTGATGCAACTTTTTTTTAAAATCTGAATTAAGTTGGCGGAATATAATATTCACAAACTGCCAGGTTCAACTCAAAAAATATATTCAAATTGCAGTTAAATTTTTGTTTCCTTGATGAATTCAATTAATGACTTGTATACAGAGTAATTGCCACTTTCAAATATTTGCTTCAGATATTTGTATTTATCAAAAATTGTGTGCTTGTTTCTTATTTGTAGAAAAAATCTGCATTCGAAAATGAGATGATCAGGGGTTTCAGGTACATGACAGTGTTGGCATATATTTGTGTCAATAACTCTGATCTTGGATAGGTACACATTTCCAAAGGTATGTACAGTCATCAATATATTAATAATTTTGACGTCTTCTGCTTCCAAGGTTCCTGGCTATGAAACCATGTCTTCCTTTGAATAATTGGAAAAATATTTGCAAATTGTTTCCCTTTATCACTGGATTTTTCAACAAATTCCTGATTCCAATCAACAAATAATTTATTTTTTATTATGTTGAAGGCTTCATTACAGTGAGTCTATACCTGATAAATTTCTATCACGATAAAAATCAAATCGTTATCAAGAGAAAAATTTATCAGGTGTAGACTGTATTTATTAGTGTTATTGCAGTGTCTTGACAATTTTGTCAGAGCTTCAGCTCAGACAAATTTGTCTTGATAAAAAGCGTAAACAAACTGTTTGACGTTTTAAATTTATATTCAAAGTATAAAATTTTTATGTAATTTTTAGGAAAAAAAAAATAAAAATAACGAAAAATAAATATTGATGTTTTTATTAAATAAAAGTTTTTTAAAAACTATGAAGTGAAATAGTGCATGCATTGTGACAAACGTTCTTCACGACGACAAAAAAAATTGTGGTTTATCATAATAATATTTCGAACATTTATCGTGTAAAACTATCGAGAGTGACACTAAAAAATTAATTGAAAAATGTTCACCAGTCGCTTAGTTTTGTCCCAAAAAACATTCGTGTTAATACATACATAATTACTTTTATTAATGTGAATTGAATTCTTTTTATTTAGCTGGTGAGGCCTATCTTGTCTTATGTCAATAAAAACTCAATTTTTATTACATATTTTTCCCGACGTTTCGTGAATTTTATGTTCACTTCTTCAGGGGATTTGTCTATTTTATTAAAATTTAAAAAAATTAACATCAAAAACGTATAAGAAATAATATACAAAAATAAAAAATATATACAAGTTTACTTAAACCAAAAATTACAATATTAAGAAAAATGGCTTTAGCTGTTCTTTATTATCACACTGTAAATGGCGCTTAAGTTGTCAGTATCTTCTTTTTTTTCATTGTTTTCATTATTTTCTGTTGTATTCTTGAACTTTCTGTAGTGTAACTTTTATTATTATTAGAAGTTGTATGTATTTTTAAAGGAATACCTTCCCTTTTTTTATTATAAATATAAAATTTTGTTTATGTAGTATTTTAAGTTCATTTAACCAATGGTTTGTTATAAATTAATATTTAATGTAATTTCTGCTTATGTTGTATTCTAAGTTCATTAACCAAGTTTTATTTACAAATTAATAAGTTTCATATTGCAATCAGTCATTTACCTTTAGACATTCTTATACTCATACAATTAATTCAGTCATTTACCTTTAAGAGTAGTATTACAATAATTCATAAAATGCAAGGTCAGGCTTTATGACAAGTACTGAAATGTACATTGCTAGTAATTTTAATTTAGACATATGAAATTAAAATTGTATAAAAGACTGGGAAAAATAAAGAAATTATGGCAAACAAAAATTAACTTTCTTGATTGCTAGACTAGTCTTAGTGCTTCTACTAAGACTTAATTTCAATTCATATTAGCACATGGTGATTCTACCTGGGCTAAAAACAAAACAAAACAAAAAATCACACACTCTGAGCTCCAAAGGAAACCTTTGGTGCTCTACCTTTTACAAACAGTTGTAAACGGAACATTTGGTGACCCCGACGGTCCTGTAGCAATGTACAGGATTCCATCAACAGAAGACATTCTTCAACTCGACGGTCCTGTAGCAAGGTACAGGATTCCATCAACAGAAGACATTCTTCATCTCGACGGTCCTGTAGCAAGGTACAGGATTCCATCAACAGAAGACATTATTCAACTCGACGGTCCTGTAGCAAGGTACAGGATTCCATCAACAGAAGACATATTTCAACACGACAGTCCTGTCACAAGGTACAGGATAACATCAAAACACGAAGCAATCGTAGAAAATATCGTTCCTTGTACATAAGCAATGGAATCGTTTGAAGACCTGGTAGCAGCCCAACAGAAGACGGCGGAGCAAATAGAGGCAATAATCCGCAATTTCAAAATAAGACTCTTCTACAAGAAAAACTTCAGAGTACTTCTTGGAGCGTCTACAGCGGCTTGACAAGGCATGGCAAGAATTTGAGACCACTGACAACAAAATAAGGTGCCTCTCAAATCTACCATTACAACACAATTATTTTACAGACCAATACTTACGTATTTCGGACGATACACTCAAATACAACGAACTATTTGAGTCCGAAAGTAAAAAAGTGAAGAAACCAACACCATCGATGAGACAAATAGAAGAAGGTGCAAGCAGAGGTATGCAGGAAAAGACACTACCTGATGATATCACAAGCAAAGTTCTTCGCAATCAGCGAGCATTGACGAGAGCATTAAGACGAACTATTGATGAAGTCAGAACAGAGGGAAATCAACAGATAGCATATTATCAAGGCAAATTATCGCTCATTAATAAATACTAGTGTTCGCCCAGTGGTTGAAAATCAACCATTAACGCACAGAGGTGGAGAATAGAATGAAAATATTTAAAGTTGGATGAATTTAAAACACAATTTAAAAACTATATTCAAATATATATATGTATAGACTACAGGGTAAACCACTCTCTTAAACCACTTTCTTAACTACTAAATACGAATTTAAAATTTCATTTATCGGCATAAATAAGAATAGATTTTAAGCAAACTATTTTAAAAAAGTTGTTCACTTTTTGAACTAAATGTAATTAGATATTTGCTCCTAGTGCTTTCACTTCATATTCATTATTATTGCCCAAAACAAAAATATTCGTTTATTTTTTCATTAAACGCTTTTTCTCTAAAATTTTAGACTCCCCATTAAAACATTTGTTACAAATAATGTTTCTATTCCCTATTCTTTGAGAAAGACCCCATATGTATGTAGGAATTTGCTAGACTAATAATATAAACATTCCATTATATTCCAACATTCCAGTATGTTCAGTAATTTAAAGCACAGAAAAAATAATGAACACAATGAACAAAAACAAAACGCACACAAAATAAACCAACAATAAAAAACTTACTTTGTGCTGTAGGTGAATTTAACTTTAATCAAAGTTATTAATAATTAAAAAAATATATTATTTTTAAGCATCTAAAGAAAAATAATACAGTACCACTCGTTATTTAAATGTCCAAATTTTATTAGTTTCAGCAATAATCGTTTAAGTACATAGAAAGATGGAAATAAGAATAGAACATAGCCACTCAAAATTTCATTTGGGCTTGCGCAGTCGACGTTTTGGTGACACACGTATACTTCGTACAAAGTATGTGTGATGTTGTGTGTTTGGCTGTTTCGTCAGCTACTTCGGACAAAGTGTGTGTGATGATGATGACTCGAACTGCAAAAAGAACAACAAACACACATAAAAAGCAGAAAGAACATACACATGCGCACAAAAGCGCTCAGTCACGTTTGGTGGGCTCTGGAATATAATGAATAAATCAAATACGTTTTTCCTTCTGAGTGTTTATGGAGTTGCCAAGCCAAATTGTTGTAATTTTTTTTTAGCAAATTAAGAGAGAAAGAGAAATCATGGCTTTATGATTGGCTAATATTCTTAACTGTTTTTAACTATCTTAGACACAAAAATGTAGAAGAAAAAATACATTCTGCACTGCTCCTATTGACAATCTATCTAACAAAAAAAAATCAAGCGAATACGTTGAGTTTAAGTCAGTTAAAATGGTTCTTAACTTTTTTCACTTGCCTATTTATATATAGATATGCACGAGTTCTCTACAAACAACGATACATTATGGCAATTGACTAATGAAGAACAAATGGACGGCTACACCTTGGATGACTTTTACGAACTGCAAGCTGAGGTGCACGACATTCAATGTGAGCTAGAGCGGCATGTGAATAATATCAGCGAAAATAATCCACGCAGCACTGAGCATTGTCAACCCCATCTTCCAAAAATTCAGATTCCGAAATTTAGCGGCAGTTACCTACAATGGGTAGCCTTTAAAGATCTTTATACCCAGCTAATCCACAACGCGAAGTTGAGAAAATGTTTTACTTAACTACACATCTAGCAGACGAACCAAAAGCACTAGTAAAACATTTGCCAATTACAACAGCAAATTACGAAATTGCATGGAACATTTTGGTTGATAGGTACGATAACAAAAGGCTCATTGTGACAACACTACTAAACAACTTGCTTTCTCATCCGCAAATAAAAACCGAAACTGCACAAGCGCTAAAAAATATACATGATGTCACTAAAGAATGCATCCATGGTTTAAGCGCACAAGGACTGCCAGTGAACAGTTGGGACGCCATAATTGTTCACATTTTATTGAAAAAACTCGATCAATCAACTCAAATTTTATTTGAGCAATCGCTAGAAAACAACAAAAACCTCGTAAATCTAAAAGATCTTCTTAGATTTATAGAGCACCGTTTCCAAGCATTGGAAACACGCGGAAGGTCTCACGAATCTGGTGGGGGGAGGGATAGAGCCAAACTTATAACTGCAGCTACATCAATCCCAAACTGTAAAGTATGTGGAATGCCTGGGCATCCCATATATTACTGTAATAATTAAGCTTGTAATAATTTAAAAATTCCCTAATGTCTACCTGCCCGAGGGTGCCGGCGATAATAAACGCCACTGGCTCAAAAATGGTTGAAGGCAGATGAATGCCTTTAATGAAATAAACTAGTTCTTTTATTATTAGAGCTCAGCAAGGAGCTCACAAGAAAGTTGTTTATTCATTAATTTAAATACAAAATTGTATTGGCTTATATACTACTTATGAGAATAATGCTTAACCTATCTTAACATAAGAGAGAAAAGAAAAGGTATATGCTTAATAAGCAAATTGTTCCTTTTAGTTTCCCACGGTAGGCGTGCGGCGTGTGTCTCATAAGAAATTTGGAAAACATGGATTTTGTATTGTTTATATTTATTATATAAACACATGTGGTTATTAATTATTATTCATTCAAGTGCATTATGCTGCGGTCTTCGATCAGACTGGTGAGTGTCGAATAGCATTTGTACAAAATACATATTTACGTTGCAGTCTGTCCAATGCATTTGCATAAGTGTCAAATGTCCAGTGCAAAAATAATTTCAATGCCATTGGATGTTATGTATATTGCGGTCAAGTTGACTTTAAATGTTTACTATACATTACTGTGAAAAGTTCCTAAAAATGTCCCCATCTGGGAGACTACAATGGACACAAAAAAAGAAGCTTTGCGTCAACTGCTTTAAGTCAGATCATGCTGCCAAAGCATGTACGTCACGGTCTTGCTCAAAGTGCACAAAAAGACACAACACATTGTTGCACTTAGAATTAGCAAGAGGAATTTCGGCAGAAGGAACACAAAAACTAGCGTCTGTATCGAATGAAAATAAGCCAATCGTCGCTACAACAAACAAACAGGTCATCGACAACACTTACATATTACTAGCCACTGCAAGAGTAAAGGCAGTTGGAGCCAATGGTCACACATGCACATTCCGAGCTTTATTTGATTCTGGATAACAAGTCAATTTGGTTACAACCCGCGTATTGAACAAACTGTCCTTGAATTCCTCAAACTCTTCATTGCGCATTGAAGGAATTGGCCGTAAAGTTCAAAACGTATCCCAACGAATCAATATAGAACTACATGCATATTCAGGCAGCTATGTCACCAGAATCGAAGCATTTGTTCTTCCAACCATTGTACCACCTCAGCCTACAAATTCTTTCGACACGTCAGATTGGAATCTTCCTTTTTTTAATACGTATTTTTTTATTTATTGTATCTTCAAATATGAGCTAACAAAAAGTATTCAAATCTTAAATCTAAAATATAATTATTAGGCCCGACCACTGTCGGACATAAATTTAGAGATAGTTATAAATAATACATAAGTAGTGATAATCAAAAGGAAGAAAAAATAAATAAAATAAAAATTATTTTCAAGCAGTCCCATCTGGAGTGTTGAGTATAAGAGCCCTTGTATCCCTCTTTTTTAGGCGGATGTGTCCAGTAAAGTTCAAAATATTACGAGCAAGCGGATTAGGATGTGACTCGAGGTTTGTTAAATATTTGCCTGCATATTTTGCAATTTCTTCAATCACTAGTGGCATGTTTAAATCACGATGTATATTTGAGTTTTTTATATACCATGGAGCCGATGTTATTAATCGCAAAATTTTATGTTGCCTTCGTTGGATTCTCTCGACATTGGAAACTGAAGCAGTGCCCCATAGTTGAATTCCGTAGCACCATATCGGTTTCAAAAGTGACTTGTATATCAAAAGTTTGCAATCTGCGTTAATTTTAGTTTCATTTGGGTTAACTTAGAGTCAATGTCGTGCTTCCAAGTAAGCCGTCGATCAAGGTGTATACCAAGATATTTCACATGAGTATGTTGGGGGACAATTTGATTGTTAATCCGAATGGGTGAACAAGTATCTCTTCGTAATGTATATATTACTTGAACACACTTTTGTTCGTTTACCTTAATTCTCCATAAGTTTAACCATAGTTCCAGCTGGGTAATGTGTTCTTGAAGATATCGGGATGCCTCGTAAGGATTTTCATGCATACTAAGGCAGGCTGTATCATCACCAAATGTGGAAGTGTGGATATTGCTGCTCAGAGGCATATCACAAGTATAAATCAAATACAAAACTGGCCCCAGTATACTCCCCTGTGCCACACCGGATGAGATAGTTTCAGGCATGCTCATAAAGTCTCCTTCCACAACAGTGAACTTCCGGGCAGTAATGTAACTTTCCAAAAGACTTACAACGTTTATTGGCAGGTATGTTTTTAATTTTAAAATTAGGCCTTCATGCCAAACTTTATCAAATGCCTGAGAAACGTCGATAAACAGCGCAGAACAATACTTCTTTTCTTCAAATGTTCTTCTTATAAATTGGACCAATCTATGAGTTTGTTCAATGGTGCTATGCTGACTTCTAAAACCAAATTGATGGTCCGGTATGCACCCGCTACTAACTAGAATTGGGGACAATTTTGTCATGAGCAGTTTTTCGAAAAGCTTTGACATTGTTGATAGGAGACTTATTGGCCTATATGACTCAGCCTTGGTAAGGTCTTTGCCCGGCTTTGGAATCATTTTAACTTTGGCAAGTTTCCAGCTGTTTGGATAATATTCCAGTCATAAAATGGCATTAAAAATAAATAACAGGATTCTAATAGCTATACGAGGCAACTTCATCAACATCTGGTTACTAATTCCATCAATACCCGGAGCTTTTTTCGGGTTGAGTTCTGCAATTATTTTTTGTACATCACGCGTCTTAAATTTTATTGGTCGAGGGGGTAGCGCAACTACATTTGGCAAATCAACAGCACCTAAACACGTGTTTGGGGTGAATACGGATTTTAAATGCTCACCAAATATTTTACCTTTTTCAGTATCGCTTCTTGTCCAACCTCCTGTAGATGTGCGCAGAGGTGGTTTAAACTCAACTGGTGTTTTAAGCTTTCTAGCAGCGCGCCACAAAGAGTAATTAGATGCTGGTGTGACATCAAGACCTTCCAAATAATTTTTAAGAGATGCAGTTTTTTCAAATGCAAGCAACTCTTGGAGTCGTTTAGTACACTCTTTAAATCTGATTTTAAGTTGGGGTGATCTGTGCTGTTGCCATTCTCTTCTAGCTCTTCTTTTTTCACTTACGAGACGTTCAGTATCCGTAGAATAAATTCTATTTAACCTAATCTGCGGATGGGAGGTAGTGGCATGTTCAGCAGCCTGTTTAATATTTTCATTAAGGTTGGCAATGTTAGATTCAATATCATCATGTGTTCTTAGCGTAATATTTTCCGTGCAATGACTACTAAGATATTTTTTAAATCGCAGCCAATTAACATGATTTATCAAATTCGCATATGGGTGAGGTAAATCACTTCCTAATGGGCTACAAATTGTAACGATCGTGGGAGAGTGATCGGACGAGAGATCTAGAGAAGCTTCAATTTGAATTAAATCCCTAGAGATATTTTTCATAACGCCAAAATCTATTACATCCGGAATTTTATGTATGTCAGTAGGCCAATAAGTGGGCTCCCCACTCGAAATGACATCCAAGCCCATTTTGCAAATTGTATTGAACAACGCTCGACCTCTGGGTGTAATAAGACGCGAACTCCAGAACGTATGTTTAGCTTTATAGTCGCCGGCTGCTACGAAACAAGGGCCCAGAGATTTGAAAAAATCCTCATATTGATCCTCAGTATTTGCGAATCTAGGAGGGGAGTAAATTGATGATATGACAAAATTAGTGCAAACATTTTCGACACAAATATTCGTTGCTTGTAAATGTTCTTCACAAATGTTACCAATAATATAATGCTTGAGTTTTGACTTTATTAAAATTGCTGATCCACCGCATGCTCTTCCTCTCGGGTCCTTTGAATCATATAAGGTGTAGCCATAAATTTTAAAAAGGCTTCTCGAAGTCAAATGAGTCTCAGAGATCAACATTATATCAATATCTTTTTCCGTGAGGAAGTGCTCAAGTTCATTTTTATGTTGGCGAATGCCGTTTGCGTTCCAGAAACATATTTTTAACGTGTTCATGGTTTGTTAACTAAAGCTTGAAGCAGAGTATTCTGCATTCGCAGCATTTCTTGCATCATGCTAGTCATATTTGTTGTAAAATTATTTATAGTTTGCACCAGATTATCAATAGTAGCTTCAAGGCGATTGAAATTAAAATTCGAGTTTGTATTTGTTGAATTATTTGGTGGTGAAACATTTTGTGTATGAATAGAATTTGTCTTAGCAGCATCGGCATACGTTACTCGGGAACTAACTGGTTGGCTCACTTGCGCAAAAGTGGCTGATAGAGCGTTTGCTGATTGAGCTGGGGCCAATTTAGGTGTTTGCCTAATAGTCTGTTTGACGAAAGAGTACACAGGAGAACCTCTGTAGTTAGCGGTGTGATTACCTCCACAATTACTGCATTTTTTGTCACGTTGATCTTTTGGTTTATTGCAACTAGCAGTGCCGTGTAACTCGCCGCACACAACACAAACAGTAGGTAATTTGCAGTAAGTTTTAGTATGGCCATATTCTTGACAATTATGGCACTGTACGGGTCCTGAACGCTTGTGTGGTTCTTCAACGGTTATTTTTCGATATAAGAGATATTTTAAATTATATATTGGATGGGTCTCATTTTTTTTCAATTTTATATCAATTCGAAATAGAGGTTGAGGGATCTTTTCCCTATTTATTATGTTCGGTACATTTTTTACTTTAAAACCCTGGAGAACGAGAGCATATTTTACTTCTTCGGGAGCAACATAGGAATCTATGCCCTTCAACACAATCTGCATACCTTTAGCACTCTTGAGCTGATATGTGTAGAAATTTGTTTTACTTTTTTCAAATTCAGAAACCATTTTTCGAAAATCTTTTTCTTCATAAGTTTGAATTTTCGTTTCATCAATATTACCACGTTTTATTGGAACAATATGAAATTTATTCTCACCAATGACCGAAATTAATTTTTTAATGAGAGCGTTTGAGTTTTTTTCTCTTAAATAGATTGGTGGTGGCTTGGAGGTTTTATTCGCAGATTCAGCGGGTTTGTCATTGTCATCTTGCAAAATTTTAAAACGGTTTTGCCGATTAGTAGAGGATGCGCTGTTATCCCTTGACATCTTTGGAGCAGATGCAATTAAAATTGTAATGTATTTGTGCATTCCGACTTGGACCTTGGGTTTTGGGCTGCTCTTATCTTCAGTGACAACTTGTTTAAGTGATGACCACGAGCCCGAAGCGGATGATATCGCTGAGTTAAATGTAGAAGTACTAGGCAATAATGTCAACGATTCACTAGTTGGCATTGGACAAAGCGAAGTTGATCGCTGACGAAACTGTGGTTTTGCCGTTAGAGAAAGTCTATTATCAGATTTTTGATTTTTGTTAAGAGCTTCAGAACTCACAGCAAGTCTATTATCAGATTTTTTATTTTTATTGTTATCATTATGAGCATCAAAACTCACAGTAAAATAGGCATTTCTGCCGTTAGAACTCACTTCACTATTTTTTTTCCTTTGGGGTACTTATATAGAGTATTCCTCAAGGGTACTTTGTATGTTTTTTTGTTTACGGTTTTTTTTTTGTTTTTGTTATTTCTATATGTAAAAATATTAGCAAAGCAAAAAAAGGCTTATTTATCAAAGTTAATATGTACTACGAATATTTTTTGTATGATTTTTTTTTTGTTTAGTTTGTATGTAAGAAAAATTCCGCTATTACGTCTGTTCACTATGAAGGTACAACGAGAATCTTCCTGAAAATATTAAATTAGCTGATCCATGTTTCAATCAAATGGATAAAATTGACATATTGCTCGGAGCAGAATTTTACCATGAATTGATGCGCCCACAACAAATAAAGATCAATCAAAAACTGCCAATTCTGCAAAACACAGCTTTGGGTTGGATCGTCACGAGTAAATTACAAGAAAGAAACGGCAACTTGGTAACTTGTGCAGTGTTTACCCCAGAAGAGCAAACAACAAACCAGCTAATTGAAAAATTCTGGAAGCTTGAAGACACGAATAATACAGAACGAGCACTATCTTTGGCTGAGAAACGATGTGAGGATCATTTTGCACAAAACGTAAAAAGAAACGAGAATGGGAGATTCATTGTGCACCTACCATTCGCAGAAAATCCATCCGTTCTCGGAAGTTCCAAAACAATGGCATTCAATCGATTTTTAGCATTGGAAAAACGATTGAACCTTAATCCTGATCTTAGAACAGGATACAACAAATTCGTGCAGGAGTACGAAGACTTGGGGCACATGGAAGAAATAAAAGAAGACGACATTCCTAATTTACATTACGTTATGCCGCACCACTGCGTACTGAAACCTGACAGCTCAACCACAAAACTAAGAGTAGTTTTTGACGCATCAGCTAAAACATCCAGCGGTTCCTCTTTAAATGACATAATACATGCCGGACCAACCGTACAAAGTGAGCTGTTTTCGGTACTGTTGCGATTTAGGATGCACAGAATTGTCTTCACTGCAGACATAGAGAAAATGTACCGGCAAATTCAAATCGATGACACGGACCAGATGTTCCAGCTCATCATATGGAGATACAACAAGCATCAAGACATAAAATATTATCGTCTTAAGACTGTAACATATGGCACGTCCTCTGCACCAGACCTAGCAACAAAATGCCTTCAACATTTAGCTATTCAAAACGCTACAAAATATCCACAAGGTGCTTCAATATTACGCGATGGTTTTTATGTGGATGATTGCCTCACCGGAGCTGATTCTATTAACACAGCATTAGAATCACAACGACAACTAAGCTTAATCCTAAGAGAAGCTGGTTTTAAGCTGCGGAAGTGGTGTTCAAATCATCCTCAGTTATTAAATGGAATTGCACCTGAAGACCAGGAAATCAACTTGGACTTAGACGAGAATTCAGATTGTTCAATTAAAACACTCGGATTAATATGGCTCCCAAAGTCTGATCAATTATGTGGACGGTCACAAAAGCCAACGGCCACAAGGGTATATTTTTGCAAGAGTGTGGCAATTACCGCTTTCATGGGATGACGAGTTACCCATGAATCTTCAGGATGAATGGAATAAATTTCGCACAAATATAGAAACCCTAATCAAAATAAAAATAGAGAGATTCGTATTAAAACACGGAAACCCAGTCTCTACAGAAATTCATACGTTTGTCGATGCATCTGGACGAGCCTATGGAACAGCAATCTACATTCGTTCAACATATAAAGACAAAACTGTTTTAACCAGACTGCTATGTGCCAAGTCCCGAGTAGCACCCATAAAAAGGCAAACGTTGCCTCGCTTGGAATTATGCGCCGCCGTATTAGGTGTCGAACTAACAAGTAGGGTAAAAGAAGATCTTCGTCTGCAAAATATAGCAAACTTTTTTTGGTCGGACTCAAAAATTGTTCTTGCTTGGATAAACTCGTCAGCAGCATCCTTTCACACCTTTGTAGCAAACAGGATAACAAAAATTCAAGGTCTAAGCGATTCACATCAATGGCGACACGTTAGTTCTAAGGAAAATCCAGCCGACGCAATATCTCGAGGAATAGCACCCGAAAACCTATCACAACATTCAATGTGGTTTTATGGCCCTCTATTTCTTTCGGGACAACGGAGTGAATGGACAACCTCAACTTCACAAGCAATTGAGACACCTTGCGACGAAGAACGTAAGGTGACGAAGCATGTTCTAACAATAACCGCCTTGCAGCAAAATTATGCAGACATTATAAATCAGATAAACCACCGGAACTCATTTAAAACTCTTCAACACACGATTGGTTATGTGTTGAGATTTATTAGAAATTCCAAAACTACAAATATTTATCGGTCAACCAAAAGGGAGCTTGATGCATTCGAATTAGAAGAAGCTATAAACATTATCATCAAGATCATCCAAGCCGCAGAATTTGGGGAAGAACTGGAAAGGCTATCATATCAAACACCTGTACATAAATCAAGTCCCTTGGCCTCCTTAAACCCATTCATGGATGAGCATCAGATAATGCGCGTGGGTGGTCGTTTGGAGCAGTCAACATTATCGTTCAAGGCAAAACATCCTGCGATTTTAACTCATAATCACCCTATGACAAAGCTATTGATGCACAAGCTACACGAAGAGAATCGTCATTGTGGCCCACAGTCATTGTTGGCAGCATCCAGGTCACAGTTCTGGATTACAAACGGGAAATCACTGGCACGAAGAACCGCCCACAAATGCATACGATGCACTAAAGCTAGGCCGGTGCTTTTCAAACAATTAATGGGAAACCTTCCGGCAGATAGAGTAACCCCAGCACGTCCTTTCATAACCACAGGAGTGGATTATTTTGGCCCAATATGGATCCATCACAAGATCAGGGGCAAAAGGCCAGACAAGGCCTATATCGCAGTATTTTGTTGCTTCGCGACTAAGGCCATTCACATGGAAGTAGTATCAAATCTGTATACAGAAGCATTCATAGGCGCACTACGACGTTTAATCAGCAGAAGAGGCCACTGTCAGACTTTGTATTGCGACAATGCTACTAACTTCGTGGGAGCAAACAATAAAATTACTGAATTAAAAGAATCAATATATTCTCAATCAGCGCAAGAGAAGATTACACGAGTATGCAGCAATCAGTCAATAAATTTTAAATTCATTCCACCAAGAGCCCCTTACTTTGGTGGACTTTGGGAAGCGGCTGTCAAATCCGCCAAGCACTTTTTACTGAGAAGTGTGTCAGCTGCATCACTTACATATGAAGAATTGGAAACAAGTGGTTGAAATAGAAGCAATCTTAAATTCACGGCCACTGATCCCTCTCTCATCAAGCTACGATGATCTTGAAGCTATTACCCCAGGCCACTTTTTAGTAGGGGAACCCTTGACATCAGCAGTAGATATAAATGCGCAACCCCCAAGCATATCATTAGATGCAAGATGGAAAATAACTTCAAAAATCAAACATAAATTCTGGAAGGAGTAGACTCAAAACTATTTACATGAGCTACAGCAAAGGGGGAAATGGAAGTCTCCTTCACCGAACGTCATTGAAGGCATGCTTGTTATCCTCAAGGAAGATAATACTCCAGTGCTCCAATGACCACTGGGTAGAATCAACCGCATTTACAAAGGAGATGATGGACTTATCAGGGTATGCGACGTCAAAACAGCAAAGGGAATTTTCAAGAGGCCAATACACAGACTTGCACCGTTGTTTAACGACTCCCTCACAGAACATTCCGGGTATGACAACTCAAAGTCACAAAAGAGGCAAGGCTCAGCGGAAGTTAACATTATACAGCCAAAACGAAAGGTAGTGTCATATGCCTCACTGGGAGTTTTCAATATGCTTTTTGTTTCACTCCTTCTGCTGCCGATAATATTAGCCTCTCCAATCAATGTTACAGAATTTTCTTCCAATCCAGGATTATATTTCGAAGGCATGGGCTCGACAAAGTTGATGACAGCTACCTGGAAATTCATTATATACTACGATTTAACACCAATTTGGGATAGGAATAAGGTTCTTGAAGTAGGTATAACATCATTTTCAAGGCTCTGCAAGCAATCGGTAGCTTTTGAATCAAGTGAGATGCTTTCCATTCAACTTCAACATGCTTGGGACAATCTTATTCAAGAATCAGACCTTTTAATTTCAAAAAGAAACCGGAGAGCTGCACTCAATATCGTTGGAAATATGGCCCATGCGCTATTTGGAGTCCTGGGCTCAGATTATGCAGAGCAAATGGCTCAAACTATAACTAACGTAAAGCAAAATGAAGAGTATCTACATCTGTTACTAAAAAATCAAACTTCAGTAATAGATTCTACCATTAACATTCTTAAGCAAGGCGAGAACAATACTAAAGTGCACTTTTCAGAACTTAAGAAAACCATCTATCAAGATCTAAATAAAGTTCAAAATGAGAATTCAAATCTACGACAAGTCCAAAATCTAATGTCTCTGGCAATTCAATTAAATACACTTGCCTCAGATTTACAAAGAATTGAAACAGAGCTGGTCGCTGCCCTCACGCATACGAACCATGGCAATATAAGCCCACTTATCCTTACACCAAAACAGTTAAGATCAGAGATTGCTAAAATTAAAGGACACCTTCATATAGGCCGTACATTACCAGTTGAAGACACCGACTTGCTAGAACTATACAAAATTATGAACGTTAAAGGCACAGTAACTAACACAAATGTAATTTTCGTTATTGAGTTACCATTGGTGGACCAAGGAAAATTTGAACTGTACAAGGTCATTGCAATACCCACACAAATAAACAATATGACCATTGTCATAACAACTGACATTAAATATCTTGCTGTTAATAACCACCGCGATGAATACCTGGCACTAAACATACTTCAATTCAATAAATGTACTGTAGTCATAGTCGACATATACATTTGTCCAGCATTGCAAATACAAATGGCCAAAGATTCCGACAGTTATTCTTGTGAAATTGCTCTCTTCAACAACAAAACATCCCCTGATTGTAATTTTGGCTATATCCAGAACAATATCTCTTTTATTACATTGCACAACGTAAACCAATGCAATAACAACACCTATAGAACTAACTGCAGTCTGCGGCAATGATATCATACATATACAGGTCAAGACTTCTGGTATAATGACCATGAACTCAGCTTGTATAATAAAAGGAAAATTTCTTACCATTCGTGGACACGAAACTAGTGTCACTACTTTACGCAACTCCTATGCAACATTTGGTAATATCACCTCAATAGGAAAGCCCTCTGAAGTTAAGAAAATATTAGAACCAAACCTCGTCTTGGATACCAAATTGGACCAGCTTACCGATATTCAAAAACAACTAAGGTACATTAAGAATTCTTCACTTGAAATATATCAGCCAGCAATTCATCATCCAAACATAGGCTTCTTTGCTCTACTTCTATCGCTACTCATAATCCTAACACTTACTGCCTGGAAATTTCGAATCAAATGCAACAAAACTGCCTCAGTCAACCTAACACCGGCACCTCCAAGGCCAACACCACGTCATCCTATTTCTGAAGTTTAACACTACAGGTTTCCGCTGACTGCTCAACGCGGCGGAGAATGTTAATACATACATAATTACTTTTATTATTATTAGAAGTTGTATGTATTTTTAAAGGAATACCTTCCCTTTTTTTATTATAAATATAAAATTTTGTTTATGTAGTATTTTAAGTTCATTTAACCAATGGTTTGTTTTAAATTAATATTTAATGTAATTTCTGCTTATGTTGTATTCTAAGTTAATTTTTTTTTTTTTTTTTTTTTTTTTCATATACAAATTTATTTATTGTATCTTCAAAAATGAACTAACAATAAGTAATCAAATCTTAAATCTAAATATAATTATTAGGCCCGACCAATATCGGACATAAGCTTAGTGATAGTTATAAATAATACATAAGTAGTGATAATCAAAAAGAAGTATTTTTAAGCAGTCCCATCTGGAGTGTTGGGTATAAGAGCCCTTGTGTCCCTTTTTTTTAAGCGGATGTGTCCAGTAAAGCTCAAAATATTACGGGCAAGCGGATTAGGATGTGACTCGAGTTTAGTTAAATATTTGCCTGCGTATTTTGCAATTTCTTCACTCACTAGTGGCATATTTAAATCACGATGAATATTTGAATTTTTAACGTACCATGGAGCAGATGTTATCAACCGTAAAATTTTGTTTTGCCTTCGTTGGATTCTCTCGACATTTGAAGCTGAAGCAGTGCCCCACAGCTGAATTCCATAGCACCATATTGGCTTCAAAAGCGACTTGTATATCAAGAGTTTGCAGTCTAGGCTGAGTGTTGAATTTCTGCCAATTAACCAATATATTTGAGTCAATTTAAGTTTAATTTGGGTTAACTTAGAGTCAATATGATATTTCCATGTAAGCCTTCGATCAAGGTGTATGCCAAGGTATTTGACTTGAGAATGTTGAGGAATATTTTGATTGTTGATTCGAATGGGGGAACAGGTATCTTTTCTTAGGGTAAACGTTATATGAACACACTTTTGTTCATTGACTCTAATTCTCCATAAGTTCAACCATATTTCAAGCTGGGTAATGTGTGCTTGGAGATTGCGGGATGCCTCATCAGGATTTTTGTGAATACTCAAACAGGCTGTATCATCGGCAAATGTAGAAGTGTGGATGTTATTGCTGACAGGCATATCACAAGTATATATTAGATACAAGACTGGCCCCAGAATACTACCCTGAGCACACCAGAAGATATAGATTCGGGTACACTTATGAAGTCTCCTTCCACAACAGTAAACTTTCTATCGAGAATATAACTTTCCAAAAGCTTTTGTATATTTATTGGTAGGTATGTCTTCAATTTTAAAACTAGGCCTTTGTGCCATACTTTGTCAAATGCCTGAGAAACATCAATAAAAAGGGCAGAACAATACTTCTTTTCTTCAAAAGTCCTCCTTATAATTTGAACCAATCTATGCGTTTGCTCAATAGTGCTATGCTGACTTCTAAAGCCAAATTGATGGTCCGGGATGCACCCAGTATCAGCTAAAATTGTGGACAATTTAGTCATGAGCAGCTTTTCGAAAAGCTTTGAAATTGTTGAAAGTAAGCTTATAGGCCTATATGACTCAGCCTTGGTAAGATCTTTGCCTGGCTTTGGAATCATTTTAATCTTGGCAAGTTTCCAGTTATGTGGAAAATACTGCATTCGTAAACTGGCATTAAAAATAAATAGCAAAATTCTTATTGCAATATGAGCCAAGTTCATCAGCATCTTGTTACTAATGCCATCAATACCTGGAGCTTTCTTAGGGTCGAGTTCAGCAACTATTTTTTGTAGTTCATGCATCTTAAACCTTAAGGGACGAGGGGGTAGAGAGACTACACTCGGTAAATCGGCAGCACCCGTACATGAATTGGGAGTGAATACAGATTTTAAATGCTCAGAAAATAAGTTACCTTTCTCACTATCGCTTCTTGCCCAGCCTCCAGTCGAAGTACGCAATGGTGATTTGAGATCAACGGGTCTTTTAAGATTTCTAGTAGCGCGCCATAAAGAGTAATTAGATGTTGACGTTACATCAAGACCTTCTAAGTACTTTTCCAGTAATGCAGTCTTTTCCGACGATAGCAGCTCTTTGAGTCGTTTAGTACATTCTTTAAGTCTGATTTTATTTAGGGGTGATCGGTGTTGTTGCCATTCTCTTCTAGCTCTCCTTTTTTCACATACGAGACGTTCAATATCCGTAGAATAAATTCTATTAAAGCCAGTCTGCGGATAGGAAGTAGTGGCATGTTCAGCAGCCTGTTTAATATATTCGGTAAGATTGGCAATATTAAATTCAATATCATCAGGTGATCTTAGCTGAATGTTTTCTACGCAGTGACTACTAATATATTTTTTGAATCCTAGCCAGTTGACCCTATTAATCGTTTTCGCATATGAGTTAGTTAAATCACTCCTTAGTGGGTTGAAAATTGTAACTATTGTGGGAGAGTGATCGGAGGACAGATCTACAGAGCCCTCTACGTGAATTAAGTCCCTATGGATATTTTTCGTGACGCCAAAATCTATAACATCTGGAATTTTTCTTACGTCAGTAGGCCAGTAAGTAGGCTCCCCACTCGAAATGACATCTAAGCCCATTTTTGAAATTGTATTAAACAACGCTCTACCTCTAGGTGTAACAAGACGCGAGCCCCAGTACGTATGTTTTGCATTGTAGTCACCAGCTGCCACGAAACAAGATCCAAGCGATTTGTAGAACTTCTCATACTGATCTTCGGTAACTGAAAATCTGGGAGGTGAGTAAATTGATGATATCACGAAATTCGAACAAAAATTTTCTACGAAAATATTCGTAGCTTGCATATATTCTTCACTAACGTTCTCAAGGATATAGTGCTTGAGTCTTGACTTAATTAGAATTGCTGATCCACCGCATGCTCTCCCTCTCGGGTCCTTTGAATCATATAGAGTGTAACCATTTATCTTAAAGCAGCTTCTCGAAGTCAAGTGAGTCTCAGAGACCATCATTATATCAATATTTTTTTCCGTGAGGAAGTGCTCAAGTTCATTTTTATGTTGGCGAATGCCGTTTGCGTTCCAGAAACATAATTTTAACGTGTTCATGGTTTGTTGACTAATGCTTGAAGCAGAGTATTCTGCATTCTCAGCATTTCTTGCATCATGCTAGTCATATTTGTTGTAAAGTTGTTTATAGTTAGCACCAGATTCTCAATAGTAGCTTCAAGACGACTAAAGTTAAAGCTAGAGTTTGCATTCGTTGAATTACTTGGCGGTGGAACATTTTGTGTGGGAATAGAACTAGTCTTAGCAGCATCGGCATACGATACACGTGAAGTTACTAGTTGGCTAGTTTGAGGAAGAGTGGCGGAGTAAGCATTTGCTGATTGAACTGGAGCTAATTTAGATTTTTGACCCATAGCCTGTTTAACGAAAGAATATACACGGCATCCTCTGTAATTAGCGGTGTGATTTTCTCCACAATTACTGCATTTTTTTCAGCTTGTACTTTTGGCTTGGTACAGTTAGCAGTACCATGCAATTCACCGCAGATAACACAAACTGTAGGTAATTTGCAGTAGGTTTTTGTGTGGCCATATTCTTGGCAATTATGGCACTGTACGGGACCTGAACGCTTACGTGGCTCTTCAACTGTGATTTTTCGGTGTAAAAGGTATTTTAGACTATAAATTGGGTGCGTCTCATTTTTTTTTAACTGTATATCATTCGGCTCCAGTTCAACACGAAATAGAGGCTGGGGAATCTTCTCTCTATTGATTATATTGGTAACATTTTTTACCTTAAATCCTTGTTCGATAAGTGCACATTTTACTTCTTCAGGCTCAACATATGAATCTATGCCCTTTAATACTATTTGTAGGCCTTTAGCACTCTTAAGTTGATATGTATAAAAATTTGTTTTATTTTTTTCAAACTCACTAACAATTTTTCGGAAATCTTTTTCATCATATATTTGGATTTTAGTTTCATCAATATTACCTCGTTTAATTGGAATGATGTGAAAAGTATTTTCACCAATGGTCGACAGTAGATTTTTTAGAAGCGCGTTTGAATTTTTTTCTCTCAGATAAATAGGTGGTGGCTTGAAAGACTTTTGCGATGATGCGGCGGGCTTGTCGTTTTTGTCTTGCAATAATGAAAAACGATTTTGACGATTGATAGAAGATGTGCTGTTATCCCTAGACATCTTTGGGGCGGATCCAATTTTAGTAGAATTTGGGCTTCGCCCGCGCTTTAAAATGGTTATATATCTGTCCATTCCTACTTGTACCTTTGGTTTTGTACTACTGTTGTCTTCAGTAACAACTTGTTTAATTGTTGACCACGAGTCGGAAGCGGATGATATCGCTGAGTTAAATGTAGAAGTACTAGGCAATAATGTCAACGATTCACTAGTTGGCATTGGACAAAGCGAAGTTGATCGCTGACGAAACTGTGGTTTTGTCGTTAGAAAAAGTCTATTATCAGATTTTTGATTTTTATTAAGAGCTTCAGAACTCACAGCAAGATTATTATCAGATTTTTTATTTTTATTGTTATCATTATGAGCATCAAAACTCACAGTAAAATAGGCATTTCTGCCGTTAGAACTCACTTCACTATTTTTTTCCTCTGGGGTACTCATAAAGAGTATTCCTCAAGGGTATTTTGTATGTTTTTTTGTTTACGGTTTTTTTTTTGTTTTTGTTATTTCTATATGTAAAAATATTATCAAAGCAAAAAAATGCTTATTTATCAAAGTTAATATGTACTACGAATATTTTTTGTATGCTTTTTTTTTGTTTAGTTTGTATATAAGAAAAATTCCGCTATTACGTCTGTTCACTATGAAGGTACAACGAGAACGAGAAGTTCATTAACCAAGTTTTATTTACAAATTAATAAGTTTCATATTGCAATCAGTCATTTACCTTTAGACATTCTTATACTCATACAATTAATTCAGTCATTTACCTTTAAGAGTAGTATTACAATAATTTATAAAATGCAAGGTCAGGCTTTATGACAAGTACTGAAATGTACATTGCTAGTAATTTTAATATAGACATATGAAATTAAAATTGTATAAAAGACTGGGAAAAATAAAGAAATTATGGCAAACAAAAATTAACTTTCTTGATTGCTAGACTAGTCTTAGTGCTTCTACTAAGACTTAATTTCAATTCATATTAGCACATGGTGATTCTACCTGGGCTAAAAGCAAAACAAAACAAAAAATCACACACTCTGAGCTCCAAAGGAAACCTTTGGTGCTCAACCTTTTACAAACAGTTGTAAACGCAACAATTCGATTTCGAAGTTTCGCTAGCAATATAAAAACAGAGATTTTAGAATTAATTACGATATCGCGAAAAACCAGCAGAAAAATCAAAAATTAATTTTTTTTATTTATTTATTTTAATTTAATTATTTTACTTAAATTCTTATGAATTGAATTAGGCTACTGTTCGTAACGCTTTTTAAGCCAAATTATATGTGATAATTATTAATGAACAAATAACATCAAGTTAGTTGTAAATATTCTGACAACAACACATAGTTGAACGGAACAGCCAGCCGTTTTCGAAGGCCACTAAACCTTCCTCATCAGCGTTCTTCTGTGTTTTGGTCCACTGTGTGTGGTGTCAGTTGATGTAGATGTCTGCCTTATATACGAAACTTTATTGCAAATGGAATATGTGAATTGGTTTGATTCATTGCATTTTTCAATTTGCTCATATATATGTTTGGTAATGAAGGCTCAAAATTTACCATCTTCCATATATAATACAACAGTCTTACCATTGTCGTTTTGTTCCTCACTAACTATGCACATGTTTGTTAATTTACTTAAACCAAACCAAATCAAACCAATTCACCTATTCCATTTGCAATAAAGTTTCGTATGTATAGCAGACATCTACATCAACTGACACCACACACAGTGGACCAAAACACAGAAGAACGCTGATGAGGAAGGTTTAGTGGCCTTCGAAAACGGCTGGCTGTTCCGTTCAACTATGTGTTGTTGTCAGAATATTTACAACTAACTTGATGTTATTTGTTCATTAATAATTATCACATATAATTTGGCTTAAAAAGCGTTACGAACAGTAGCCTAATTCAATTCATAAGAATTTAAGAAACAAATACAGTTCAAAAAATAATAATTAACTTAATTATTTTATTTATTTGTTTAATTCCGTAACTTTGCTGCAGGCTTTGAACATGGTAGCTCCATTCTAACAGGCTAACATACATCCATTAGGCTATCGTGGCAAATTTGTTCATTCAATTATTGCACATATGTAGGTATGTGCTCTTATTTTATTTTTTAACTTACAGTGCTGTCATGCTTCGAACTTGGTACTTCTAGAATAACAGGCCGACACACTTCCACGCAGCTACCGTCACACAATCGAAATTTCGAGTGAAGTGCGCAGTTCGTTGTTTTAGCGAACATTCGATTTTTTTAGATTTGCGAACAAATATCGAACAATTTTGTTTCGAAATTTCTTCGCTTTAGTGAGCATTCGTTTTTATCGAATCTCAGGTCAAGTGGGTATAAGCAAAGCACGATAGATGCACTGGTGTACCTGTATATGACTGCTAACCCAGCTAACCAAAACATTCGTAAACAATATCGCATTCGAATGTTGCGTAAACCTTTCTCGGACAAAACACTCGAGAACGACTATCGTACACGGAAAGAGAAAGTGCTGCTAGAGCTCACTCGTCGCTCAGTTTGTGGCAGCAAATCTTTCGATTTCGATATTTCGCTCACGAATCAATAGCGAACCTTTAGCAATATCATTAGCAATCGATTTCATTGCTTCTAAATAGCAAAAAACGTTATTCCTCTTTTGTTGTACATGCAAAAAAATAAAAAATTGAGAGAAACAAATTGTTTCTTATTGCTAAACTTTTTTTAACGAGAATGTTTCGAGAATTGTTGGCTACAGCGAACATTAGTTTATTTTCGAAACTCAGGTTGGCTGGCGCCCGGGCAGGGACTCGTCTCTAAACCTATGAACTGTGGAAAAACAATAAATTCAACCACCAACGGGTGAGGAGCGAGCCCACCAAATTGCCACGATGACAGTCCAACAACCGATACAACCCTACCGATCATTTCTCTCAAATCGAGTTACTAGCTTATAAGGGACAAACTAGTTGAAGTTTGCCATTTAAAAACTAAAAAAATAAATACGTGTGGCACTCGGAGACTGCCACGGTAAAGCTATTGCTTAGCATTTTTTTTATCAAATTCATTTTTTAAAATAAAAATCATACGAACTGTCTGTTTGTTTGTGTTTATCATTTTTTGTCAACCACGGTTGCTCTTAAGTACGCCACATTGTGTTTTCCTACGTGTAAAAATCTGTTCTAACAATACTGTATGTTAATGAAATCAATAGCATACTTTAGGGGTTAACATACACTGGGCGATTCAAATAAAAATAATCTTAGGTTTTATTTCGCTACGGAATTTCTTGATTCGGTCGACACCCTCAAAGCCTGCGATGAAAGCTATGCAATAGCTTAAAAACAAAGGGAAGAAAAATAATTTTTTTTTTTAACATTTTTGTTTCCAAAGTAAGAGGAGACTGTAACGTGACGGTACAATTCCCTTAACCCAATAATTGCATTTAATTACCTTAGACACTCATTTGTAAAGACGTACATATAAAACAACTACTTATGCCCACACCGAATATGCACAAAGACAAAACAGATTAAACCTAACAACAAACAACACACTAAAACCACCAATATATACGATGTATACGGGAAATAAGTTTGTTAGTGATCAAACAAGTTTAAAATACCTTATAATTCTCAATTGGTATATGTTGTGTTTAGCATAAGAGATCAAGATTTTGTAACAAAAAGGGGGAAATGAATTGGAATACGATTCTTTCCTCTAGTAATTTCATATGTTGTACTATATGCTAAACCGTAGTAAGCCGAACGATATCCGAAGCATTTATATCGTCCGAACTATTTTTATTAAACCATAGTTAGCCGAACGATATCCGAAGTTTTTATATCGTCCGAATTATTTTTATTAAACCGTAGTTAACCGATCGATATCCGAAGCATTTATATCGTCAGAATTATTATTATTAAATCGTAGTTTACCGAACGATACCGGAAACATTTATATCGTCCGTATTATTTTATTAAACCGTAGATAACCAAACGATATCCGAAGCATTTATATCGTCCGAATTATTTTTATTAAACCGTAGTTAACCGAAGCATTTATATCATCCGAACTATTTTTATTAAACCGTAGTTAACCGAACGATATCCGAAGCATTTATATCGTCCGAATTATTTTTATTAAACCATAGTTAGCCGAACGATATCCGAAGTTTTTATATCGTCCGAATTATTTTTATCAAACCGTAGTTAACCGATCGATATCCGAAGCATTTATATCGTCAGAATTATTATTATTAAATCGTAGTTTACCGAACGATACCGGAAGCATTTATATCGTCCGTATTATTTTATTAAACCGTAGATAACCGAACGATATCCGAAGCATTTATATTGTCCGAATTATTTTTATTAAACCGTAGTTAACCGAAGCATTTATATCATCCGAACTATTTTTATTAAACCGTAGTTAACCGAACGATATCCGAAGCATTTACATATATCGTCCGAATTATTTTTATTAAACCATAGTTAGCCGAACAATATCCGAAGTTTTTATATCGTCCGAATTATTTTTATTAAACCGTAGTTAACCGATCGATACCCGAAGCATTTATATCGTCTGTATTATTTTATTAAACCGTAGATAACCGAACGATATCCGAAGCATTTATATCGTCCGAACTATTTTTACTAAACCGTAGTTAGCCGGCCGATATCCAAAATATTTATATTGTCCGAATTATTATTATTAAACCGTTATTAGCCGACCAAGAAACGACGTATTCATTTTGTCGGGGAAGCTTCCTTTGTATACAGTTCGTAACCTGGTCTCTTTATTACGGTTCGGAGATACTTGAGATCATATATAATCCCCGGTTATATTAAGGTTAGATACAATATTTGTAACTACGGTTCGGTTAAGGTATATTATTCTTCGGATATCGTTCGGCTAACTACGGTTTAATAAAAAAAATCCGGACGATATAAATGCTTCGGACATCGTTAGGCTAACTACGGTTTAATAAACTAATCCGGACGATATAAATGCTTCGGACATCGTTCGGCTAATTACGGTTTAATAAAAATAGTTCGGACGATATAAATATTTCGGATACCGTTCGGCTATCTACGGTTTAATAAAAATAATTCGGACGATATAAATGCTTCGGATATAGTTCGGTTAACTATGGTTTAATAAAAATAATTCGGATGATATAAATGCTTCGGTTAACTACGGTTTAATAAAAATAATTCGGACGATATAAATGCTTCGGATATCGTTCGGTTATCTACGGTTTAATAAAATAATACGGATGATATAAATGCTTCGGGTAACGTTCGGCAAACTACGGTTTAATAATTATAATTCTGACGATATAAATACTTCAGATATCGTTCGGTTAATTACGGTTTAATAAAATAATACGGACGATATAAATGCTTCGGAAATCGTTCATGTAGCTTCGGTTTAATAAAATAATTAGAACGATATAAATGCTTCGGATATCGTTCGGAAAACTACGGTTTAATAAAATAATACGGACGATACAAATGCTTCGGGTATCGTTCGGCAAACTACGGTTTAGTAATAATAATTCTAACGATGTAAATGCTTCGGATATCGTTCGGTTAACTACGGTTTAATAAAAATAATTCGGACGATATAAATACTTTGGATATCGCTCGGCTAACTAGTTTAATAAAAATACTTCGGATAATATAAAAACTTCGGATATCGTTCGGCTTACTACGGTTTAGCATATACAACAACATATGAAATTACTAGAAGAAAGAATCGTATTCCAATTCATTTCCCCCTTTTTGTTACAAAATCTTGATCTCTTATGCTAAACACAACATCTACCAATTGAGAATTATAAGGTATTGTAAACTTGTTTGATCACTAACAAACTTATTTCCCGTATACATCGTATATATTTATGGTTTTAGTGTGTTGAACAAAATTAATAAGACATCTCTATGCTTTTTTCAATAAGGAAATATTAATTTAATAAGAAAAACCTTTTTGAAAAAATCAAGAAGAAATCTTCTAGTTTTTATTAGGTTATGTTATTGATTTTTTCAATAAGGGTTTCTTCTTGTTTTTATTAGGCAACCTAGTAAAAAATAAAAAAATTGTGTCTTTATTCTCTGTACTTATGTATTTTCATTTAAATTCTATACCAAATTCAGGCGAATACGAATATTTTTCCAAACAAATTAAATAAATAAGTGATTAAATCCTAAGCGAAATTTAAATAAATTAGTTTGTACAAATCCATAAAATTTTTTATGGAAATTTGTGCTTTGTATCATTTTCAAATATTATTTAATGACGATCATTAAAATTTTGGGTAGTTTTTATTAACTTTAAAGTACGCCAACAGGAGTATGAAGTCCTTTTTCATAAATTTTTTTTAATATTTCATATTGCATACGTAAATAGAACCCAAATTTAATGTTTATAAAAAATTTCATATATTATACTCGTATTCGCGAATATCGTTTCAAATATTCGTATTCGCGAATATCAAAAATTGACATTCGTTACATTACAAGAATGTATGTATGTAGTATATTGTAGATGTTATTTATTTATATTGTATAAATTATACATACATACATACACATTATGTTATATTCTTAACTAACTTACTCACCAAGTATTGAACCAGCAAACTTCTGACTGATACACAAGCACTCTAACCAATATGCTAACAAGCAGCCTGAATAACCATTAAAATTATAGTGGAAACATTCTTATACAAAAATGAAAAAATTGTCTCTATGTCTATTTATAGATATGAAATAACAAGACACCTCATAAAATCAAGAAGATTTCCTTATTTAAAAAAATCATTAAGATGCTTTACACATAATCATATAGGAACCTACTAAAATCAAGAAGAAAACCTTATTAAAAAAATTAATAAGATAGCCTAATAAAATCAAGAAGAAAATCTTTTTAAAAAAATCAATAAGGCAACCCAGTAAAATAAGAAATCCCTACAGTTTACAATTTATAAGAAAACCGAATAAAATCAAGAAGTTTTTCTCTATGGATTGTTTTTTTGGTGCCAAAAATAACGGAAATTGAGTAAAAAAAAGCAATGTGAATCCGATCACAGGGGAGATGTGTAAACATCTAGAATGAAAATTTTTTTAAGTTGGAAGTACTTATGCTTTTAGTATATTTTTTTAATTAATCAATTAAAAGTATCAAAACTTTCAATATTGTAAATACATAGGAATTTGCTGGTTTTTGTTTGTTTTATTTAACTTATTTGGTTAGTAAATGGGCACACTGCAGTTTATATGTACTGCATTAAAAATTGCAGTAAGGAGTAAATTTACTGATTACTGAAAAAATTCAGTAAATTTTTACTGATAATGAAATTTAATTTGCATTACCAGTAAAATCGTAGGGCCGTATTCATAATAAAATTGTAGCAAGTGGTAAAGTTTTTTTGTTCTTGTGTTGTGTACGCATTGCAATTAAAATAAATTCAGTAAAGTGTGACTTTGACTCGCGCAGGAAGGGTTCCGTACATTCGGTTTTGAGCATTTTTTAATGTGGCTTTTTTGTTTTTTTGAAGTCTTTTTCAGTTTCAACGTTTTTTTAGTTTTGTCGCTTTTTTCTCGTTTTGGATTTTTTTTCTGTTTTTAAGGTTTTTTTTTAATTTTTTCGTTTTTTTCATTGTGGTGGTTTTTTTAATTTTGGCGTTTTTTGTTTTTGGGTTTTTTTCATTTTGGCGATTTTTCCGGATTTTTCGCGATTTATTTTAGTCGTAGAAATTTTTTTTAATTTGGTGCTTTTTTTTCGTTTTGACGATTTTTTTTTGTTTTTGGCGATTTTTTTTTCGGTTTGGCGATTTTATAATTTTTTGTTAGTTTTTAATTTTGCCGTTTCTGAAAATTTCAAGAGTTTGCTCTTACGGTTTCCAAGATACAGCAAGTTGTCAAAATTACCTAGTCAAAATTGCATTAACTGATGGAACACCCTTTAATTTAAATTTTAGTGTTAATTGTTGTTGTCTGTTGTATAACTTTACAAATTTCAAGTGTATATACATATATACAATTGTATGTATATTATATGGGATTTTAACATTTCTCGTTGGTCGTTTTGGATCACCCTTTAATTTTTAATTCTCATATATTTGTTGTTGTAGCGGCCACTGTGTCCAAATTTCAGTTCCGTAGCTCTTACGGTTCTCGAGAAAACACCTTGTGACAGACGGACAGCGTAGCGAAAACAATAGGATTCCCCTTTTCACCTATGGTGTACGGAACCCTAATAAAACATTTATCAATTTAAATAAAACAAACAAAAACCAGCAAATTCCTATGTATTTACATTATTTTAAATAAGTTTGTATTGCTTCTTTCAAACACTAATACACCCATACATAGCTCACACCGATTTCAGAAGGCGGTGTGCATCTCATCTCACTCAAAATTTGTGATTGTATTGTGAAAAAGATTTTTACCCCTAGCGTATAGATGCACCCCATACACGTTTCAATTCAATTGTAAATTGAGTCTTTCAATTGAATTGATTCTTGGCCACACACTTCATAAACTGATTTGAAAGATTTTCATTCAACTGTCATATTTATATTTTTTTAACAATTACAAATTTAAACATTTAAGACTTCTTTTGCATTCATTCATTAATTTTTATATTTTTTATTCAAAATTTAAAATTGAATTGAATCGTGTATGGGGTGCTTTACACATCAAAAAGTTGTGAATAATAAGTTTTCTTCTTGATTTTATGTAGTTTTCTTGATAAAATTAATAAGATTTACCACATAAAATTAATAAAGAATCTCTATGAAAAAATCTTCGCTTCTTTCTGCTGGGATACCCCTCAGCCTAAAAACGTTTCATAGAGAAAATCTTCTTGATTCTATTAGGCAGTTTTTTCTCTGTGGACTTCGCTGCAGTAAAGCATTTGAAAAATCCCTGTATCTGACACCGCCTTAAGAGAAATTTTTACAACAAAATGATTAAACAGAATAAATCCGTAACTTCAGGAAAAATCGCTGTCAAATTAACAAAGCCCATAATAAAAACTACGACAGCAACTTCAAATGCTCTCTAAGTTTTGTTTCATTTTCTTTTGTGCTTATTTTTCTTTGTAGTTTTGTTCACAAAATGTATGAAATTTATTGAAAGTATGGTAGCATTATTGACAGAATAT